>JAGPOW010003648.1:71410273-71473684 GCA_030014935.1 Caiman crocodilus
GGTACTTGGCTGGGATCCTGTGACCCTGGCACTCGTTCCTGCCATTGGCGGGGGGTCAGACTAGATGGCCTGCTCTAGGCCCCTTCTGACCCTAGATACGATGATACTATGATACTTGGAGAAGCAAGAGGAGGGACTTCTGCAGGCAAAGGCTAGGGCTCAGGGGGCGGGAAGTCCATTCCCAATATGGCAACCAGGAGGCGGGGCACCTATCAAGGGGGAGGCTACCCATGCTGTCCTAAGTGGCTTGCCTAAACTGGGTAAACAGCCTGCTCTCTAGTGTAGAAAAATGCTCAGTTAGCGTGGCCCAGGGATTCTTGGAAGACTACAACTCCCATGATGCACCACGCCCCACAGATGGCGCCTGCGCCCGGAGCATGATGGGGGCTGGCAGAGGGCGTGTAGATCTTCCCCTCCCAGTTTAGTTTAGGAGTGGTTGGAAGACTACAAACCCCATGATGCACCGCTCCCCGAAGCTGGCGCCCGCGTCTGCGGGGGGAGGGGGGAAAGCAGTGCAGTGCGCTGAGGTGGGGGCGGAGTGGAAGCGGAAGTGGCTTCTCCTGGCGGAGCGGCCGGCTGGGCCCGGTTCCGGGTGTCCCTGACTTGGTGGCGGCGGGGGGGAGGGAGGAAGATGGCGGCGGACTTAGAGGCAGAGGTGCCGGCCATTGACAAGAGCCTGCTGGAATGCTCGGCAGAAGAGGCAGCCGCGGTGAGGCTCGCGCGCCCCGTGGCCATGGGGGCAGTGACGTGGGGGGAGGGGCTAGGAGAGAGGCCGTGGCGCGCGTGGGGGGGGCCGTTGAGCTTCGAGTCTGAAGCCTCGCGGGGGGGAGGGGGCAGACGGGAGACAGCGGCTGTTCCCCCAGCCCTCCCCCTTCCCGGCGGGGCGGGCTGCGCTGTGACCTACTTCGGCTTCCAAGGGGGCTGCTCCGTCCTGGCCCCTCTGCTGCAAGGACCTGAGGGGTAGAGGAGGGAGGAGAGACGTGTGCATAGGGCAGGCACCTGCTTGGTACTGTAAATTAAACTTAAAATGAATAAAAGATCTATTTAAAAGAATTATTTAAAATATACTGAAGATAATTTTTATTGTAGTTCTATAATAATAATAATAATAATAATAATAATAATAACTACGTTTATTTTCTACCTGTGGGGACTTTTTACCATCTGTGTGCACCCGAGAGCTTGCAGTTTTGGGTTTTTTTTGCAGTTTCTTCAATCAAAGGTGTCATCTCTAAACCAAGCATTCTAGAGTTTTGCATTTCTTTTTGCTTCAGACCAGCATGGCTACCAAATACATGCCAAATCATAATTAACACATTTAAGGAAATGTGTTTCCTCCCACCCTCATACTTTAATAGGGTACCTTAGTGGTCGTCCTTCTGGGCCCTTGCCAAGGATTAGCTGTTGTGGCAGAGGGGTTGGGCTCTGTGGTGTCTTTCTCAGCATGGCCACTGCTTGGCCCCAGGCCCTTGGGGGTTTAGCCAGTTGAGTCCGTTCCTTTCCCCTGTTACCAGTTCACACATCCAAGCAGCTTTGCAGGTGTTGGGAAGGAGAGCCCAGCAACAGCACTTCAGTGGTAACCACTGAAGATAGAGTCACCTGTTTTATTGCCTCCTCTCCCCCCAGCTCATAGGAGGATGGTGAAAGGGATGAGTTTTGGGAAGGGTGTGGGGCAGCTTTGTAATGGGTCTTCTTTTGTGCTAAGGCCCCAATTTCATAAGCAATTCTGCACATTGACCCCTTGATCTTTGTGCATATCTCACCAAAGCTGTTCCTCGGCAAGTGTAGGGGCAGAGCCAAAAGTACTTTCTTTATATAGTTCAGGGAGATTAAACATGACCTCATTTTCAAAAGGAAATAATTCAGGGTACCATCACGCTTAGAAGGTGTGCCCGCACTACAGTTAAAGGTATGATTACAGCTTACATTGACATACCTGAGCTATCTTTAAACTAGCTAGCTCAGCTGTGTCAACCTGACTTGACCAGAGTACTGAAGTATGGTTTTTGCCATTCCTGCTCAAAACTGTGGATGATAGGTGGTTGAGTGGATTTGAAGTAGGTTCTGTGTTGTCACAACTACATTGTTAGTGATGCTGAAGTGGGCTAGTTTAAAGTTAGCTTGGATATGTCTACAAAAGTTGCAGCTATACTTATGAGTTGCAGTATAGAGATAATACTCTGAAACAGTAGCACCTGATGTAGCTAGCTGTCTTTCGCCTGGGCTATCAGTTCATTTTTAGTGCAGGGCTTTATTTAAACATTATTAGATTTTTGCCATTTTTCTTAGTCATTCTCAGGCACATTGACTGAGAAATACACTGGGGTCTGATAAACCATTGCATGTTATAGATTAAATTTAGATTTAGCATCTGACTGTAACATATATGTGTATCATATAATGCATGCATGTGTATGCTATTCATTATATATAGATAGTGGCATATTTGCATTGTAGTGTATATTCTAATCTGGTTGGAAAATATTAATGTTTGACACTAAGAGACTGATTGTCTTAAGTGAGCTTTTTGGATTTTGAACAAAACGTGGTATTGTAATTTCTCATTGTAATCTATGACTAAAAAACTCCAAGCAGTTATAGTCAAGAGAAAAAATATAACTAAGTGACTGAGATGCTTATGTGGGACATGGGTGGACCTCCCAGGAGGGTCACTTATGCTCCTCACTCAACCACGTGCCACCCCTTTGCATGTATCCATAAGTATACATGCACAGATAGGGATACTTATACATTCAACAATAAAGGCAATATTTATCTAGTGCATTTTGATTAGGTGTAAGGAGAATAGAGGAACTTTGCTTATAGTGGATATTTAAAATATTTACTGACACTAACAAGACTGGATCACTGATGTAAATGTTTTGAAAATCTGCAAGGGCTATAGTGTATTAGCTAGAAAAGGTCTTTCTGGAGAGTAAGGCATGGTGGAGGATGTATTGGTTTATGTTTGTTTTTTTAAATTTTATTAGAAGGCTATAAGCCTGGAATATCATCATTATTTCTCTTCCATATTCTGATTTATTAATATTTACAAATCTTCATTCATAGCTTGATCTCCTTCAAATATGAAGGACCTGGTGAGGGGACTGTGGGTGCTCAATCACCTGGGCGATAGTGATCATCACTTATTGGAATTCACCATCCAGTGCAGGGTGGCAAAGGCCTGCAGCAAGATAGCAGCCCTGGACTTCAGGAGGGCTGATTTCGCTGAGCTAAGGAGACTAGTTGGGGAGGCACTGAGGTCCCGGAGGGGTGGGGAGTTGGGAGTCCAAGAAGAGTAGTTGTTCCTGAAGGAGATGATTCTCCAAACCCAAAGGGTGGCAATCCCAAGATGGATCAAAGGGGGCAAGAGTGCTTAAAAGCCTCCATGGCTCACCAAAAGCATCCAGGAATATCTCAAAAGTAAGAAGGAGGCTTACACCCAATGGATGGGAGGGGCCATCACCAGGGAGGACTATACCTCCATTGCCCAGGATTGTAAGGGGGCTATTAGGAAGGCCAAGGCGGAGATGGAACTGGGACTAGCAACCCAGATCAAGGATAACAAGAAATCCTTTTTTAACTACATATCGGGTAAAAAGAAGGTTCCAGGTAATGTGGGGGCTCTGCAGGACATGCTTGGAAATCTGGTGAGTCACTGGAGAACAAAGCTAACTTTACTAACCATTTCTTTGCCTCCGTTTTTCTAAGCAGGGACCAGGTCATCCACCTCACCAGGATCCCCAATAGTCCCAGGGGAGGTGCAGCCAGGCCCAGGTTCAGAGAGGACTAGTTAGGGAACTTCTGGTGGGACTGGACATGTTCAAATCAGCAGGTTCTGATGACCTCCACCCCAGAGTGCTGAGAGAATTAGCAGAGGTCATTGTTGGATCCCTGGCACAGCTTTACAAGCACTTGTGGTGCTTTGGCGAGGTGCCAGAGGATTGGAAAAAGGCCAATGTTGTCCCCATTTTCAAAAAAGAGAGGAAGGAGGACTCAGGAAATTATAGGCCTGTTAGTCTTACCTTGGTCCTGGGGAAGCTCTTTGAGAAAATTATCCAGGTCACATCTGTGAGAGACAAGCATGGGAGTGTATGCTCAGGGGAACCAGCATGGGTTTATTAGAGGCAGGTCCTGTCAGATCAACCTGGTGGCTTTCTATGACCAGGTCACACAATCCTTGGACGCAGGTGTCATGGTGGACGTAGTCTTTCTGGACTTTAGGAAGGCCTTTGACACTGTGTCTCATCCCATCCTCATTAAAAAATTAGGTGACTGGTGTCGATCCCTACACAGTCAGATGGATTGCAAATTGGCTGGAGGGCCGCACCCAGAGAGTGGTGGTGGACGGGTCTTTTACGACCGGGAGGGATGTGAGCAGTGGGGTTCCCCAGGGCTTTGTCCTCGGGCCCATACTATTCAACATCTTCATCAGCAACTTGGACGAGGGGGTGAAAAGTACCTTATTCAAATTTGCAGATGACACTAAGATGTGTGGAGAAGTGGGCATGCTAGAGGAGAGGGACAGGCTGCAACTAGATCTGGACAGGTTACAGGGTAGGTGGATGAGAATAAGATGGGATTCAATACTGGCAAGTGCAGCGTATTGCACCTGGGGAGGAAGAACCAGCAGCAAACCTACAGGCGGGGGAAATTCCTTCTCGTCAGCACAGAGGCAGAAAAGGATCTTGGAGTCATTATAGACTCCAAGATGAACATGGTCTGGCGCTGTGGGGATGCAGTCAGGAAGGCCAACCACACCTTTGTCATGCATCCACAGATGCATCATGAGCAGGTCCAACGAGGTGATCCTCCCCCTCTATATGACATTGGTCAGGCTGCAGTTAGAGTACTATGTCCGGTTCTGGGTGCCGCACTTCAGGAGGGATGTGGACAATATGGAGAGGGTCCAGAGGAGGGCCACTTTCATGATCGGGGGTCTGTGAGGAAAGGCTTCGAGACCTGAACCTGTTCAGCCTCCACAAGAGAAAGCTGAGAGGGAATCTGGTGGCCATCTGTAAACTGGCCAAGGGAGACCAGCAGCCAGTGGGAGAATCCCTGTTCCCTCGAGCACTACTGAGAGTAGCAAGGAATAACAGCCATAAGTTGACAGAGTAGATTCAGGCTAGATATCAGGAGACAATAATTCACAGTCAGGACAGCTAGGATCTGGAATCAACTTCCAAGAGAAGTGGTGCTTGCTCTTACCCTGGGGATCTTCAAAAGGAGGCTAGATAAACACCTAGCCGGGGTCATTTGACCCCAGCATTATTTCCTGCCCCTGGCAGAGGGTTGGACTTGATGATCTGCTCAGGTCCCTTCTGACCCTACCTACTATGAAATATATGCATTAGAGGTGCACCAATACATTCGTCTGACATCAGATTGGTACATTCATAAAGAAAATTTGCTATATTTGATATCAGCCCTATGGGGCCAATAAATACCAGTGCTGTACGCAGCCATAGCATAGCACTCGGGTAGCTAGGAGCAAAGCCAGCAATGTGGGGAGCTGCCTCCAGCTGGTCAGTCCATTGTGGTAAAAGGGGAGCAGGAAGGGAAGGTTTGGGAGGGGACAGATCAGGACCCCATGCGGTGAGGGAGGGGGCAGGGGAAGGTGCTGCCCAGGTGGGTGGTGGGAAAGGCCAGAGCTGTGGCTCATTGGGGGTGGTGGGATGCAGCTCCTGCTGCTGCTTACACACCAGAAGGCCACAGGGGACATATGTTTTCCCCCTCCTAGATCTGTGTGAGGTGGGGCAGGCTGCAGCCGGGGCTGAGTGGGGCTCTTTTCGGTGGGGGCTGGGCTCGGAGCAGGTGCCGGTGGCACTGGGACCCAGCACTGCATCCACCCCAGATCCCACCGCAGCTTAGCTTTCAGTGCTGTCACTGCTGCCCTGACTCTTCCCGGCATGTGGGTGGAGGCAGGGCATTGAGCTGGGGCTGCTCCGGGTGGCTGGTGGCAGCGGCCCTGGGAGTGGAGCAGAGGCAAAATTTGGGGTGGATGAAGCATCCTCCCAGTGCTACCGGTGCCTGCTGTGAGCCAAGCACCACACAGCCCTGGCTGCAGCCCACCCTGTCCAGATCTGAGGGCACGTGCCCGCCCCCCACCCCATGTGCCCTCTTGGTGTGCAAGCAGCAGTGGGAGCTGCCGCCCCTCCCCCCCGCCACAGCTGTGGCTCTGGCCCCACGTGACCTGCCCCTCTCTCACCGCATGGGGCATTGATTTGCCCCTTCCCTCCCCGTTCCCTTTCCATCACACTAGACTTACCAGGTAGAGGCAGCTATATAGGAAATCGGATTAGTATCAGCTGATATGTTTCCTTAAGTATTGGCCCCCAAAATCGGCCTCTAAAACCCCCAAAATTAGGCATCCCTAATATACATGAACTACTAAATACAGGCTTTGTGGTACCTTTTGGATTTCCAGTCTTCTAAAATAGTAATCTTTTAGTAATGTAAATAAATTAATGATATTTTATTTTTAATTTATTAAGTACACATAGAGTGCAGTATTAAGTTGACTTCTTGCAAGGAAGTCAAAAGCATTTTTAGTTGGAAACTGCCTTTGAGACCTTCTCTTGAACTCTACTTGCCACATTTGTTGGACTTCAGCCTTGTCCTGTTCTAATACAGTTTGTACAGTCTGCTATTGACTATGTTATTTTACTCCGACGTGTGGCGGCCCCCCCCCCGTAGTCCTCATTTTATCAAATTCTGCTCAAGAAAAAACACTTCCTTTGCTCCTGCTTTTGGATAGGCTAATTACTTCAAATAGTCCATCCTTCTTTGCATCTGATTTCTGTTTAGCTAGGTAAAATTAAACTTTCAGACACACATGTATAGTTATACATTTAGGCCCAGATTATGTAAGCTGCCCTTTGTGACCAAAGCTTTTGCCAGTCCTGAGATCTCTTGGACTCTGCACAGATACAGGAGACACACAGTTACTAAATTTCAATATAAATTGTTTTTATGGGTGTCTGTTTATTTAGTTTTTATTTGCTTATGCAGACATTAGATCTCATGCATGTAATTGCAGTACATCAAGTTTCATGTGCATATTTCAAAGGTTGGCTCTTCAGTAGAAAGTAAATTCTTTACCCCTGGCTAAAAGTCACTTCAGAGTACCTCCAAAATAGGTTTTGTAGTAATCTGTTCTCCATTCAGAGCTCTATACTCTTAGAATATTTGACCATTTTATGAACTATTAATGTGTCAGTAATATTTTCCGTGAAGCTCTAGAGAGAAATTTCTATCTTTGTAAAAATAACTACAATGATTTCTGGGAAGGGTAAGTTTCTCTGAGAAACAAGGTTTTTCTCTGAGTAGGTATTTGTCTGAGCTTGTACTGTAATTGATGTGACTCAGTTGAATGTTGGTTATATACTATGGAGCTGAGATGAAACATGTTGAAGATACTGGGCTGAATAAATTAAAACTGTAGAACTAATGTACACTGTGGAAAAATGTCTTGAAAGTGATTGATTAATTTGTAGGGCACAGTTGGTCAGTTCTCCTGTCATTAGATTAGTCCCTAATGGAGTAATAGAAAAGCTTCAGCATAAACAAGAATGGGTAAATTTTCAAGACATTTTATTGAACTTTATAAGTTAAGGGTCAAATTCTTGATGAGAAAAGATGGTGTATATCAGCAGTGCCCAACTCACCCAGCCCCACAGATAAATGGTGCAGGGCTGAATGAGTGGTGTGGAGCAATGTCATCTGGCCTGCAGGGCTCTATGTGGATTTGGAAATTTGAATCTATAGCAGCTAATGCTGCCACTACTCCCTCACTGCCAAATTTGCAGACCCACAAGGAGCTCCAAGAACAGTACTAATCACCTTTGACATATATTTTGCTCAGAATGGTAATGTTAACTATGGAAAAAAATAGGCTTCTGTGTATTAGGTTGCTGGTTTTTTATGGCTGTCTTTGTCATGCCATTCTTGTCATGGATCAGTTTGGAAAATTCTCAGCTCTCACAACATCAAAGATAAACCAAGGCAAGAAGAATTAGTAAGTTCATTACTGTGGCTTTGATGGAATCAGGATTGATGCTAGGAAGGATGGCTTAACTTGCTGGCCTCAATTTTAAGAGCTGTCAAAAAAAATCCCCAACAACCTATCAGTAGAAAATTATACAAGTCACTCCTTCCATAGTTCCATGGAAATGCTGGGCATTTTCCAGGTAGGCAAAGTATGAATTCAGAAATTGGAAAAAATTTAATATAATTGGAAAAAAATATTCTAATGTAGGTCTTTAGGGGAAGACAACTAATTCAAATGTAATCAAGCTGTAGCATCTAGTTTTCAAGACTAATTATTTCTGTATATTTAAATATTGATTTTTTTTTCATCTACTGTCTAGATTAATTCTGATTCATCTATTTTTATACCCAGGGATATTTGTTAACAATGTTCCTGGTTTGAATTGAGTTTAATCTTTATCGCTTACCATGCAGTAGTTAATAGCTTCATATTTGTAATATGTGCCCACTGTTGCTTAAACATTACTTCATTAATTCTTAGTTAGTAATACCCTTAGTTCATTACTTTCTCTGTCATTTGGACCTTTGAAATCTTGGGTAATTAAATTTAAATTGAACATGTGCCATCATAGAGGCAGCACATACTTTTTCATTATGCTTGTTGTACCTCACATTTCAGTTTACCTTGTATGATGGTAAAAAATCTAACATTCTTTATGGTAATAGTTCTGACAGTTTTGGACTAAATGAACCACTATTAGGCAAAGAAGTAATTTTCTTTTACCTTACTGAAAGGTAAGGAAAGAATAAGTTTTATACTATGTCTGGGATTGTTGTGAGTGTTATCATTTATTGGACCAGCTGCATGGTTCAGATAAAGTTAGACAAGATTTTGAAGGGAAGGCAGACCTGATGTAGAATCCCTTATATTCTAAAGCCTAACATTATTGGATCAACTGGATGTTTGGGATAAAAGATATAACCCACAAAAATCCTTGCCTCTTGTATAATTCCTGGGCCACAGTATTACTCCAACACTACTGTGCATTATGATAGGCATTTTTGAGAATATAATCCTAATTGCTTTAGAAGTCTTCCCCTTTGTGTTTTTAGATGTATAATGACTGTAAACTGAGAGAGGATTATTTTTTTTGTCCTCCCAGCATCTCTTATTTGTAATTATATAGACGTTTTAATTATAGTAGGTACAGAGTTTGAGAGATGTGATTTTTATATTTGTTATCCTTTTGGCTTGTTGATTTGACAGATATAGTGATGAGTAGTGCTTTTATTTATGAGTAATTTGTTTAATCTTTTGTTTTAATTAAAGAAATGGTTGCAAGCAACTGATCTTCCCAAAGAAGTATACCAGCATCTAACTTACTATGTACCCAGAATTTACTGCAAGGGTCCAAACCCTGCTCCACAAAGAGAAGATATGCTGGCACAGCATGTTTTGCTGGGACCAATGGAATGGTATCTGTGTGGTGAAGACCCTGCATTTGGATTTCCAAAACTTGAACAAGCAAACAAACCTTCACACCTCTGTGGTCGTGTTTTTAAAGTGGGAGAACCTACATATTCCTGCAGGTAGTTTAATTCAATAATTCTCTTGCATTATGAAGTCACTTAACCTGTTTGGATGGAAATATTTTGCATTAATGAAAATGCTAATAGCCTGTATAGGTATGTAAAAGACTTGTAAAAAAATAACCTGTTTTATTATGTAGAAATAAAAGTCAAAATATTTTAATTAAATGTTTTTTAATATTCCGTTTTCTTCTCTGTGTTTCCAGAGACTGTGCAGTTGACCCAACTTGTGTATTATGCATGGAGTGCTTTCTGGGAAGTATTCATAAAGAACATCGATACAGGGTTAGTACATCTATTGGAGAATATGGCTTGGGTGTAATATTTCCTTTATGAGCGGGTATATTCAAAGTTCTATTCATTATTTAAGATGATTTAACTATTTCAAAATAGTATGCTTACATATATACTAAATGTATGACGTAAAAAACATATTGAAATCTTATCAGAAACAGAGGGTTTCAGCTTATGAGTTTAATGCTTGCCTTTTAATGACACTTAAACCCTTAATATTTCAGAACAACAAGGAAATAACATTTAAATTACATAGGGATACCTTTTTATTTAGTCTGTGCTAAATATTTGGCTTTTTTAAGATTTGAACAAGCTTTTAAGAGAAAGTGGAAGAAATCCCCAAACTTTCTTTAAATTACACATGTGCATTTTTGTTAATTTCTACCTAGCAGGATTTATTAACTACAGCGAACTAGAAATGAAGCTTGGTAAAAAGGGAAGTGAAACAGATTGATTTTTCTTGTCAAGTTTAGTGGAATAGCAAAAGTAAACATACAACTAAAATTGTAAAACAGAAATTGATTCTTTAATTCATAGTGCAGTAGTATAAGTGAGTTTTTAAAATAAATTTAGATGTCCATTTCGACTAGCACAAAATAGTGAACGTCTTATATAGTCTTTGTATTTTTTCTTCACTGATTTATTTAATAACACTTCCTTGAACTGTAATATAGTGGAATTACCAGAGAAGACTTGCCATATAATACAAGGACAGAGAGAATTCTCTTCCCCACTAAATGTTCTTTTATATTTTAATTTAGGGGGTTTTAGCCTTTAAGCTGGGTACCTCTTCTGGATGTGGAGCAGGGAGGGGGTACTGATGGCTGGCTGTGGAGCAGGTGGGGTGGGGTGGGGTTGCTGAGGCAGCTGCACACAGAACCAGCAGCACAGGGAGCTAGCACGTGGCAGCCGCTGCCATCTATACACTCTCCGTCACTGTTGAGCACTGCTTTCCTGTGCCCAAGTGTCCTTGTTTCTCCCCAGCGCGTGGCAGCAGTGTGGGGAACTCGTGTGCAGGAAGCTCAAATACAGCAGCCACCCCCGCCACCATATATACACTCAGCGCTGTCGCCACACGCTGAGGGGGAGTGGAGTGGGTGCTGACAGCCGGCTACATGCAAAGCCGACAGTGCAGAGAAGCAGGGATACTTGGGTGCAGGAAAGTGGCGCCCAATGGAAACAGGGAGTGATGGATGGCGGCGGTGGTCCCACCCCCCCGTGCTGTTGCTTCTTAGGTACCCCCAGTTCTCTATCCTGTTGGCCTCGTGTTCAGCCGGCTGTCAGCAATGCTGTCCCCACCGGCCAGCTGGACTTGAAGCCGACAGTGCAGAGTAGTGAGGGTATTAGGGTGTGGGGAAGTGGTGTGCAGTGACAATGCGGAGTGATGGATGGTGGTGGTGACCCCACGCTGCCATTTCCTAAGTACCCCTGTCTCTGTGCTGTATACCCCCTGGGGGTCTTCCCAAGTACCCCCAGGGGTACACATACCCCTGGCTGACAACCCCTGGTTTAATTACTTTTGTACTTGTCTTCGGTGGTGTTTTAGCAGGCACTCTTAATAACTATCAATAGAACAAAGAAATAATGTGAATGAATAGAACAGGTCTGGGCAATTATTTGTGCTGGATGGCCACTTAACAAGTTTTGGTGAGGTGTTGAGGATGGGAGGGGGGCAGGGAGATGTCAGTTGATTCTCTGGGCCATGTGGCACATAGACTGCTCCACACCCCCTGCATCCATTTTCCTATTCCCCACACCTGGCTTTCTGTTGGCGCTGCACAGTCCTGGTGCCATGGTTGCAAGCAGTCAGACCCGCATGGGACAGGGCATAATGCAGCTTGCTGAGCAGCCATTCTGCCTACAGTGATGAGCTGCTGCTGCAGCACTGCAATGTGAAAGTCAGGGGCAGTTGCCCTGGGCTGAGCACCCCCTGTGGGTGGCACAGACTCACTTCCTAGTGTCTCCAGGGCAACAACAGCTCATCACTGCAGGCAGGCAGGACAGCTTCTTGGCTTGCTGTATTGCACCCCATCCTGTGCTGGTTGGCTGCTGGCAGCCACAGTGCAGCCGTAGCACCAACAGGAAACGGAGGGGGGGGTGGGAGGGGAGACGAATGCGAAGGAGGCGAGGTTGTGTGGAGTCTGTGTGCTGATCACGTGAGAGTGAATTTATCTTGTATATAACAAATTATGGGTGTAAATATGCTCATCTCATAAGAGCAAATGCTCATATAAAGAACCTGCATAAATTGAGGAAAACCTGTATTGTGTATTGATCGATCTCTCTCTCTCTCTCTCTCTCTCTCTCATGGTGTTTCATTTTAATCGTAGAAAAACACTGATTTGGGTTTTTTAATCAGGGAATTTTAAACAGAGAAAACCAGGATCTCTGTTAGGATAGTAGAAAAATGCTTTGTCTTAAGGGTTAAAGTACGGACAACGTTTCAGTATACAAAGGTTTGTACTTATAAAATTCAGTTTGCTGTTTTCAAACAATTCTAGATGACAACATCGGGTGGAGGAGGTTTCTGTGACTGTGGTGATACTGAAGCTTGGAAAGAAGGCCCTTACTGTAAAAAGCATGATCTTAACACATCACAGACTGCAGAAGAAGAGGTAATAACAGATGAGACACTTAAAAGCTTGAGGATGGGTTGTTCTTGTATAGCCAGGTCAAATTTATTAACTCTGACTGAATTTCACAAGATTTTGCTGATGTAACTGACTTCTGCAAGGCTTAGTATTCATCTCAAGATTAAGAAAAATGCTGTAGATATAATAATACATGTCATTGCTGCTGTTAATGAGTAATCTCCTTCCAATATACTGTTTAAAGGTAGCATTTCAAGCTTTGTACCTAGTATTTTCTGGGATGCTTTGGAAGTGATTCAAACTGGAAAATGGGGAATTTTCACCAGAAATTGGATGTTATCCTGATATTTTTACTGTTATCATCACATCATTCATATTTATTATGTTTTGTGCAAGGAAATTAAAAGAAGAAATCTTTCAGAGCATTGAAGATCTTGATGTGTTCTACTTTACAGGCTAGATTTAACAGTTTGACAGATCACACCATACTTAATATTTGTATCATAGCAGTCTTTGCATATTAAATAAGATTACAAAATCTACTTTGCAATCTAAATAATTTACTTTTAAAGTCAAGCATGTAAAATAATAGAAACAGCCTTTGTTTTGTATCCTTATTCTTATCTCCTATACTGGATGAGGAAAGGGGCCTTCCACAATATGCATTTCAATATAATCACATATATAGAGAAGGCCACATTAAAGCTGTATATACTTTTTAAAAGTTATTTCCATTGCAAAGTCCAGTACATTAAAAATGTTTTTAATCTAAATTCCTAGAATTTTTTTTTTTAAGGTGTAAGGGAAAAGTTAAACAAATTCTCTTATTTATAATTGTTAACAGCTTATTTATGTATCTTCAGTAATACAACTCAGATTTTTGCCACCTGAGCTGCAGGATTAATTATAGTTACTAGTACTGTGAGTATACTACTAACGTAGAAGGAGAGATGAACATCAGATGCCAGGTTCCGTGTCTTAAGGGGATGTGGGGATGGAACTTGACTTTGACTTTTCTCTCTGTAGTAGGGAACGGGGAGTTTCTGCTCCATGTGGTATGTCTCAAAGAGCTTATTAGGGACCTACCTAAATCATGGAGGAAGTTTGTGGTCCAGTGGCGTCTTTCATCTTGATTTTTTTGCTGCTGGCCCGCCCGTCCACCACTGAGTAGCAATTAATGCTGTGGTTTTTGCCTCTCAGATACAAGGGAGAATGAGGAAACAGTGTATAAATGTTTATCAGAATTTACTGAGAACTGTATAGGGCAACCTAGGAGAAAGTATGAAGTTGCTGAGTGGAAAACTTAAGTGGAGCCATTGGAGGTGAGTCAGCATTTTGATAGTGAGTGAGAGATGTTTGGTGTGATGAACATATGAAGAGCTTGAAAATGGACACAGACAGTTATGTTTGAACCTGTGAAAAGTTGAAATTGGTGAAGTGACCTGATCAAAATAATAGGCTAGGAAAATGATCTTGGCATTCATCTTTAATGGATATGAACAGGCAAGACTCCTTTTGCTTAGGGCAGTGATTCTCAACAAGGGTGGCTTGACATCCTTTCAAGGGTTGAACACAGTGTTCTCTCTGTTAGGTTTACAAGCATGATTCACAAGATAAACTCAAGATAAACCCAGAGATTTCAAATAGAAATCCATATCTATGTTCTTTCTAAGGTTTTTTTTTTTTGTAACAGAAAAACTGCTCTTTTCTGTAGGCAAAAAAAGAGTGAAAATGTAAGAGTTGGCCCTTTTGAAGGGGAGTCTTGAGTTTATCCAAGGGTTCCTCAAGTTCAAACAGGTTGAGTACCACTGATCTGGGGTTAGAGAAAATCATAGCATAATTGCAGTGTGAGATGGTGAGCCTGGGGACAGTGTTTTTTTAAGTTTGTGGATGGATAGGAAGGAATATATGTTAGGTAGGTCATGTAAGAATTTTAGCAAGATTTAGATAGTTTAGATGTTTTTGTTGCTTGTGAAGACCTGGAGAGTAAGGTATTTAGTTTAGCCCATTGCGCTTGAATTGGTCGGGCATCCATGAGGAATTGTCAGAAAAGTTATGAGATTTTAGTTTGGATAGAAGGAATCCTGGTTGGAAAAGAAGTAGAGTTTTGAGTTCCCAGTGTAATAATTTAATTTGTCTTTATGGGTAGGGTTACTCAGAGATAAGAGATGAAGAAGAGGAGCAAGTGCAGAGCCCTGCTTTGTTTACAGAAGGGTGGTAGGGAGAGGATGAGGAGGACCCTCCACAGGACTTACTAAAGAAATGAATGTGTAGGTGGGAGTAGAGCCAAGTAATTGAATCCCATGATGATGACATACATGGTCAAGGATTTTGAAGGTGGCTGACAAGTCAAAGGAATATGAGGATGGAGTATTGGTTCTGAGATTTGCATGGGAAGCAGTTGCTGGAGACTGATTAAAGGAGTTTCAGTGGAACGCAAGTGGGGAAGTTGGACCGGAGAAGGGTCCAGGATAGAATTAGTGGGAAGAAACTTGTGATGGAATGTGTAAGCTTCATCTGGCTTCAGTTAGGAATTGTGTCCACTTAGACAGATGGCTACTAGCAGATCAAGATGCGGATCCTGCTGTGGCTAGTAATGAAAAGCAGTCATGCAAAGGCTGAAGGCTGCCACACTGAGAGCCAGTTAGCCACAGGGTGAGTTGGTAATGGGCAGGTTATAGTGGTAGAGAGGACAGCTTAAACAGTTGAGTCAAAGGTGGTAAGAAGGTCCCTGGGGTTGTAGGTACTAGATTAAATTAAATGACAGAAATAAGGAGACCAAGTGAAGCAAAAAACTCTTTTTGTGATTGAGAATGTTGAACCAGGATTACAAGTTAAGTGAAGAGGTGAAGATGGGAAAACATTAAGCTAAGGAGTTGCATGAGACTTTAACATGGATGTTGAAGTTACTGAAGATACACAGAGAAGTGAACCATCTTCATAGACTTATATTTTCATTCTTTCTTTTTAAGTTAAAACCAGAGGTAGTAACTACTAGGCAGAAACTATTATGGTTACAATTAGTCATTTTCCCTAGCATTTTCCTTTTCCTTTTTTCTAGTATAATCTAGTTTCTTGCTATACATAATATCTGCTGTATTTATAAAAAAAAAAAAAAAAAATTGTACCATTTCTGTTTCTCATTAACACATGTGGTAAATTTTTTTGTATGAATTTTCCACAAGGCTATAATCATTTCAGTGAACAAATTTAGTCCAATTAGTTTTCTTTCCTCTTTTTTTTTTAAAAAGGTATTCATTTCTGGAAAAAAGAAAAAGGTATGCGTAGACTGGTAAAATGGAAGGATTAAATTTGTTTAAAGTTTGCTCTTAATTTAATTTTTAATACTCTGTTTACTTTTTTTTCTCTTAAATAGGGTAGAATAAGTTTAACATTCACTTATTTTATTTTTTTGGTGCATATGTGCCTATAAAGAAAAGTCATCACATTTAACAAGAAATTCTAATGCAATAGAAACTTGAGGGAGAGGAGTGAAAAGTGGTAATAGTCAAATGTTTTATTTAATTTGTGAGATGTCATATCTGATTTGTGTAGGAACAGCATTTGGCCGAAGGAGATACAGGCTTGATACTTCTCATTTATATGTATTTACTCTCAAGTTACATGAGAGAGGATTACATAAAATGTTCAACGCAGGAGAGTAGAAGTAGGATTTGAGCACAAATCAGGTTCTTCTTTTAAATGCTGCTTAATACATCCAGTTTTTTCTAACGTTTTTCTTCTGTTGACTTAATATTTTTTAGGATCCTCTGGTGCATTTATCTGAAGATATGATAGCAAGAGCTTATAACATTTTTTCTATCATGTTTCAATATGCAGTAGATATATTAACATGGGATAAAGAAAATGAATTGCCACCTGGCTTAGAGATGATGTAAGTATCATTTTTGTCTCTGAGCTTTTTCAAAACTTGCAGGTATTTGGAGTATAAAATGTTAGATTCTTGCATCGGTCATAACATTCTTTGAACTATTACAAGATGATGCTGTTAAGTATCTCAACATTTTATCTTAGAAGAAATCCTATTATGGATTGTAGTTTTTGTTTTTTCAATGTTGTACTGAGGTCTCTGCCGTCTTAGCGGTAACAAAGTAGTATCCATGTAATTTGTACTGTGTAAATGGTGGAAATCAGGATTATATTGAATGTTAAGTTTTTTTAAAACAAGGAAAGTGTGGCCTGACTGACTTACTAGTGTATTATTTTGCAAAGTGATTAAACAGGTTTTGTGAGAAGCTCCTAGCTTGTCATAGGTTGAAGGGACTATAAGGGAGGACAATCAAAGATAAATGCATAGGAAAATCATGCTGTATTGTTAAGATTCACACATAGATTCACACAAGTTTAGGGCTGGAAGGGACCTCGTGAGATCATCGGGTCCAACCCTCCCTGCTCTGGGCAGGGTCTTGGAGGCAATAAAAAATAGTATGAACGCAGGTACATTGAAAGGAGATAGTGTCAATTGCAAATAATAAAATGTACAGAGGTAGTTAGGGACTCTTCAGTCTAACCTGTTGCCCCTGAGTCTGCAAAAATCAGGTCCCTGATGAGTAAAGCACTGAGCTCTGTATGAGGTGCAGAATGTGTGAAGCTCCCATGCATGTAAGTAAGAGTTGGAGCAATTGACAAGTTCAGGGTAAAGCTTTGTTGATGTGTTTCAGCAGTGGCATGGATTGCCTGTTCGTTAGAAATCATTAAAATTAAAAATGTAAAGCTCTATCACTTAATGGTATAAATTTGCTCTACAGTGAGAAGAGTGACACTTACTACTGCATGCTTTTTAATGATGAAGTTCACACATATGAACAAGTTATATACACCCTACAGAAAGCTGTCAACTGTACACAGAAAGAAGCCATTTTTTTTGCAACAACAGTAGATAGAGATGTAAGTAATTTCCTAGTTAAAATATTAATTAAATTGCAGGGTAGATCATATATATGTAACTAAGATTCACACTTCTGTTTTCTTAAAATTTGGTTTTGAGCTTTTCCACTATGCTGGCTTGCTCTATTCTGTTGGCAAAAGAAAATGCCAGGAGCCAGAACTAAAGGTAAGACTCACAATAGGCAGAAGAACGAGGGAGCTGAACATACTTTTCTGTCAGCAGTACACTGGTCTCTAGAGTACCCTTCTTGTTCTACAACATTGTATTGGGGAAGCATTTACCAGGATGAACACTTTAGGTGGCCCGTGATTTAAAAGATCATAATTTATTTTATCACCATTGAAGTTTATTGTTTGTGTTTAAAGGT
This sequence comes from Caiman crocodilus, assembly GCA_030014935.1. Lineage (NCBI taxonomy): Eukaryota > Metazoa > Chordata > Crocodylia > Alligatoridae > Caiman > Caiman crocodilus. Next base: position 71,428,014 of record JAGPOW010003648.1, read on the forward strand.
TGGGATTAAAACAGCATATTAAATACAAGTAGTAGGTTTTTGCGATGAGATTCCTGTGGACTTTATCAAAACAGACAATTGAATCTTAAGGTCTGACAAACTTTGGTTTTACCTTCTTTGAAGCTATTAAAGTGTAATTTATGATGGAAAAAACACTGACCCCCCGCTTTCATAATGATAACATAACATAAGATATACTTGTATTAAGAGTTATTTTTTGACTAGGAAGATCAGGAATGGAGTGTTACAAACTTTAAATTAAAATTGCTCTATGTTTTTTCTGTATCCATCAGTGTGGTTAGTGCAGGTGACAATTTATTACCTGAGATTTTTCTGTTTATATTAAAAGGTACAGTTTAATTTTCCCTTTGTTTTTCCACAAACTGCTAGTAATTCTGTTTTTTATCGAATTAAAGGGACGCAGATCTGTCCGATATGGAGACTTCCAGTATTGTGATCAAGCAAAATCAGTAATAGTGGTAAGTGGGTCTTATGTGCTTTGTTCTTTGAGTTTACCATAAATATCTATACAGAACAGTTTTGGAAAATTGTGTTATTTTTACTTTTAAATTTATGCACTAGATATTATTTTTAACAACCTTCTTGATGGTAGAGATTCAAGGAATTAGTATGAGGTCTGCCTGTGGCTGGTCCCTTTCAGTGGTCATTACTCAAGCCAAGGCACTGTAATGAACAATGCCCTCCCTCCCTTTATATATATCTGTATATTTATCAGTCTTTCCTAGTTGAGGATGATTGTCTTCCATTATTGATTGCTTTATCTGTGCATTTGAAGATCTCACAAGGCTGATCCAGGACTAACGGTCTTTTCTGTAACTTGGGCACATGTTTCCGTGTGAGGTGGGTGGCTTTGGATTCTTAATTCAGTTCTCAACACACTGTTTCTGCTGCTACTCCTGCTTTTCCATCTCTTGTTGTCATCATAAAGTTTCAGACTTCTAGATCCTTGCAGCAGATGCTTCCTCCATTTGGGGCTGTCCAGGGCAATAAGTCTCCCATGAGTTAGTGTCAATGTCGCATTTTTTTTCTAGTTGACCTTGAGGATGTCCTTGAAGTGCTTTCTCTGCCCTAGTCTTTAGTGTATGCCTGATTGAGCTGGGAGACTAAAACTTGCTTTAGGAATCTGGAGTTGGACATCTGGATGACATGGCCAGCCTAGTCAAGTTGATGCTGTGTGATTGTCACCTCTGTGTTTATGGTGTTTGCTTTGAGAGGATGCTAATGTTGGTGCATCTGTCTTCTCACTGGATTTGAAGGATCTTCATCAGGCAGCATTGTTGGCACTTCTCCAGTGACTTGAGGTGTCTCTTGTATGCTGTTCATGTTTCAGCTCTGTACAGTAAGGTGGGGATCACGAGTGCTTGATAAACTATGAGCTTGGTTTCGGATCTGATGTTGCAATCTTAAGACATCCAAAGGTTACACTTGTACTTTTGAGGCAATGCTGGATTTTTTTGTCTATGTCAGCCTTCTGAGAGAGATGGCTTCTGAGGTACAAGAAATAGCATTCTCCAGAGTCTCACCATAAATTTGAATTAGTGGAGCTGTGAAATGGTCATTAAAGGCGTCTCCAAATGAGCAAACACGTGCCTGCTGTGGTATCTTGAAGCAGTTTGAGACGCTGAAAGAGGCATGCTGGGAACAAAAAGATGGATCCCCACACTACATATTTGCAGTGCAGATTCTTATTTTGATACCAAGAAATCCTGGTATTAAAAAACAAAAAAGCCATGTCAGAAAGCAACACAGGTTATGCTCCTGGAGTGTGCCTTGAAACAACTGGAGGTTGGGTCCTCCATAGAGATGCTCTGGCACCTGGCCAGAGTGTCTGTGGCTGCACTGTGCCCCTGCTGCTCCAGCACACTGCCTTAGTGTGCTGGAGCAAACAGGAGCACGGCAAGGCTGCAGTGGTGGATCAGACCCAGGTGCTGTCACCAGTAAGTAGGGACATGAGGTGGAGGGGTTGGGTGGGGAGGGACTGCTCAAAAGAGGGTGGGTCCCCTTCCTTCCTCCCTCCTCCCACCCCCCCTGCTGTACAACACATAGCCGCCTTGCAGCAGTGGCAGCTGTCGGGGTGCTCACAGCCTGCTACTCATAGAACCCCCAGCGGCATGGTGTGGTGCAGCCCCGCCACCTGGAACATGGTGCTGCCTGCGCATGCCACATGCAGCTGGCTGGTGTGCAGAGCAGAACTGGGCCACTCTTGCTTCCACCTGGGGTTCCAGCACTGCAGGTAGAAGCTGTGTGACCCTTGGACTGGGCAGGGTCCCCTCCATGTGCTTTGTGCATCATCAGGCTGGGCTGGCTTCGTACAGGCAGGACCCCTCCTGACCTGGGGGTATGAGGTTCCTGTCTGGGTCTGGTAGGCATGGAGCCATGGGGCTGTAGGTCCAAGGGGAGGATGCTGTTGCAGGTAGCAGCAGATCACAGCCAGGCAGCAGCCCCCACTGCCAGACTGCCACAATGGGTAGAGGGTGCAGGGGCCACTCTAGGTTAGAGTTGCTTCAGCATTTTAGCTGGCACAAGAGGCTAGTGTCCCCAGATACCAACTGGCTGGGCCTCAGAAGCTCCTAAGGACAAGTAGTCCTGAGCTGCCTGCAAGGGCAGCTTTTTATACTGCTGGGCCCCAGCCTCTAGCTCCCCCATAGCTGAAGATCCAGGAGTTGCTGGGCAGGGTCAGTTTGCCCGAAGTGGCACAACTTGCACCAAAGTGCTTGTTCTGGCATGTGTGCTGAGTCAGAAATCTCTGGCACAAATTTGAACTACTGCTGTTAGAGCTGCTGCAAGCACATGTGCCTGCATGTGTGGACATGCCCCAAGAGCTTGCTGATAGAGGTCCTCTGAATGTTAAGTGTCAGTCCTATTTTCTTGTATGCCTTGGTAAAAATGTTGACAATTGCTCAAAGGTCTACTCCTGAGTGAGCATGCACTACAGCATCATCAGTGTACTGGAGCTTGATGATTGAGGTCAGGGTGGTCTTGGTTTTGGCTTGGAGTTGGCTACGATTAAACAGTTTACCTTCCATTTGGTATTTTAACTCCACTCCGACTGAAAGCTTGTTGGTGGTCAGCTGTAGCATCACAGTAAGGAATATTGAGAAGAGTGTTGGAGCAATGATGCAGCCTTACTTAACTCCTATTTTAACCTTGAAGGGATTTGTGATGGGTCCATTACTGAGAACTACTGCTTGCATATTGTCATGGAGCAGGCAAAGAATGGTGACAAATTTCAGTGGATATCCATACTTCAGAAGGATCTTCCACAGTGCTTCTTGGTTTGCAGTTGAAAGCTTTCATGAGGTAAAGAAAACCATGTAGAGTGGTTTATGTTGTTCCTGACATCTTCACTGCTTGTCAGCTGCAGGAAAAATCATGTCACTTGCCTCTTCATGCCAGAAACCCAAACTGAGATTCTGGGAACAGCTGTTCGGCAATTGGAAGGAGATAGTTCAATTCTGTAGGACAGGGGTGTCAAACTCACCTTGTGCCCTGGACCACTGGGCTCTTTGTGAGCCTGCTCCAGTCCAGAACATGCGGCAGCTCTTGCTTTAGCACAGGGCATGTGGTGGCCATGGCAGCTTCAGCATGGGGACATTGATAGAGTCTACAGCTGAGGGCGAAGCAGCGTGAGGGCATCTAGGGCTATATCAATTCTTGCTCATCCTTCTACCCCTGATTGCCATGTCCACTGAAGCCCAAGGCTTGCAGGTTCTCCACCAGACTATGCCCCGCTACTTCTGGTGGCCCATTAGTAGTCTGACAGGCTGGATTGGGTGAGTCTGCAGGCAAGATCTAGCCCACAGGGTATACATTGACACCTCTTCTCTATGATCTAGGCTGTTTAGATGGGTCATATTTCTCTGCTTCTTATCCGTAATATTTACTGGCCATTTGGCATAATATTCTTATTTCATTTTTTAGGAGCAAAAAATTTCTCAAAGGCATCTTAGTAGTTATAATATTTTGCTTTAATACATGAACTTTCCTTTCCCTTTCTTCTTCTCATTGTTAGGGGTGCTTGTGTAAAAGCAGATTTTTTTTTAAACTTAATTCATCTACTATTATTTATTTCTCCTAATACTCTGTTCACATTCAGCTAATTGGCTGCATTGGGAATGATTTTAGTTTGCAAATTAGTCTTTAAAGTACATATTCATAAGCAGCAAAAATTTCTGAATCTTATTTAATAAAATAAGACTAATAAGTCTTTTTTTTAAGACAAATAATTTTCAGAAACAGAACAATTTATTTAACTTATAAATTATAGACTTTTCTTTTAATAATCAGAAATTCTATGTTGAGCTAACTAAAGGATACTACAGTAAAATCCCTGTTGACTGTCACAAGTGATGAATGGGGGGTGCCGTTAACCTGAGGCACGGGTTTCCAGCCAGTCGTGGGGGGTGGGAAGCCTGCGGCAGCAGCTGCACCCAGCTCTGACCCCAGGAGGGGCTACAAGAATCGCTTCCTGGGTGGGTGGGTCCCAGCTGCACTCCAGCTGAGGCCCTGTCCCAGGTGCTGGGAGCCCTGCAGTGTGTGGGGGGGGGGGCGGGGGGGGGCCAGGTAGGAGGGTCCGGCCCCACTCCCTGTGGCAGGCACTGCATCCAGCTGTTCCACACGGGCCTGAGGGGCTGGAGCTGCTGCCCGGAGGTGCGGCGCTCCTAGCTCTGACCCTGGGTGGGGTGGGGCGGGAAATGCCAGGGTCAGGTCTCTTCCCCACCCGCCCCCTCATGTCTGGCCATATGCCACTCCTCCTCTTCCCCCAACTGCCAAGGTAGCCTGGCCACAGATTGCTGCAGTGGAGGGAGCTGTGCGCACGCAGCCAGGTAAGAAAGTGGTGCAGCAGGCAGGAAAGCGGCAGGGTGTCGTGCCACGTGTGTCCTGCTGCTGAAATTCCGGTTGATCAAGTATTTTGGTTAGTAAAATCCCAGATAACAGGGATTTTACTGTATTTCACACTTTTTAAAATATATATGCTGTCTAGGATTAAGGGTGTTGCATATATACCTTTTTATTGCAGTTGATTTAAGTTTATGGAAAAATTAGGTTCGTTTCCAGGCTAGAAAACGATCTCGTTAATGGGTTGCAGGGAGACTACACAGGCTAAATTTACTAAAACTTAAAAACTAGAATGGCTTGTTAGTTAATACCAATAAAGTCAAACTGAATTTGTTGAAGGGCAACATTAGTTTGACAAACTGCATTTCTGTCTGAATTTTAATTTTTATATCTTTTGTCCCAATATATTTTTGCCTTGTACATTTGACAACACTTTGGATGATCACTTTCACTGTTATGTTGGTAGTCAGCTGCATCAGTTTTTTGTATTCCTCAGGGGAGCTTGCATGTGTGCTGCTGCTCCTTACGCTTCACAAGTGGGTGCTTATCAGTAAGATGCAGCACTGCGAGGAAGGGGAAGGTAGGAAAAGTAAGAGCCTGAACATGTAGGATGTCTTTTTTTGGCTTGGCCAAAAAGCTTTCAAGATTTCAATTGCAGAACAGAAAAAAAAGTCTAAATTTTAAATTAAATACAAAATGTGTTTTTCAGTATACTGTCCAAACAGCATGAAGTCACAAAACTTATTTTTAGATGAATTAGCTGAAAAAAATATCAAGTTGTTTGTCTTAGATGTGTTGCACTGTTGGATAAAATTGTCCTGGAACAGTTATGATCAATGTTTTAATAAAATGTATTGCAATTTCTAATTTCTATGCAAAATTATTTTAATTGGGGATATAGGAATGCTATATCTTTCTCTACAAGTGTGTGTGCGCTTTTTCTTATTTGTAATTAAGCATTCTTTTCCCTTCTCTTTTGAAGAGAAATACCAGTCGTCAGACAAAGCCACTGAAGGTTCAGGTTATGCATTCGTGTATTGTTGCCCATCAGAACTTTGGTTTGAAACTCCTGACTTGGCTTGGCAATGTGATTGGATATTCAGGTAGGCAAACTTGAATGGTTTTATTGGTAAATTTAGAGGCAAACAATCCTAGAAATAACAGAAAAATAAGTTGTTAAATGGCTTACCTCAGATATGCAGTCTGTATGACTAACTCATTAATTTGTCTCTCATTCTCATTTTTTGCTCTTGGGTTTGTGTTCCCCAAATTCTAACTTTCATATAGAAGTGTTCTGAGTCTTACTTTAGACAGGGTCTTCATAAAGTCCTTGTGCACTTTTAAACTTCAATAATTTAGTTGTAGGTATGATGGAAACAATCTGTGAACAGAATTTAAAAGCAAATTTATTAAAATTTTAGGACAACTAGAGTACACAATGCTAGACTTCAACATAACCACCATCCATCATGATACAGTGCTCAATCTGATCTTTCAACTCATTGAAAATGTTTCCCAGTTGCTCTTGAGTTACTGCACTAATTGCATTGCTGATCCTAGCCCTAAGTTTCACCAAAGAACATTGTTTTGACTAGTAAACTACTTTTAACATGTCCTCATAAAAAGAAGTCCAGCGGTGACAAGTCAGGTGAACGAGGTGGCCAAGCCATTGGTCCACCTCTGCCTATACACTTCTTTGGGGAAATGTCATGTAGGAACTGTTGTACATTCAGAGTGTAGTGGCATGGAGCTCCATCTTATTTAAGAATTAATTTGTTATTATTTATGAAGTCTAGTATTGTGTACTCCAGTTGTCCTAAAACTTTAATAAATTTGCTTTTAAATGCTGTTTACAGATTGTTTCTATCATACCTACAACCTAAGTTATTGAAGTTTAAAAATGCACAAGGACTTTATGAAGACCCTGTATACTTTTTTTTTTTGGTTTCTTTGGTTGGCATTGAATGAGAACTTCAAGAATTGCTGTTGAATGGTAAGTGCTGGATATCTCTCAACACCTGATCATTTTAAATGAATAAATGTAAACACAACCATTTTGTTTACACATCTCAACATTATTAAAATGTTAGTGCAGTATTTACCTGAATACAAGAGGACTCTGAGTGTAAGATGCCCCCCTGGTAATTAGGTTCTATACCCAGAGAATTTATAAATTTATTATACTTTTCCATGTATGGAATCTAATTATTGGAGGATTATTGTAAATATTTCCCCCCACTATTGGAGGTGGTGTGAGGAGAAATGATGCTGGGGACAATAATGGGGAAGGTGGTAGGGTGTGCATAGAGTGGGGGCATACAGTGTGGGGGGTGGAAAGGCAGGCAATAGGAGGCTGTAAGGAGGGAGCAGTGGAGAATAGGCAGTAGGGGTGCTAGTGGTAGGGGGCAGGCAGAGAGGCAGGCAGCTTGCCTTTCCCTGTCCCCTCCTCTTTCTCCCTCCACACTGCTTCTGCCCCCCACATGGTCAGGTCCTTGCCCCCCCCCTTCCTGTCTTCCTTCCCACCCCACTCTTTCCCCCTTACCTTTGCTCTGTGCCAGCAGACTTTGTCCCTGATACAGCTTGGAACATAGAACATGGCTCCAGTCTGGCCCCATAGCAGTAGTGCAGAGCTGGTACAGTTCTACATACTTCATGTTCCTGGCTGCAGGGAGGGCAAGCCTGCCAGAGCTAAGCAAAGGTAAGGAAGAGCATAGGAGAGAGGGGAGAAGTGGCTAGAGGGGGAGGAAAGATTAGGGGCTGTGAGCAAGGAGTGACTGGGCATGCAGAGGCTGTTGGGGGCAGGCATTAGCTGTAGCTCCAGCTCCAACTCTAGCCCCTGTTAGTCAAGCATGAGGCAGTGGGTAAGGCAAGGAGCTTTTTTCCCCCATGTTAAATGGGGGGAAGAAAAACCTCCTTCCCTAATCAAATAAATATGGTAATGAATATGACTTCCTTTTATTAAGGACAACAAAACTTATTATGTCAGATCTGTTACAGTGTACTTAAGAAATGTACTTAAAGCTTTGCACAGGCAAGTACTAGGGGAGGAGGCTTGTTTCAGGGAATCAGTATATACAAGGTCATTTCATGGACAGGTACCTTGTCATTTTGGCTGATGAGCTCTGTTCTTGTCATGGGAACAGAGGTAGGAAATGAGAGATAATTAATGAAGCCATAGGCTTAATGACTCACTTGATTCCTTTGTTTCCTGCCTAAATGTATAGAAGTGGAGTGTCAGTGTAGGTGGGGTTTGAAGAGAGTGAATGAGAGAGACAGTGGAAGCTAGGACAAAGTGAGTTTATATATATCAATTTTGATTGAAACCTGCTTGAAAATATTGTTTCTGTTGCACTCAGGACAATAATCTTCTACGATTATTAGTATTGTATTTTCATAGGTTCATAGATTGTTAGGAGTGAGACGGGACCTTGTAGATCATCAGGCTCAGTCCTCCTGTACTAGGCAGGAAGAGACAACTGGGGTCAGGTGACCCCAGTGAGGTGACAGTCCAGTCTCCTTTTGAAGATTTCCAAGGTAGGTGGCTGCACCACCACTGGAGGGAGCTTATTCCACAGTCTGAGCACCTTGACTGTGAAGGAGATTTTCCTGTAATTGAGCCTGAAACGACTTCTAGGAGTTTGTATCCATTGCTCCTGGTCTTCCCCAAGGGTGTCCTGGTGAACAGCTGTTCACCGAGTTCTTGATGCACTCCCCTGATGTAGCAGTAAGTCACTACCAAGTCCCCGCTCTGCCTTCTCTTCTGTAGGCTGAAGAGGCCCAAGTCCCTCGGCCTCTCTTCGTGCGGCTTGTCTTGCAGGTCCCCGATCATGCAGGTGGCTCTTCTCTGGACTCTCTCAAGTTTTTCCAAGTCCCTGTTGAAGTGTGGCACCCAGAACTGGGCTCGGTACTCGAGCTGTGGTCTCATCAGTGCGGAGTACAGTGGGAGTATCACTTCTTTAGTTTTGCATGAGATGCAATGGTTAATGCATGCCAACTTGTTGTTTGCCCTGCTGGCCACAGCATCGCACTGCCAGCTTATATTCATGCGATGGTCGATCACTACCCCTAGGTCCCTTTCGTCCATGCCACTATACATCACTTCATAGAGAAATATGTAGTAATATGTTAATTTGATTTGAATATGTACTTATTGTATAATGTCAAGTTTAAATTATGGGAATCAGAATTTTCAAAGACATTTTGGGTAGTGATAGGCACTGTAAGTTTTTGTATAGCATTGTACCTGTTATTTTTCAACCACGTCTTGTTTTTGCAAATTCTATACCAAAATGTCAAATGACTTGACTTCAAGTTCAGTTATGATTCAGAAGGAAAAAAATGTTCTCCAACGAACCACATTGTCTGAGATCTGTATAAAATTACCTTGACTGACTTAAACACTTCAGAAATATATTATTATACTGTCCTTTCAAATATTGTTTTTTGGTGTGAAACTTGGATAGAAATAAGAGATTTCCCTTGGTTGTTTTGTTTTGTTTTGTTTTTTTACTGCCTCCTCCAGGCATCCTGATTCCTTTCATTCACTTTGTACAAGCCTGGGATTCGTTGATCACCCTTCACATGGTCTGAAGGGGGAAATAGGCCCTAGAGATGGCTGAGCTCCTAGTTTTACCTTGGGAGAGGGAGATCCAGCCACAGAGGTGGCTCTTTGTCCACACAGTTAGTGATAATTGGGTTTCTGAAATGTGTTGTACCTTTGGCAGCATGTGAAGTTCAAATTATACCACTGTGTTTGCATTTCAATATGCAGTTACTTGAATATCACTTCTGTGTTAGCAGACATGAGCTCTTCAAAAATAAATTATCCGTTCATCTTCTGTTGTACAAAGACTCTAGAGTCTATTCAGTCTTCGTTTGTTTGTCTGTTATAATCAGGTCAGATTGTAAGAGTCAAATATGCATGCACAGTATGCCTGATAAGACTGGTGATAGTTACTTTTGAAAAGAAAAAGCTAAAAAAATGTATTTGAAAACGCATACCTTTCCATATTAAAAGAGTGTCTTGATTACACTATCAAGCACAAAGAAGTTAGGAAAGATCAGAAATGTACAAGGCCATTATGTGGCGATTCTGTTAGGGGAGTGTAACCTTCTTTTATTCGGGCCCCTTTGCTAGGAAATAAGATGGACAAATATACTTTTAAAAGAAGCGATCTGGACTTTTGCAGTTAGCCAATGTAAGGCACTCAACATTTTGCAGTATAACTATCACAGAAAAGGTTTCTCTACTCCTGTGAAACAAATCATTATGTGGTACAGCAGTTGCCAATAATCCTTATTATATTATATATATATATAATACCTTATATATATTATTATATATAAGGTTATATTATAAGGCCCAGGAAAGTCCTTTATGTAAATGTGTGTGGTCATAGTAGCATAACTTGAACAACATATTAAATAATTGGTGAGGAAATTACTCTCTAGCTTCTACTGTTTGTGTAGGCTTTATGTTTCTGGAATGTTTTTGCTGAGCCACTGAGACTGATAGCCTGCAATCCTGTTTATTTGATAGCATTTTTCTGTTTGCTGTCTCTGACATTATCCATGGCTGCTAAATATGGTACAGACAATAAAGTAATTGTTCCATGAAAAGTGCTGTTATTTACTTGTTGCCTCTTCTGGAATGCTGCAATTTTGGTTTAGTCAACAGCAATGTAACTTAAAATGGTTTGCAGCAGCTCTACTCCTAGTGTCTACATTTAAAATGGTTTTAATGCTAAAGTACACTTTATAAAAATGTTTTTAATATTGCTGTAAAAAATGTTGGTTGGCAGTGAGTAGACTTTTCAGCCAGCTCCTGCAGACAAGGGAGGATCACCCATCCCTACTTTCCCTAAGACTAAATGCAAAGTAGTTGTCATGGGATTCTCCCTCCTGAGGAGGCAATCTGCCGCCCCAACCCCCTAGCCCGGGAGGTCTGCTACTTCCTGGGAGCCTGCATCTGGGACATAGCAGGGAGAATCCCAAAGATTATCTGGCCCTCTGACCACTACCATATGCTCCTTACCCATGTGGGCACAAATGACACGGCTCAGAGCAAACCCAGCCATGTTGTGAGAGACAACAGGGCTCTGGGAGTGGGGTTGAGGGTGCTGGGGATGCAGGTGGTCTTCTCCTTGCTCCTCCCGTTTGTGGGTCATGGGCTGAGGAGGGAGAGACGAGTTGAGTTAGTCAACCAAAGACTGCAGCGCTGGTGTCATTGTGAAGGCTTCAGCTTCCATGATCACAATCCACTCTTTGGTGAGAGAGGCAGTATGCTACTGGGAAGAGATGGCCTCCACCTCACTCCGCTGGGGAGGAGGCTCTTCCCAGCTAGACTTGCTGACCTGGTCCACCAGATTTTAAAGTGAGCCTGCTGGGAGATGGAGGACTACTTCCACTGCAAGCCCACTGGGCAGCTTTTGTAAACCCAGCAGGCTAAGGCACTCAGGAGACCTCACCCCTACCCTAGCCCCAGAGCAATCCGTAGGGAAGGCAGGGGCCCCCACTGGGACACTTACCTGCCTGTACACCAATGCCAAGAGCTTGGGGAACAAACAGGAGGAACCGGTCCTCCTGCTAAAGAAAAAGGATTACAATCTCATAGGGATAATGGAGACCTGGTGGGACTCCGTCTGTGACTGGGCCACAGGTATAGATGGCTATACATTGTACGGGAGAGATCATGTGGGGGAAAAAAAGGTGTGTGTTGTGGGGTGGGTAGCTCTCTATGTCAAGGAAAGCTATGTGTCCTTGCAAACTGACATTGGCACCCAGCAGGGGATGTTATGAGACTCTCTGGGTCAAAATCCATGGTGAATAAGGCACAGGGGACATAGTGGTGGGAGTCTACTGTACCTCCTAGCTAGGATCAAGAGCTTGACCAGAAATTTGCCAGGGAATTAGCTTAGGTTGCGCATTCCCAGTTCATGGTTGTCATGGGAGATTTCAAGTACCCTGACATCTCGTGGGAAGAGCACGCCACATCCGAACAGTCACAAAGGTTCCTTGTGTGGATGAGCTCTATCGGACTTGAGAAGTCTATGGGCCAACGAGAGGCAAAGTGCTGCTCGACCTGATACTGACAACAGGGGAATGACTTAATCAGTGACCTCACAATCAAAAGGAAGCTGGGAGACGGTGACCATGAGCTGATCACTTTCACCATCTGCCATAAAGCTGGCAAGTCAGTCAACAAAACAGAAGTCCTCGACTTTAAAAAAGCTGACTTCGACAAGCTCAGGAGACTTGTTGGCAAGGCTCTAAGGGACTTCGACCGAAAGGGGAGGGGTGTTCAGGAAGAGTGGTTGCTCCTTAAGGGAGCTATCCTGGAAGCTCAAGCAGTGTCCCCATTGGCTTTGCAGGGGATTTGTAGGCTTGTGTCTAAAAAGAAAGACCTATAAAGGATGGAAGACTGGATCCACCCCAAAGGAGGAGTATTGTGCACTGATCTGGACCTGTAGGGAGCAAACCAGGAAAGCCAAGACTGCAACTGAACTCCAACCGGCTACACGTATCAAGGACAATAAAAAGTCCTTTTTTAGATTCGTGGGGAGCTGGAGAAAAAGCAAGGGTAACATTGGACTCCTGTTAAACCATATGGGTCAACTGACAACCAATGCTCAGGGAAAAGCCAACCTGCTTAATGGGTATTTTGCGTCAGTTTTTCACCAACCCCAAGGGACAGCTGTGCTCAATATGGTATGGGATGACCAGGGCAAGGGAGAATTGTTACTCTTCATCAATGTTGACCATGTGAAGGAACAACTTGAGAGGCTGGACACCTTCAAGTCAGCTGGCCCAAACAGCTTACACCCCAGGGTACTTAAGGAGCTGGCAAGCAGCATAGCCCAGCCCTGGCACGGATCTTTGAGAACTCATGGCACTCAGGCAAAGTGCCTGGAGATTGAAAGAAGGCCAATGTGGTGCCTATCTTCAAGAAAGGGAAGAAAGTAGATCTGGGGACCTACGGGCCCATCAGCCTGACCTCTGTCCGGGGAAAGATCTTAGGAAAAAATCATCAAAGAGTCTATTCTTGACAAACTGGCTAAAAGCAACTTCCTGAGGGATAGCCAGCACAGGTTTGTTGCGGGTAGATCTTGCCTGATGAATCGCATCTCCTTCTTTGACCAGGTAACATATCACCTGGACAAGGGAAAAGAGATTGATGTCATATATCTTGATTTTAAAAAAGTCTTCGATCTTGTGTCCCACGATCATCTCATAGAAAAACTGGCCAGCTGTGGCCTCGGCTACATCATAGTTCACTGGCTGGGGAATTGGTTCCGAGGTCAGACCCAGAGAGTGGTAGTTGATGGAAGTCAATCATCATGGTATGCCGTGACCAGTAGGGTCCCCCAAGGCTCTGTCCTTGGGCCTGTTCTTTTCAACATCTTCATTAATGATGTGCAATTCTGGGCTTTTTCCTGCAGAGTCCCAGACCAACTGGAGCAGGCATTGAGTGCACTGGATTTGGCATGGAGGAGGGTTTGTGAGTCTGATCCACAGCCAGGTCTGCACCATTCATACAGCCCATGTTCTGGTCCTGCACCACTCATCTGGCTTGTAGGGCCAGACAAGTGTGATACCATTATAGTAGATTATATGAATTTCCATTCTTTTAAATACATGTAAGAATGATCCTTTGTGTGTCATCTAACTTGAACATTTTTTCATTATTTTTTTCTCAATAAGATGGCCTTCGTCGGATATTGTGTCAAGTTGGTTTACAAGAGGGACCAGATGGTGAAAACTCTTCTCTTGTGGATAAACTGATGCTGTCTGATTCTAAGCTGTGGAAAGGTAATTTGGCCATAATTTTTACCAAGAATGTTTGTGCTTGAGTATTACAGTGGCAGTTTTTATTTTGTCATACCTGCTTTAGGCAGTTTCACTGCCATCCATTGTAGATGCAGTTGCATGATTGCTGGTTCCTGTTTCTTAGCTCTTTCCAAATATGGTGAATGATAAAATTATGCGGTGACCAATTTAGCCCATTAGTTAGATGGAGGTTGGCTTCTTGTTGAAATCTAATTTTTTTTTCAAAATACTGCCAAATTCACATTAAACAGATGAACCTGAAACTTGCTCTTCCAACTGGGAACACAAAATGAACCTTGGTATAAATGTATTGTATATCCAGGCCCAGAGAAGTACAGATTTGAGGCTTCCAAAAGTAGATGCTCCCCTCTTCCAAAATGTCTTTTTTTTTTTTTTTAAATGTTTGTTTATGAACAGAGAGACATTGAGTCTCAGTTATTGTTGTTCAGGCTGTATTCAAATCCTTATATTGTCCACTTTTTATATTGTCTTCTTTTGAGCTGAGAATACTCAGTGGAGGTACTTGGAGCAGCTCATACCTCTGTGAACAGCCTCTACTGTTATTTCAGTGTGTTTGGATATCCGCAGACGTAATGTGATAACCTGTATATTGATGTGTCAGTTCAGGAAGTCGTGTGCAGATTGTGCTGCAAATTTTGGGTCTTTTGGTGTAGGATTTGTTGAACTTATTCATCTGTCTCCAAATCTGTATATTTTAAAAATTTACGTTTAAAACAAACATTATAAAACCAGGGAAAACATGGTTTGCCTCCTGACTATGCTAGAAATATATTTTTAAAGCCTTACCATTTCTGAACAAATGCTGTTTTCTCTGCTGCCCAAAGTTCTAGATATTCATTCTCTAGTGATACATATTCCTATGGCAGTGGCTTTGATATGGGGAATAATGGAGATTGGAAGACACCCCCCTGGTCATTAAGACCAAGTGAATGATAAAGTACCCCAATCTCCCAGTGGGACTCATTAGAGCATGGATCACAGTTTTAAACACTTCAATATTTCTCCAACATTGCTATCTTTCTTCCTCTGTGCTAACCTCCAGATGTCTTGAGGAGGCATGTGGCAATGTGATCTCTCTCCCATAGGATGATAATCAAACAGGGAAAGTTTAAGGTTGAAAGTAAGTGTAGTGTGAATAGATTGACTTCTTCCCCTTCTGTCCCGCCTCTCTTTCCCCCAGCTTTTTTTTAATAATTTTTCAAATGTTTTATGTGGTTGAGTGTGTTAATGTTTCTCAGAATTTTCTGTTTTTGACTGCAAATTTTAGTATTTATGAAGAGTGGTATCTTAGCTCCTCTTTAACAAAGTTTTTTTTTGTTTTGTTTTTTTGTTTTGTTTTGTTTTTTTGGTATAGAATTCCGCCCCCTGGAAATAAGTAGAGGAACATTTCGCATTTCTGTTGTAACTTGAATTGCTTTTTCCCTTTTGTATTCTGCACACAATCATTCCTCATTAAACAGAATAAATGTTAATGGTGTTTGTTTTAAGTGACCTACAAAGATTTTACATAGAAAAGTCTGTCTCCAATTAGTGATGGAATCTGTGGAGGGTTAGTGAAAATTATACAAAATATGTATTTTAATACAAAATAGGTCTGAATTAGTTTCTTCGTGTACCTGGGAAGTTCTGTATTTAGGGTTTTCCATTTCCAATTCAACAGTTAACTGAATCAGTAAATACACTGAAAAATGTAGGGGAAAAGAAATCATCTTACAAGAAAAGTTCCATTTTTGGTTCTGAATATTTTCCTCATCACTTACTGCTACCTTCCAGATGTTGTTGAAAATCTCTTTAGATTGAGGAGAGAATTTTCTTTGTTTTCTGCAGGGTTACCGTTATGGTTGTTTCTGTAATTGTTTGGTAGAGAATAATGGTACATAATAACACACAACTTTTCTCAATAGGGGCTAGAAGTGTGTACCATCAGTTATTTATGAGCAGTCTACTTATGGATTTGAAATACAAAAAGCTTTTTGCTATCCGGTTTGCAAGAGTAAGTAATTTTCTTATATTGTACGTTAAATGATTCAAACCATGCAAGAGTTTCAGCTAGAGCAGTGATTCTCAATCAGGGTGCTGTAGCACCCTACGGTGCCCAGGATTTTTTCAGGGTGCTGTATGGTACCACCCATCATTTCTGAACACGTGCTTACCATGATTATCTTGTGAACCATATTGTCACACAATCTTAGTGCTGTTAGGTGTGAAAACATGATTCGCAAGATAAACCTCAGATTTCAAATAGGAATGAAGTCAAAAACATTTTGACTTGTTGTGGTCTTTCTGAGTTCTTTGCAACTCAGAAGGACCACAGAGAAATAATAGAGAAAAATTGCTTGATTATTTTTCTATAGTCAAAAAATGAGTGAAAACTAAGAGGTGGAATTTTTGAGTGGTGCCTTGAGTCCAGTGAGGTTGAGTACTACTAAGCTAGAGCTTACAACATTTTGTCTTTAAAAAAAAAAAAAAAAAAGCTACCACAAGATTTTTTTTGTCCTGGAACATTGTCTACTCTCTCTTGGTTGGATGGAACCACTTTTAAGTAAAAACATATTTATTATGAGATCTTGTCCTGTGAAAAGAAAACAGAGCCTTTAGGTTACTAAAATAAAGCAGTTCTTTATAAAATGTCAAAGTTAAACACCTCTGATATTTTATCTTCCTGGTCAGCTGCCTGGGGTCGCATTGCTTGAGAAACTACTTATTGGCCATTGGTGGTATGTGAGTTGTTGCAGTGCTTACAAAGAGGTGGTTTCTGAAAGGAAACCACACTTTTATTAACAACATTTCTATGTTAACAAGTGATTGAAATGCTATAAAATCAGTCTGCTCACCTTCTTGCCTGAGACAAATCACTTTTTTTTTTTTTGTACTGGCAAGTGAGAAACTAGTCTTAACTTTTGGAATTAGAATGAGTAGATAATATGCCTGGACTGCTAAATTTACCACAGTCACTTTTGAAAGGTGTCTTTTAATGAACCATTCAGCAGGTATGTGTAAAGTGGGCCATATTTGATTTGGATTCATCCTGATTCGGGGGGGATAGTGATTTGATTAATTGATTTGGATCACTGTCCTGATTCGATTCAGCCGAATCTGAAGATTCAATTCTGATTCTGAGAATCAGCAATTCGGACATAGACACAGCTTTATATGTTTTTTCTACATACCTCAAGGTACTAGTGTGGCTCATGAATACTAAGATGGTGGGGCGGATGGAGCACAGGAGCACAGTGGGGCTCCCTGCTTGCTCGGCAGCAGACCCCACCTTCCTCCCTTTGCCCCCTGGCTCACTGATCAGCCACAGGGAACCTCAGGTGTCTCCCAAGACCCAGGAGGCAGCAGTCACCAAGGCTGGGGGGGGCTCCCCTGCACGTTCCATGGTGAACCTGGAAATGGACCAGATGTGCTTCTGGTCCACTTCCGGGTCTGCTGCTGAGTACACCGTGGACCCCCCGCGTCCCTGTGGGATGGTCCATCCACCCTACCATCTCAGCATTCACGAGCTACCTGGTACATTGAGGTATGTAGAAAAAATATATAAAGCTGTGTCTATGGCTGAATCTCTTCGAACTGAATCGGAGGCTTATGATTCAATTTGGAGAGATTAATAATAGGTCTCTGATTAGATTTAGATTTGGAGATTCAGCTGCCAAGTCAGGTTGAATCTCCTCCAAATTGAATCAGCGACCAAAGCTTCTCATAGCCCTACTATTCAGAGTTTGAATTACAACTTTGACTCTTGCGAGGGTTCTGCAGAAAAAATTAAATTGGTTCATTGATTAACAAGTCCACCTAAGTGAAGGAGGAGTCTGATTGGAGACCCATCCAGGTTTTGTTTTTCAAATCTTATAGGGGAGCTCTCAGCTCTTATGGGGGAGCTCAGTCCTCCCGAGCTCCCCCTTAACTCACACCCTGGATCCACTAGCACAAGGGTTTTCAATCTTTTTTGGTTGGCGTACCCCTGGCGGCGGGTGGAGAAGTGGGCAGTCCCCCAGCAGCCGGTTGATGAGTGGGAGGGGGGGGCGTCCCCTGCACCCACACTGTACACAGCAGCAAAACCACAGCCCAGATGAAAACAAAAGTGCCGGTGGCGTATGGTGCCGCAAGTGGTGCGAAGTGCTGGCAGCCCCGCTTCCCTGTGCTGCTGCCGCATACTCAAGTACTTCCAGGGGTATGTGTACCCCCAGTTGACAACCCCCGTATTAGCATACTCATCCTCATCATAGCATTGAATTTCCCCAGGGCTGGCTTTAAATTTAAAGAAAGCAGGTCAGTGTGGATCAGAGGTGAATTTCCCCCTTGTTGTTTAGAATTACCGGCAGTTGCAGAGAGATTTTATGGAGGATGATCACGAGCGGGCAGTGTCGGTGACTGCTCTATCTGTCCAACTCTTCACTGTTCCTACTCTGGTGAGTAGTGCTTGCCTTTTTTAAAACTGATAGTTGGCACTCCTTGCCTTTTTTTGCCTCTTTGATAGAACTATGAGCGATTGCAGAGTGATTATGTGAAAGATGACCACGACAGAGAGTTCTCAATTGCTGACCTCTCGGTACAGATATTCACAGTGCCTTCACTTGTAAGTACTAAATGATTAAAAAAGGAAACTTTGTTAGGTTCTGTAGTAAGAACACGAGCTCAGACTGTTAGATTTCTCTGTATGTTTGTAGTATTGCTATGCAAATACAAAGTGCTGCTGACTTTTATGAAAACATATCAAATAGTTTGTAAGTACAATTATAGCTTTCTTAAGTAAAAGTTAATCAGCATTATACAATTTCTGTCTGGATGTCCTAGAGGCCAGAGGAGTTTGAAAATTTTGGGTTTAACTCATTTATTTTGAGTTTCTTTGATATTTCATTTAATAGATGGTCACCTCCATGTACATGCATACATTAAGATGCATATTTTTGCAGATTTTTAGCTAAATTCAATCAAGTCAAAAACTAGTATTTGTACGTATTACCATTAAATGTTGCTATGCCAGTTGCCAATTTATGAGTTGTGACCCCAAGGAGGGCCACAAGAACGAAATCTAGTGAACTTGTCCCTGTTTCATTAATAGGTAAATGGCCCTGCTTTAAATTTCCCTTAGGAGTAAGACCAGGCCCAGTGATAGTTACTGTGGAGCAGACAAGGTATGGTTCCCATATTACTGCAGGCATACAAGCAGTTACCACTATTAGGGTAAATCTCCATGCCATATTATTTAAGGGCATAGGATCTGTGCTGTTAATTTTTTAAGAGGATCTGGAGATTTGCTGTCCTCCAGCAGTTCTCTTGTGATTATATCCCTATGTCTTCATGTAGGGAGAGCTTAAACTGGAGCAATTTATCTGTGAATAAAACAATTAAGTCCTTAGACCAATGTGGCTAGAATCAAAAACCCAGCATATTCAGATTAAATTTCACTTAACTGGTGCCTGCAGTTACATCATGTTATTATGTCTGCAATTAATAATGAGTGGCAACTTACCCTTCCTTAACTGGTACATGGAAATTGTGTCTACTCTTATCAATGCCAAGTTGAAACTAAACAGGGTTTCTTTAATCTTCTTTCAGTTGAGGCTAAGATGTCCCCATTTAGCTTTTTCTGTTAGGTAAGCACGGTCCTATTCTACACCAGAAAGCAATTGAGAAAAGCCCTTACCCTGTTGTGGGGATGTGATCAGTGGTTGTTCTTGGTATGAGTTGCACAAAATTATCCCTACTGTAAATGAGTTACGGTCAGCAAAAGTTTGGACACAGTTGCATTATACAGTGTGGCTTTGGAGCTTGCCACCCCATGGTGTGGGATTGCAGTTAACGTGACTCCTGTAACCTTCCTGGATTTCCAGGCAGCCCAGAGGTAATCAGGAATTAAATCCCCCTACCATTGTTGTTTTCTGATTTATCAAGTCTTGTAAAACAAACTTGTTATTCCTTTGGTTCTTCCAGTCTCAAACCCTTTTTCCCCGGGGATTGCCAATTTACCCTTGTTTTAGGACTTGAGACTTTACCAGTTGCACTTTAGCCTGTGCCACTCAAAGTCTTTTTCTCATTTCCGTTCCCAATTAAAACTTTCCTCTCCCTTGGGATAGTCTTCACATCCTTTGGTGTTGTGCTTGAATCCTGACAATCTTCCCCAGTCTTGTATTTATTGCACTAGAAGAGTCTCCTTGTAGTTCTGTCTTGATTCCAGACTTCTCTTGGCTGAATTAAGAATATTCTTTTTTTTACTTTAAAGGGACAGACAAACAGTTGAGCTTCATTTTAAAAATATATAGATGCTTCTTGAATTATGAAAACCTTTTTCTAACAAACCATTTTCAGTATAATGTAACAAAATATTACAGATAAATTGAAGAATAAGTACTCTGTCTCTGTGAGAATGGATTTGAAAGCTAAATAAAATGAACAAAAATTACTTGTATGACTAGAATTGTTGCTAAAATGCTTACAATTTTCCAGGTAGAATTAACTTCAAGGAAAATTAAAGTACTGCAAAAAACTTGAAATTATGGCAGTTGGTTGGGAGTCTTTAAAAAAGGATTTCCAGATAGCTATTCTGTATTGCCAGTTTTTGTTGGTTAGGTGCTGGGAGTGTCTTCTGGAAGCATGAGTCAAGACCTGGGGTTATCGTCTTACCTCAATGTCTGACTTACCCCGTGGCCTAGATTTGATATTAAAATCCTTTGCTCAGATGTAAAGTGGAATGCAAAAAATTACATTGTAAGGTGGTGTTAGGCTTGTCTGACTAGCATTAGTAATGCTTGTTTTCTCAGTGTAATTTTTCATTAAAAGGAAAAATTGTTAAGTTTCCTCATAGATCAGAAGAAAACTGAAAAAGTGTGGAAATTGAGTTGCATCCTGTAAGGAATACAAAAAGGAAAAGGACTGAGGCAGAGAAACTCTTTTTTAACTTTATTTTGAAATAGGAAGGTAAATTTTCAAAACAAGTGCAGTAACATTAGAATAAAAGCATCATTCATTTCCAGATTCATACCGGCTTCCTCAGATATAGGGCCATTTTATATTTGCTTTTATCTTTATTGAAAAACTTTTAAATTACTCTTACAACACAGGTTTTTGATAGTGGTATGTCACTATAACTAAGAAGTACGAGGTGACATTTGAAGTGGAATAATGTAGTTATGCAGCTAGATTTTGATTTTCTTTGCTGAACACTGAATCTCATTTTTCTATTTAAGTAATATTAAAACATAGAGGAACATATCAACAGTATCAGGTGTTTGGCTGTAAATTAATAGATTTTAGTACAAAATTGAAGTAGTTTACTCTTTATTCCCATTAGTAGTGTCTTTTGATTTATTTAACAAACTTATTTCTTTTGGTATAGGCACGAATGCTAATAACTGAAGAAAATCTTATGACCACTATTATCAAAACTTTTATGGACCACTTAAGGCACCGTGATATTCAAGGCAGGTTTCAGTTTGAACGATATACAGCCCTGCAAGCTTTTAAATTCAGGCGGGTTCAGAGTCTTATTTCGGATCTCAAGTAAGTGTCTTGATTCTTATCAAATCAAAAAGTACTTTAAAAATTTAGAATAACTTACTAATTTTTCCTCTGTTGTTCAGGTATGTGTTGATAAGCAAGCCAGCTGATTGGTCAGATGACCTGAGACAAAAGTTTCTAGAAGGTTTTGATGCCTTTTTAGAATTACTGAAGTGTATGCAGGTATGTGAATCTGCAAAGCTCTAAAGGTTGTATTCTGTCCTAATAGAAAGAGTAATGAACAAACTAGAATTATTAGTGTTTTAAAATACAAAATGAACTTATTTTTTCTTCTGTGTGTATAAAAAATAAAATAAAATATGTGTGTGTGTTTGTGTGTGTGTATGTATATATTCCTCTGTATATATATGGTTCTCTCATACAGTTAAGACAATGCACATTTAAATGGATGACAGAAATTTGACTTGGTCCATCTTTGCCAGCTTCTATTATGTTTGAGTGTCCTATATATTATTTGAAATTAATTGCTTCTGAGCTCTGTACAAACATATTGCTAGAGCAAGTCCTTTTCAGAAGGAACATATAAGCCTATAGATATACATACCCAGTGATATCCTTCACTGGGATCACTATCAACCATTTTGTCTTAAAAGAAGATGAATGTAGCTTTTACAAGGAAAAGCAGTTATGAAGACAGAGGCCTGGCAAACTCATCTTTACTTTTTCAGTGCTGTGTGGCTAGATGATATTGTGCTGCAATAATCAGACCACTCTTTCATGTTCTTTTCAATTTTAAATTATATTTATCCACACACTAGATTGGTACCTAGAGACTTTTTTATTTTGTGAGTTTGCTGCTTCATTTAGTGCAAATACAGGGAATTTTAAAATAGGATTTTCTGTTATGGGTCTCATAAATTAATTGTCTTGTCCATTAGCCTTGTGTCCTAGCCTTCTGAATTTTGGCACCTTATCTCCCTTTCTTTTAAAATTTTATACTTCGATATATCTTCAGTGGGCTTATTCATCATATAAAATTAGCAGTGTTTTAAAGTAAGTGATTACTTTTTTTTGTTTAGTGTCACTAGGGGTTTTGAGAGACAATTGATCTGTATGATTCTTTGTTTATAGGGTATGGATCCAATAACCCGTCAAGTAGGACAGCACATAGAAATGGAACCAGAGTGGGAAGCAGCCTTTACATTACAGATGAAATTAACACTTGTTATTTCAATGATGCAGGACTGGTGTGCATTAGATGTAAGCTGCTTCTTGTTTTAGCCTATGAATGTATACAGGAAGATGCAGGTAGACAAATATCTCTTTGTAGTAGTCTAAAAAACCTGTTATGTCAATCTTACACTTCTTTAACAGAATAAATAATTATCTACAAGCAGGCTAACAAAAGAAAGAAAAAAGTTAGGGTCCCACCCTGTGCATATACCTTTTAGAAGGGCTACGGATCACTATTGTTCTGTATATTTTAGAGTTCAAACAAGCATCCAATAGTAAGAGCTCAGTCATAGACAGAAGAGAGACTGAATATTCAGTGGAGAATTTACTAGAACCCCATCCATATTTGATGCTATCCAAGGGGAAAGCAGATTTCTGTAGCCTATCAGATCTGCTGAGTAGGACTTTAAATGTGGCTCGAGCTCCCTTGGAACAAGTGAGCCAGAGGCTCAGTTCAGCCTTAATTTGTCACTTCATTGCATTTGTATTTTTTGTTAGCCCAACATAATGATAGTACTTGGTAGACTCATTTAGTACCAGGTATGCAATAACCATTGTTGCATTTAATATACTTGCCTAGGTTTGCCCTGATCTATATCCTCCTTAACATCTGAACACTCTCTTTTTGGATATGTGGGGAACCAAAAACTTGAATTAAAAGGATTTTTTAAATTTTAAGATGTTAAGCTTGTATTAATAAAGACAACAATAAAATTTGCACATAGAAACAAGTATGTACTCCATTATCTTATGCCAAGTATTACACATTATGTTATTTCAAAGAGCTCAGTATTCTTTATAATTATGTAAGCCACAATCTCTTTTTGTAGGAAAAGGTACTCATTGAAGCTTATAAGAAATGTCTGAGTGTGCTGATGCACTGTCACAGTGGTTTTGCTGATGGAGAACAGCCTATCATGCTCAATATGTGTGGACATTCAGTTGAGACCATCAGATATTGTGTTTCTCAGGAAAGAGTTAGCATTCATCTTCCAGTATCTCGGTTGCTTGCAGGTAGGAACTGCTTAGTTTTAAAAAGGTATTGTGAACTTCTTGCATACACCTAACACAGTAGTTCTCAAACTTTCTGAAGTCTTATAACCCTTTCATATCAGGTCTTCTGCTGCAGAACCCCCTTCCCCCTACTATAAAACCTGGCACAGAGCCAGGTGATCCAGTCCAGCAATGGCAGTGCACCTCCTGGCCCACTCTGCCATTACCCCTAATCTCTTTGCAGGGAACCACAGGGTTCCCTGGAACATATTTTGTAAACCACTTACCCAGCATAAGGAATTTACAATCACACTGAGCTTAAGTAGAATCCATTGCTCAGTAGCCACTTCCCCAGTCTATTAAAGACATTCCCCTGTGCCTGTGTCTATGCTTATTGTGTCTGCTGGAGACTTGCTCATGTCCTAGGACTCTCCAGAGTTGGGAATTTGGCATAACTTCTTTTGCCTTTGTCACCTGGATTTGCCCTGTGGGGGGTATGGTCTAGTCTGTAAGTGTCCTACAGGCCAGATGATCCACCTCCACAGGCTGACTTGTGGGCCATATGTTTGACAGCCCTGCTTTAGATAATGGATGTTAATTTGAGAATATTGGTTTTCTGCTAGGTGACTGAATATTGAGCAAAAAGCATGTAGACTGTATGCATGTTAGATGCGTTTGCTATGTATTTGCTCATTTGCAGAACCAGTTAAAGGGCTCTACTTCAGAAAAAGGGCAGGTACAGTGGTGAGGAGTTCAGTATGGAAAGAATGAAATCATTTTAAAAGGCCTCTTTGCATCTTTTGAAAAATATTTGCTGAATTTAATAGCATATTATCTGCTAGTTCTAGCCTTTGTTTGATGAAGAGGGTTAATATCACTTTTAGATAAAATAGAATTTATAAAGTAGTAACTAAACTTATCTGAATATGTCTGCACTATGCCTCACATATTGTCATAAGTGTCTTGAGAAATGAATGAAAAATAAATTATGTATGTCCCACAAGGCTTGGGAACTTCTGGCGTTATATACCAGTAAGTCTTAAAGCTACATGGAAAACTTAATATGGATTGTTAATATTACAATAGATGTATCTTCAGGACTGTTTTGAAGAACATATATAATAATATGCTCACTTTATTATCTAATATAGGTTTGCATGTCTTGCTAAGTAAAAGTGAAGTGGCTTACAAGTTTCCAGAGCTGCTACCACTGGTATGTGACATATAATGTTTGTTATACACTTTAAAGTGTCATGTCACCCTTAAGTAATAAAGGTAACAAAATAACTTTTTAGGCATACACTTGTGTATTGCATTATATACGTTTCTATGTAGATCAGGGATTGGAAAACTACAGGCTGTGAGATGTATCTGGTCTGCAGAGCCATTTATCCAGCCTGGGTATGGGATTCAGAAGAATTTTTGTAGAAGGAGGTTTTGCCAGGCGTCAGGGAGAAGCAGAAGTGATGACACTGTAGTGGGGAGTAGTGATTGTCTCTAGGGCTCTGGTGACATGTGGTGGGTTGTAACCAGCTTGTGCTCAGAGCTAAGTTCTGTTGAAGTGGGTTCCTCACAGCAAAATCCTTGCTAACCCCTGGTGTAGACAGTCTTTACAAGCTAGGTAAAACAGTCTCTTTGCCTTACTGGTAATTCTTTAGGCATGAGTTTTTAAGCTATTAGTGTGTGCTTTTAATTATTTAAACACTTGAAGAAGATATATGGTTTGGATTGTCTCATACCCTGTCTCTATTTAATGTTTAAAGCTGATTTGGGACTACTTCCAGGAACTAGATTCTTTCCTGTATAGTGGAGGCTGTATGTCCTCTCTTTGTTTATTTCCTATCCCCCACGTCTCACTTCATTGTACCATTAATTTTTAATATAAATGAAGACATTGCTTAAGTGAGAAGTTAAAAAAAAATCTAAATGGAAAGAGTGTGTTGCGGGGGTGGGAAGGGGGGCGTAGGAGAAGAAAATGGAAAATAGAAGGAGGGAACAGAACTGGTAGAAGAAACTGCACTGTCTTTTGAAAGATTTAGTTTCCTTTTGAATAAATAAAAGGATATACAGAGCAAAGGGAAGATAGCCAGCCAGCTAAGAGTATAAATTATGTTCTGTGGTAAACTTAAAAAAAAAAGAAAATTAAATGATTTGATGTGGTTACGTTTTTCACATTAAGGGGAAGTTTGAAAACTAGGGGATATTAGAGTAAACCAGGGACTTCAGGTAGTAGTACTATATAAAGCGAAGGTCAAATATAAGACAAGTTAACATGCAGAGATGACTGAGTTCATGCAGCCCTTGCAATTTAATTGGCTTTGGATTTTGTTACCTTTTTCTGTTCTTAAAATTCTTTAAAAGCCCCGACATCACCCTCCCCCAGCAAAAGAAGAAAAAAAAAGAAAGAAAATTACAATTCTAATTACATTAAGGCTTTCGTATTTTTATACTCTGCAGAGTGAACTTAGTCCACCTATGCTAATAGAGCACCCTCTACGATGTTTAGTTTTATGTGCTCAAGTGCATGCAGGAATGTGGCGAAGAAATGGATTCTCTCTTGTAAATCAAGTAAGTGTTTCTTTGCTAGCTGTGATACATAAATGTTTGCTTTACGTTATGTGATCAGCAGTTACCAAACTAGGGATTGTGACCCCCAAGTAGGGCATTTAATGAGAGAGAGGTCACAAGCTCCACAGAAACTCAATTTTAGTAATTGGGCTCAGGTTGGAATTGGAGTTGTGAGCCCAGGAGTAGGGTCTCTCAGAAAAAGATTCAGAACAGGTCAGAGTGCACATCGCTTCCATATGTGACTTACTCAGCCAGAGGCACAACAAAGCTTCCAGCTGTTGCTGTGTCACCGATGTAATTGTGCATCCTGGCCCTGCAGTGCCCTGAAGTCTGTGCCCAAACTGGTGTAGTTTACACTCCCAGATCCAACATCCAAGTCTCATATTCAAAACTTACTTAGGAGTGTAAAGTTAATTGAAAGGCAGTTGGACCAAAGCTTCTATTGGTGCTCTAAAAATGCTTACTTTTGCCCTTAATTACATGTTTTTCATATTTTTATTCAGTGAACTCTAACAGGTGGTGTTCTGTAAATGAGACAGCTGCTAAATATCTCTATTTTCATCATTCATTAATGACCTTCATCTCATTTATTGCACACCATCCAAAACTGCACATGTACAGGATTATTTCATTTATAGTCTTTGAAGAGTGTTTCATTGCTTAGTATTAAGAATCTTTAGTTTGCAAAGCTGGCCTAGGCAGATGCAAAGAGCTGTCTCAGTGTGTGCTAGCTCCAGAACTGAAAACAGAATAACCTGAGTATAGTGTCACCCTAATAAGCCTTGTTGCTTAAACAAATTAATTAGTCAGTGCATAGTGCATTGGTAACACAGCTAGGGGTAGATACAGGGTGGCACAGTTGCATCCCCCTTTGATTCCTCCTCCATCCAATCTTTAAAACCATCTGTCTGATAGGTATTCTTATTCAGGCAGTGCTGAGAGTCAGTTGGCTTCATTATCATCTCCCTGATTCCTGCTAATTTATTTCTACTCTACCAGTGTTAACAACCTCTGCCCTTTTTTAATGGTCTTGATATTCCACTATTCAAACTGTCCTTTCTTCTGTACCTTTGCGGTCTGTTAGCCATACCTGGTAATGTGTGTTTTCTATTTCACAGCCCTGAAGACTATTTTTTAGCTCTAGCTAAAAATCTTAACTAAGGTGTGGTAATATTAATTCAGACATAGAAATGACTAATAGTGAGGTATTGGAAGTGCTGTCAAGACAGCTAGACTTTGTTTTATGAATCTGAATAAAGACGTACATTTAACTATATTGCCTAAGGGCTAAAGACACAACATCTTCTGATTATTTTTTGCCTAGTTTGTTGTGTCTTTTAAATTTGCTATATAATCTACCAAATCAGTGCACATTCTAAAAGCTATATTTGTTTTTGCCCCCTATCATATTAACAAAGCTTCTAGTTTCTTTTTAGGTGGAGAAAAATGTGTTATGTTATATGTGTTGTGCCATATCATCTGCACCCTCCTTTTCAAAATCCATGAACACAGCTTGTTTGCTTCCACTTCCAAAGCTAGTGTGCATAGCGCTTCTCTTTGTGGCACTGCCTTTTGTTGTAGAACCTTGCCCAAAGTGTCTCCTTAAACTAATATTTCCATATCTTTGCTGTCCATTGCATATTGTCTCCATATTACAGATTAGAATACAGAGGCAAACTTGCTGGAGGTCACCCAGTAACTAAGTAGCAGAACCAGGATTAGAATTTAGCAATTCTTGAGTTCTTTCTTCTCCTACTAACTTAATTTGCAAGTGTGAGTGCTGCTTTTTTTTTTTTTTTTTGCAAACGAAGCTTCAGGTATCTCAAATAGGGCCCTCAGGGCCCTGTCTGTTATAACAGTTTTCACAACAAATGAGGCAGCAGTCCTAAAAATAACCATATTTACTACACAACTCTAACTTGTTCTCTAAGCATAATCTTCCATGTGCACTGAATGAGATAGGGGCTCTGACATGTAATTAAAGACCTGTCTTGTGCAGATGCACAAGGAGGCAACGTAAATCTAATGCTTCCAAACTTTCACAAGCATGAATTTGTAACTTAATGAATATTGTTATAACATGAGGGGTGTGGAATTGTATATAGTTTTTTTTTCAAGAGGGGAAAAAAGAGAAAACCAAGGCCCAGTTGTATACTGTAATGATCTCATTATCTTTTATTGGTTGAGTATGCAGTCTCAGCTTTAAGCATTTCAGTGTAGGTTGAGCTAGAGCAGTGCTTCTCAACCTTTTGGGATTCAGTGCATTTCTCAGTAGACTCAGGGCATGCTTTGAAAATGTCAGCTCTTAGTTTTCACTTGATTTTTGGTTATTGGAAAGTAATAGAGCAATTCTGCTGCTGCAAAGAACTCTCAGGTAGATCATGACAACTCAAAATGCTTTTAACATGATGGATTTCTACTTGAAATTTCTGAGTTTATCTTGTTACTCATGTTTTACACCTGACAGTGGTAAGATTGCACAGTGATCTGGAGCACCCCTGCAGTAATTTCAGGGCATGCCAGGGTGCTGTGACATCTTGGTTGAGAATCGCTGAACTAGAGAAATAATTACACTAGCTGGCTGCAAGAGAAGGGTTTT
This sequence comes from Caiman crocodilus, assembly GCA_030014935.1. Taxonomy (NCBI): domain Eukaryota; kingdom Metazoa; phylum Chordata; order Crocodylia; family Alligatoridae; genus Caiman; species Caiman crocodilus. The sequence continues at coordinate 71,456,575 of JAGPOW010003648.1, forward strand.
TTTGGAAATATAAAAGGGAGTCTGTGTGTGGCTTTGTGTTTTGGGGACTGTATGGCTAAACATGCTATCTCCCTTACCTTTCTCTGCTTGGAGATGAAAGACTGCTTCTGTCTGTACATGAATGCATCGAGTCTTAGAAACAAGCAGAAAGAATTGGAAGTCCTTTCACAGTCATGGAACTATGACGTGATTGGAATAACAGAGACTTGGTGGGATAATTTGCATGACTAGAGCTGTGTCATAGATGGGTACAAATTGTTTAGGAAGGACAGGCAGGGGAGAAGAAGAAGAGGAGGAGTTCCTTGATATGTAAGATAATTGTATGATTGCTCAGAGCTCCAGTATGAAACTGGGGACAGGCCTGTTGAAAGTCTCTGGGTTAGGATCAGAAGGGATAGCAACAAGGGTGATGTCATGCTATGGGTGTCTGTTAGAGACCACCAGACTAGGAGGAAATGGTAGATGAGGCTTTCTTCAAACAGCTTGCAGCAGTTTCCCGATCATAAGTCCTTGTTCTCGAGGGGGTCTTCAATCACCTTGACATCTTCTCGGAGAGCAATAAAGCAGTGCATATAGGCAATCCAGGAAGTTTTTGCAGAGTGGTGGGGATGGCTTCCCAGTGCAAGTACTGGAGAGGCCAGCTAGGGGGCATGCTCTTTTTGACCTTCTGCTCACAAACAGTGAAAAATTGTTGGGTAGTGGGTAGGGGATGGCACAAGATGATTGAGTTCAGGATCCTGAGGAAAAGAAGGAAGGAAAGCAGCAGAGTATGGACTCTGGACTTCAGAAAGCTTCATCTCACTCAGGGAACTCATCAGCAGGGTTCCCTGGGAGGCTAGTCTGAGGGGGAAAGGAGTCTAGGAGAGGTGGTTGAATTTTAAAGAAAATAACTGAGGGTGCGGGAACAAATCATTCGGATGTGTGGGAATATTAGCAAGTATGGCAGAAGACCAGCTTGGTTTAGCAGGAAACGCTTCAGTAAGCTAAAACACAAAAAGGACATTTATAAGTGGAAACTTGGACAAACCAGTAGTGGGGAATATAAGAGTATTGTTCAGGTGTGCAAGGATGAAATCAGGAAAGCCAAAGCACAACTGGAGTACCAGCTAGCAAGGGACATAAAGGGTAACAAAAAGGGTTTCTATAAATGTCAGCAACAAGAGGAGGATCAGGGAAAATTTAGGTCCTTTGCTAAATGGGGGAGGCAGCCTAGTGACAGAGGATGTAGAAAAGGGTGAAGTACTCAATATCTCTTTCACCTCATTCTTCACAGGCAAGGTGGGCTCCTAGACTACTGCAATGGGCAGCATAGTTTGGGAGGAAGGTGAATATCCAGCAGTGGCAAAAGAGCAGGTTAGGGACTACTTTGAAAAACTGGATGTGTACAAGTCCACAGAACTGGATAGGATGCACCTGAGGGTGCTGAGGGAGTTGGCTGATGTCACTGCAGAGCCATTGGCTATCATCTTTGAAAACTCATGGCAATTGTGAGAGGTCCTGGGTGATTGGAAAAGGGGCAAATATAGTACCCATCTTTTAAGAAAGGGAAGAAGGAGAATTCTGGAAACTACAGACTTGTCAGCCTTACCTCATTCCCTGGAAAAATCATGGTGAAAGTCAAGAAATCCATTTCTAAGCACTTGGAGGATATGAAGGTGATTAGGAACAATCAGCCTGGATTCACCAGGGGCAAGTCATGCTTGACCAAACTGATTGCCTTCTATGATGAGATGACCGGCTCTGTGGATGCAGTTAGATTGGTGGATGTGATATACCTTGACTTAAGCAAGGCTTTTGATAGTCTTCAACAACATTCTTGTGAGCAAGCTAAGAAAGTACAGGTTGGATGAATGGACTGTAAGGTGGATAGAAAACTAGCTGGATCATCAGGCTCAGAGGGTAGTAGTCAATGGCTCAGTGTCTAGTTGGTAGCCATTGTCAAATGGAGTGCCCCAATGGTTGGTCCTGGGGTCAGTTTTGTTCAATGTTTTCATCAGTGACCTGGAAGATGGAATAGAGTGCACTCTCAGCAAGTTTAGAGATGACACCAAGCTGTGGGGAGTGGATCTACTGGAGGATGGGGCTAGGTTTCAGAGAGGCCTCAACACATTGGAGGATTGGACCAAAAGAAATGTCATGAGGTTCAGTAAGGACAAGTGCAAAGTCCTGGACTTAGGACAGAAGAATCCCATTCACCACTACAGACTTGGGACCAACTGGCTAAGCAGCAGATCTGCTGAAAAGAATCTTGTGGGGTTCCAGTGGACAAGAAGCTGAATATCGGTCAGCAGTGTGCCCTTGTTGCCAAGAAGGCTAACAGCATACGGGGCTGCATTAGTAGGAATATTGCCAGCAGATCGAGGGAAGTAATTATTCCCCTCTGCTCTACACTGATGAGGCCACATCTGGAATACTGTGTCCAGCTTTGGGCCCCCCACTATAGAAAGGATGTGAACAAATTGGAGAGTCCAGTGATCAGCAATGGAAATGGTGAGGAGGCTGGGGAACATGACTTCTGAGGAGAGGCTGAGGCAACTGGGCTTATTTAGTCTGAAGAAGAGAAAACTTGGTGGGTGGATTTAATTGCAGCCTTGATCTACCTGAAGGATACTTCCAAAAAGGATGGAGCTAGACTGTTAAGGAGCAATCGTGTTAAATTGCAACAAGGGAAGTTTAGGTTATATATTAGGAAACATTTTCTCACTGGAGGGTAGTAAAACACTGGAACAGGTTACTCAGGGAGTTTGTAGACTCTTCATCCTTGGAGGTTTTTAAGACCTGGCTAGCCAAAGCCTTGGCTGGGATGTTCTATTTGGGGCTGGTCCTGCTTTGAGCAGGGGGTTGGACTAGAACCAGCACTTCTCAATCTGTGGGTCATGACCCAAAAGTGGGTTGCAATAATATATGTAAGGGTTTCAGAAGAACTTTTAAATTGGATTCTCCTTTAAAGAAAAACATGGAAAACAGAGCCTCGAGGGGGTGCTTGGGGCCCCTACACACCCACTCCCTGCCCCACACACGGGGGGGGGAGAGGGCTGGGGCTCGAGGACGGGGGCAGTGGGTCAGGAGTGATTCTGTGATTCTGTTGGCAGGGCCTCTATGCATAGGGGTGGCCCACTGGAGTTGTATGCTGTAGGCAGTTTTGACTGTTTTTTTTTCTCTCCTGGATGGCCAATCTTTCACAGGATTTCCAGTACAGTATGGTGCTTTTGATGATTCTGTTTTGCTAGAACTATGTTCTCAGTCTTAAATTAAAATGTTCAATTTCTTTGTCATGCTGACGGTACTCATAGCAAAAAGGAAATGGCAAAAATACATATGGTAGCTAACTGAATGGAATGTCATGGAAGAAAGACACTTGATTGGTCCCGAGATGTTCTCCCTATAGAATGTCAAAGGAAAGCAATTGGAAGGGTGGGAGCCATTCAAGAAAAGTTTGCGAGAATCTTTCCTAATGGAGATTTATCAAGCAACCTTAACGTATAGAGTAATCATTCTAATCCAGTGTATGGCTACCTACTTGCTAAACACGATCAACTCAGATTTCAAATAGGAATCCATAGTGTCGAAAACATTCTGATCTCTTGTGGTTTTTCTAAGTTTTATGCAAAAGAAGAATTGTTCTATTTTCTTGTAGTCGAAAAATGAATGAAAGCTAATAGCTGGCTTTTTTTGAGGAATGCCTTGAGTCTAAAGAGGTTAAGAATCACTGCTATAGAGGCAGTGGAGTAACTCATCAGTATATCAGAAATGTTGCTTGCAAATGAAAGTACCTAATATGCATTCATATTTGTTCAGGCATGCCTTTTATCAGTTTGCTAATTTATCCTTTAATTCTTCCTCACTGAAAAATTGAGATAAATTCTTCATTGAATTGAAAACAGGTTCAGACCAGGAAACTGGTTAAATAATAAAATATCATGTTTTTCAGATCTATTACTATCATAATGTGAAATGCAGGAGAGAAATGTTTGACAAAGACATAGTAATGCTTCAGGTAAATGTATTAAGTGTTTTTGTTTGTTTGTTTTTGTGATAGACATTTTCACTATATACCTATTGATGTAGTTTTAATTTTAAAAAATCTACTGTATAGCATTGAAATCTTCATATGACATGAATTTTCTAAACATATTTACTTTTTTGCAATCCTTCATTCTTTGGTTTTAAGTGCCTTTACAAGGGAGGAACAAATTATATAGAGGGGAATACTGTCTTTGGTGTTAGTTGCAACTATGAAAAGCATAATTGGTGTAGATATCAAATTGAAGATACAGGCCATGAAGTATCTAAAATACAATTTTTATTTTACAACATTACTCAACTTGGATAACCATCTCAAACTACTCAGCAGACTTATTTCAGAGTTGTAGACCTCTTCTGGGAACAAAGTTCTCAGGGTACTGTAAACCTGAGGGTGGGTGTGAAGGTATTGTGTCCCATCTATTCAGGTCTTTGTGGGGGGTCTTGACTAGAAGGCAGAGTTTTATTCTACCCCTCTCCCTTCCACCCCCCACCACACCTTACAGACCAGTGAGATAAAGGAAACCAAATGCTGCCCAAGATAGGTGGCATGGCAGCATACCCCTCACTATGTAGTGCTGTGCTCAGCACTGGCCATGGACTTAAGTGGACCACAAATTGATCCTTATAAGCCATTGATTACAGTGGAAACTGTAGTAATTATATTTCAGTGCTTCTGCTTCCAAAAAGGCCTCCAAAATACTGGATGGAAGGTGAAGCCTTTTGCTGATTTTTGGCCCAAACTGAAGACTCCCAAACTGATGATTGCCCAACCCCAAACAGGAAAGTAGATCTAGAACCAGTTGAAGGGTGGGACAAATTGAAAGCTGAAGCAAGGTTTGCAGAATGGCTAATCGTTACGTCACAATCTAAAAAAAAAATTCTATGACATCCACTAGGTTGGAGCTAGTCATCCACACCTGTTATCATCCCCTTTGCCCACTGGCAGTAGAATAGAGGACGGTTGGGGAAAACCTGTTTTGTCCAGATGTGGTTTATAGTGTTCTCCCACTTTCCTGTAACACAAAGAAGGGCGGGTGTGGGGAAGGAAACTGAATCCTGGTAAGTGTACAGCTCTAAGTGAGATGTGAAGATATAAAGTTAAGGGTGTGTTAGTTTCCAGTTATCTGCTATTCTTTTCAATGGACATTAGGAGAGAACAGACATTTTCCTTTAGATTGGGCTGGTTGTCTCTGGATCCTTAACACAACCACTTGACCACAGCTTATTTATTAAATATAGGTCTGTATTGGTTATTTCCAGATCATAGAGTTTAGTTTTTCACAAATTGAAGGTGTGTGAAAGAAATGAGTGTTACATTTTTAAAATCAGTATTCCTATCTATCATCCTGTTTCCTTATGGGAAAGCTTGGGAAGTCTTTACATTTACCAAGTTTTCTGGAAGAGAGGGCATTTTTGAGTTTGGTTTTAAATAAGTAGAAATGTAATGTATAAGTATCCGTAGTTATTTACAGTATTTAATTTCATAAGTTGGAATGATGACCAGAAACTAAAAGTACTTGTGAATTTTTTTTTTGGTCATGTATTTTTGAAAGGCATTTAAAGTATTGCTAATGTATTTAAAATATGCTCTGATCTTGCAAGGGTTTCTACTTAAGCAAACCTGTATATCTCTGCAGACTCACTTGGATGATTGGGGTCTATGTGAGTAATTTTAGTAACTAAATCTATGTAGGAAAAATAAAGTCCATAAGAAAAATATAGTGTCTGTATGCATTGTATATTCAGTATTTGTGTAATCCAAGGTTGCATCCCACAAATGCACCCTTTACATATGTAATAATATTTTAATACCTTTTTTTGCTTAGTCTCTTTCTTCTTTTTTTTTTTTTTTAATAGACTGGTGTATCCATGATGGATCCAAACCATTTCCTAATGATAATGCTGAGTCGTTTTGAACTTTATCAGATATTTAGCACTCCAGACTATGGCAAAAGATTTAGCACAGAGAATACTAATAAGGTACTTTATATGTTTCTGTTATCTCTGAATGAAAAAACCCATTTTTTTTAAACTAGTTAGACTTCACTTTAATATTCACTTCTACTTTTTATTTTGCATTGTAAAAATACCAAGAAGGGGTATGAAAAGGCACCATTTTTTTTCCTAGGCCAATTAGAGAATTTGTCACATACAGTACAGCATGTTTATAAAGCCCTTGTGCAACTTTAAACTTTGATAATTTTGAATATACACATGATAAAAGCAAACTAAACAGCAATTGAAAGCATAATTCTTTAAGTTTGTTTTAGCATAGTGTAAGCTATGCTTAGGGTAAGTATTACAAATGGAATTTATGAAATTACTCAGCAGCAACTGGAAAATGTTTTCTTTGAGTTGAAAAATTGGATTGAATGATGTATCATGAAGGATGGCAGTTATGTTGAGGTCTAGAAATTTGAGCTGTAATTGTGTTAGAACTTAATAAATTACGCTTTCAGTTGCCATTTACAGTTTGTTCCTATCATGTGTACATCCAAAATTATTAATGTTTAAAGTTGCACAAGGACTTTATAAACACCCTGTATTAGAACAAAATGGTACCACTTGAGTTAAATAGAGACTTAAATTATTATAGTATCCTGGTCTCACATTTTAGCCCATTAAGCTCTGTTCTACAAAAACAGGCTGAACTCTTGGTGAGGAGTAACTCTTGAATTCTGAAGTGATTTCACTCCTCTGGCAGAAATATAGTAATTTGAATTCAAATAATGTAACATATTCTATGTGTTAACAAAGGCACAGTAAGGAAATAGGAGAGGCTGTTTTGCTGGTACTGAGTTTTACAAATAATCTGTTATAACACATTAATTAAGAATTTCATACAGTGTAGATCCACTTTTATCTGTCCTAACTTTTCCCCCCCTAAGATCTCCAAAAAATATCCTGCAGAATCATAATTACATTTTTGCTGTTTTTCTATCAGTTAACTTGAGATTTTTTTCATCTGTATATGGAGATATTGTGTGTTCTGCCATTCCATTGGACTAAAAGTTTGCCTCTTAGTATAGAAACATACAGAGAGCTTCATATTCGGGTATTTGCACGTGGAAATTGGGCCAATTGCATCAGCATACCTGTAGATACATTTTTTTGGCTGGCAGGTATTTCCTGTCATTTTAAATTTGCCAGGTTCGTAGTTTTCTTGTGAAGTGTGCATTTCATAAAATAAATTGAAATTTTAAAGTAACATAGCAAATTAATAAAGGATAATTTTCTTTTGATAGGAGTGTGAAAAAAAGATTACAGTTTATGATTAGCATTAATCTTAATGGCAGGAATTGGCAATAGAATTCGAGGCCACATAAAGTGTTATGTTGTACTGGGAGAATGGCCATTCTCCCAGTAGAAACTGCACAAACGTTCATGTTGTTTCTCTCGGATGAAAAAATTGCAGTTCAGGGGAAGGGGGGAATAGTTAACTCAAATTCAATAGAAGATAGTTTTGGGAGAATTTCTTCCAGGAGAAAAACTGCTTGTACTCTTCCCATGGCTTAACTCCTCCCTTGCTTTCTGGGGTCACCCTGGCTTGGAGGACAGCTTCCCCTCCTCCCCTCTGGAATAGGAGGGGCCCTAGGGGACAAGCATTTGGCCTGGTTGCTGGCTCCTTACACACCAGGATTCTGGCATGAGAAGTGGTGTGCTGTTCCATCTGCTCAGCTCCTGATGCCTAGGAGCCAAGCAGTGCTGTAAGCTACCTGCCTGCTTCTAACACCAGGCACTGGTGGAGTCTTTGCCCTGCTTCTCCAGTATGCCAGGAACAGGAGGACCGGAGCAGCTGCTGCTGTCCCCGCCTTCTAGAAGGAGCAGGGTAGAGGGGATGTATGCTTCCTCCCTCAGAATACTTTCTAGCGCTGAAAATTTTCCACTGCTAGAAATGAATGCTTGCATGCCCCTTAAGTTGCAGTTTGAAAGTGTTGAAAACAATTTTCTAAAAACTGATGTAACATGTTTTACTTATTCGGAACTGAAAAAATGAATTTAATTCTTATTCTGTTTTTCAATCAGGATGTGGTTCAGCAAAATAATACTCTTATAGAAGAAATGCTATACTTAATTATAATAATTGTTGGTAAGTTAAAATATATTTAATCATTTCACTTCACTTTGGATCAGTTTGGTGGCCTTGTATTAACATTTCAAATTGGCATGTGGCATGTGAGCAACCTGCTCATGGTGCCATTTCCTATTTCTTGTACCAAAGCCTGCCTTTCTAGGAGGAAGTGAATGCTATCTTGTTCGTTTGTGTCTCCTTGAACTCACTAGCTTACTGGTTCCTAGTGTTGCCCCAGGATTCCTTTTACCAGAGACCCCCAAGGATTAACACTGCCTCTCATCCAATTTGATATCAGGTTAATTTTATTAGTAACCCGTAGACTTATTACAAGTATTGTTCCTTGCAATACGACCTGATGAGGTTTCCTTCAGCGTTATAACAGCGACCTTTGGGGGTACCGGCCTCAAATCCTCTGTTGGGTGTGTGGGATGTTAGTTTCTGGACTCCTCATTGTTCAAACAATAATTCCAAGGTTGCTCCTGTCTCTCCAGGGTGGCAAAACAAAACACACTCTGTCTCTTTGTCCACTACTTTTATAATGTTCTTATCTCAAATTGTCCAATCCTTAAGTTTGTTACCTCGTCTTCTTAGATGAGGTACTCCAATCCTATTCTGTTTTTTGGTTTCCTTTCCTTCTAGGGAACTACTGTACCTGGTCAGCCCACTATGCCAATCACAGCACTCACGTTTCCCAGTGCCTGATAAGATACTCTGTACAATGTAATTGCTTAGTTCTGGGAAGGCCTAAAGTTATGCTACGAGCCTGAGCATAACTCAGTTTGTCTGCTATACCTAGTAACATTTTTTTCCCCTTTTTGAATAGTACCAATACAGGTAAAGGTTCTTCAGTAATTATGTAATTTTGTTGTTACATTTCCAGGGGAAAGATTTAGTCCTGGAATAGGACAAGTAAGTCCCACAGATGAAATCAAGCGAGAAATTATCCATCAACTGAGCATCAGACCCATGGCCCACAGTGAATTAGTAAAGGCACTACGTGAAGATGTAAGTAGCTTGAAAGAAGATGAACAGAGCACTCCCACCTATCTGAGTTTTCATATCTTTTGATATAGGTTTGTGTCACTTAAATTGGCAACATAACCTTGTATAAGGTAAGTCCAGACAGAAGTTTTTCAGTAGCTAGCAGGACATCGTTTTTGTGGAAGGGAAGGGCAGTCCTGAAGAAGAGTGACATGAAGTACATAGAAGAGGTTGAAGATGACCATCATGAATTCGTCAGTTGTCTGCTGCTTTCTTATCCACCATCTTTTGGTCACTGTACTTTCAAAATCTAGTGTCAGGAAACCATATCTGTAGGGTTAAAAGCTTGTTGCAAGAGCTGATCTACAATAAAATATCTCAGATAATTTAAGGCGTATAGATTATACTCATAGGGTCTCTAGGTAATTGAGTGTATGCTGAACTATGTTGAAATACAAGATTGTGAATTGTATCTTGCACTCGGTTGGACCAGAAGAACCATATTTTTTGTGAATTTCTGATAAACTCTTGTGTATGATAGCAATAAAACTGTCAATGTTTTTAAAATGTGGCTTTAAAAATACTGAAGTGGAAAGTGCTTGAAGAATAGTATGAAAAAAGTATTATTGATACTAAATTGATAGTAACTATTGACCAAAGATATTAACGTATTTACTCAATTCTAAGACGAGTTCAAATTTAAGATGACCCCCAATAATTGGATTCCAGACATGGAAAATTATGAATTTGTTGTAATTTTCCATGTCTAGAATCTTATGATTGGGGAGTTGTCTTGAATTTGCCCCTCCCCACCACTGCTGTGGCAGGAAAACAGCAGCAGAGGAGCAGGCAATGGGAAAAGCAGAAGCAAGGGGCTGGTCAGAGGGAAGTAAAGGTGAGGGTAAGCACTAGGGAAAGTGGGGAAAGCAAGGTTAAGAGGCAGGGAAAGCAGGGGCAGGTAGGGGAGCAGGCAACCTGCCTCTCACCCCTTACCCTCTTGATTGCTACCACCCCACCATTTACCTCCTCCTGCTGCTTTCCCTGCTGATCCGGGCATGGGTCCTGCTGATTCCCAGAGCTGCTCCTGCCCCATATTGTAGGAAGCAGCTATGCTGGGAGCATGGCTCAGCACCCAGCAGATTTCTCTTTCCTTTCTGCGTCTATAGGGAGACAGGATAAGGGAGGGGGGGAAGGAAGCAGGGCAGAGAAGGAGAAATCTGTGGAGCCTGAGCAGGGCTCCCAGCACAGCTGCTACCTGCAGGGCTGGGTAGGCTGCAGCCCAAAGCAGCAGCAGCAGAAGGCAGACTTGTCCTTGTCTGTCTGGCTCACTGCCAGCAGGGGAGGGGAGGGAGGAGGGGAAGAAAGCAGGGAGAAGAGCTGCTGCTGCTGCATGCAGTTGATGCTGTGCTTGCCCCAGCTGTATTCCCTGCACATCTTTCTCACAACTCCTAGTCATGATGTGATTCTAAGACAAGGCTTTGTTTTCCACATGATGAATGGGTGGGGGGAAACCTCATCTTGGAATCAAGTAAATACAGTAGAAGTTTTAAGGGATGGATGCAATTTCTGTCAGCACAGAAAATAACAAAACTAGGGCAAAATCCAAAATGTAAAATGAATTGCATTTTTGAACTTGAGATAATTAAATAGTATCTAACAGGCCAGAAGAATATGTGGATTGTGTGGCAATGTTTTTGTAAATTTTTTTTTTTTAAAGGAAACCTAATTAGCTAAAAGGAGTGCCAAGTGCTTGACTCCTAATATGTGACGTATGACCTTGATATCCTATTCTTTTAGTTTTCTCCCATATTTGTTCCTTTTTCAATAGTCCACATGAACAGGAGAAAAAATGTTTGTATGGAAGATGCTGTCAAATGTTCATAGTAAAGTAACTAAACAGAATATTTACTTTTTAAGTCTATCAGTTCACAGCTTAGGGGGTGACACCAACCATGAGCCCCCTAGGTTGTACACCGTACGTGCATGGGCGCATGGCTTTTTTCCCCCCTCCCTCTTTCCTCCCCTGTGCAGTTGTTCCCCTATGCAGTGTGGCACCTTACCTCACCTAGGGCTTCCTGTGGACTCCCTTATGGTACTGTGCTGCACAGGTGCTCCTCCAGTATTGCAGGCCACACCATACTGCTGTGGTGCACTGCTTTACTCCCTGGAGCAGGGGCATGCAGCAGAAGCTGGGGGAGTTAGGGAAAACCCCAAGACCCTGGCTGCTGCTGCACCTGGAACAATAGGGGCAGTAATGGCTGGATGAGAGCCCAAGGGACACATGTTAAGCCTTTGAGGGCCACATGCTGCCCACAGGCTGCCAGTTGGGCAATCCTAGCGTAAAACAAGAATTACAGTGAACTGTTTAAAGCTGACATTGCTTCATTTAAGGTATGTTATTTCTGTTAAAATTATTGAAGGCATCTTGACACTATGTACAGGAGTGGGGTTTTTTTGTGGGGGTTAGGGTTTTTTTTAACCATTATTTTAAAAGCTAATACCGGGCTTGCTATTGCATCTATTTTGCTTCATTTACCTCATGGTTTATGTGAAGGGGAAAGAGAATGACATATTATTGCTTTCTTCTTTTTTTAAACCCATGCAGGAGAATAGAGAGACAGGGATGGAAAGTGTGATTGAAGAAGTTGCCTGTTTCAAGTAAGTTTACATTTTATTTCAGTAACTCAGTTTTAAAAATTGACTATGTAAATTGGTGGGGAAAAAAGGAAATGAAAGCATAAGGGAATTAAAACATCTCCTCACTTAGCTTGGCTAATATATCTTATTCTTGACCTTAACACCTTGTCATGTAATTCATAGGGCATTTCCTGGGCAGTAGTTTTTCAGCTGTGCCATATTAGTATTAAGTTACTGGTATCACTGTATATACCTAATTAAATTTGTGTTTATATATATATATATATTTATTCTTATAGAAAGCCTGGATTAACAGGCAGAGGATTGTATGAATTGAAACTGGAGTGTACCAAGGATTTCAACCTATATTTCTATCACTTCTCTAGGGCAGAGCAATCTAAGGTAATTAATAAAGAGCAAAAGTCTTACAAGTGAAGTTTTCTTTGGGATGCTTGGCTTTTAAATCTTTATTATTCTTTGGAGAAAGGAAGAGTATCGAGTGGTGATCTGTAGCTGAGTTCAACTTTTCTTGAACATTGACAGAACTGTCCTACAATAATTTCTGTGCTGGCAGAACACTGTATGGTGTAAAGTCTCATTAAAATCAGTGAGTGTCATATCAGTGGAAGCATAAGTGGAATGTGAATCACCTGTACAGAAGCAGATAGTGTAGCCAGGTTCAAAAGAGGCCTAGACAAATTCATAAATGATAAATGTGTTAATACGTATTGAATGGAACAGTTTTCTTTGGCATGTCTAAACCAATAATGGATGCCAAAGAGGGTAATGGATTGGTGATAAGGCACTCTAGATCTATGTTTTTATGCTCTGAAGAACAAATTACTGGGTTGTTTTATAGCTTTTTGTACAGCTTTTGTGTAACTGCAACATTCCTTTTTCAGGCAGAGGAAGCACAAAGAAAGCTGAAAAGACAAAATCGAGAAGATACAGGTATTTGTTTTATGAGGGAGGCCAGTAAGGAGTTGTGGGTAGACTGTTAGATGCTATGCTGAACCAAGTCCACCTTCCTGCTTAGCCAGAAAACAGTTAAAACATAGCAGTTTTCAGTTATTTCCCCTAATCTGAATAAGGAAGGATATGAATTAAGATCTGTCTTGGAGCCATGCTTATGACAACCTTCCTTGCTCAAAAGATTTGCTCTTCACAGTTTCGAGAGTATTGCTTGCACTTCACTAGTTGTGAAAAGAAAGCATCTGCTTGGCGTGGGAGGGAAAGATGGTTAACTGGCTTTTTACATAATAATCCTCCAGTCTTTTTACATAATAATACTTTTACTTCATTTAATTACAGTGATGATGTAATGCAAAAGCGTTTTTGCAATTCATTTAAGCAGTTTTAAATCTGATGAAGTATTCCGCATAATGTTTATTAAGCACCTACTTGGAATTGAGGTTTAGAGTTTACAAAATCATTTTAAAAGAAAAGTTCTTAATCAAAAGGATGATGGAAATGTTTCAGATTGATGTAACAAACCAATTTCTGTTTCAGCACTTCCACCACCTGTCCTGCCTCCTTTCTGTCCTCTCTTTGCAAGCCTAATTAATATTCTGCAGTGTGATGTCATGTTGTATATTATGGGGACGATACTGCAGTGGGCAGTAGAACATAATGGCTATGCCTGGTCAGAGTCCATGTTGCAAAGGGTATGTTTAGATATTTGAAATTATATGTGTGTGTGTTAGAGAAACAATGTCCATTCATGATATTGCTGTATATACTCACTTTCAGTGACAACTGAGTAAAGCCCCAAATTGAATAAGTGCTTAATATGCAAAAAGTGCAATTGTGAATTTGAGAATTTTTAATAGTTTAAAGTCCTTAAAAATTTCCTGCTTAGCTTAAAATTGCTTGCAACAAATTTTAAATTTAAAAACGGAGGTACACATCTAATAGGTGGTTTTGAAATATCAGGAATATTGTTACATGTAAGAAGATGCTAGTTGTACATTGCTGGACTGCTCACAACAATTCTGTCATTTTAAGATGGGAAAAGGATTTTTTTTCCTAATTTTTTGCATATTCTCTGTTTTCAAATATTTGTTGATTTCAGAGCATAATTTATTTTTAGTCTGACATTTCCTTGGTATAATCTCAATGGGAGAGTGAAACTTTTGAAAATAATCCTTTTTTAAATTTTGTTTTTGGGTTCTGTTTTATTTTGGTTAGTTTGTTTTTGGAATACCAAAGCAATTCCGTTTATGGAACTATTCATTAGTTCTTAAATATTAATAATTACGTAATATAAACCCAAGCCTTCAAGGTTGGCTTACATTTAGGTCTTTCTGAGGGCCATTGTCTATGGTAATGTAAAAACATGTAGTGTATATTATATCATTTCACATTTATTCATACACCAGTTAGCATAGGTAATTTTATTCATCTTAATAAGAACTTTAGAATTACTCCCCACACTTCAGACTTTTGAAATAATGTTTAGTTCTGAGGTTCTTCATGCCTATTTGGATCTGGAATCTTTGCAACCGTAGCTGGAAAATTCTAAATGATGTCACTCTGGTAACCAAAGAGTGATCAGCTGCATCATGCTGACAGTTATCCTAAGAATTCATTTGTATTTGAGCTTCATATTTTTTTCCTCATTATAGAGGAGTTCCTTCCACTTTATTAACTGTAGCAATCAGTATCATCATATGGATTAGTAACTTTGGTCCATCAAATGTCCTGAGGTGATTAGTTTGTTCAACTACTCTTGATGACAATCTCTAGAGTTCAGACCTCCAGGACATATGGATAGGACTTCTTTGTTGAAAGGCTAGCATTTCAAGAACTTAATTGTTGGGAACCAGAGAAGTGAAATATAACATGCTTTAGAACTCAAGGCTAAATTTAATCTAAATAAACTTTTAATTGGCCTCTAGAGCATTTTATGACAAGTTTAGTGTATTTTTAAGTTATGTTGGAAGGCAGCCATTATAAATTGATAAATTGCTGGAAAACTCATTCTTTCCTTCCTTTTTGTTTTGTATTAAGAGGTTGCTTGACTGATTGGCTTGAGTTAATAGTTCATGTTTTAATTATGTTGGTTAACTTATGTGTCTGGTAGGGCAAAGAGATGTTTAAATGTGTACATAGACTACATGCAAGAGACTGTTATACAATTAACTAGGAAAAAGCTGACAGAGGAAAAAAAACTAGTTGTAATTAACCAAATAAGGGTCAGGGTGACAGTGCAGGAAAACAATGAAAAGATGTTTTAATATAACACTTCAGTGACTTTGACGCAATAACAAGAATTTACTTCAAGGAAGTCTTTATAGGGCTAAAACAGGACACCAAAGGCAGTCTTGATAGCTATATCTATATTTATATATTGATATGTATATAGATCTCTCTCTCTCTTATGTTTTTACTTTTTTCTCTTTGTTGACATTAAAAAGGTATTATATTTTACAAGTTCTGAAACTGGTGATTTTACTTAGGTTTTACACTTAATTGGAATGGCACTGCAAGAAGAAAAGCAGCACCTTGAGAATCTCAATGAAGAGAATATTGTAACATTCACTTATACTCAGAAGATCTCAAGTATGTCCATCCTATCTAATGTGTAGCAAATTTAAAATAATGAAATAGTCCATTTCTAATATTTTATTTAAATTTCTTCTGTTGTTCAAAACCAAGGTGCACTGAAAGATCACTTTAAAATATGATCTTTTAATATACAATAATAGAGAGAGAGTGTGAGTGTGAGTGTGTGTGTGTGTGAGACTCCTGTTTTCTTGCATATAACTGGTATGTTTCTTTCCAAAAAAACAGCTGGGGAAAATTGGGGTGTGCATTATGTGGGAGGAAAAGGGCTTTCCACATGTCTGGCAATTTGGTGGCATTCTGGGGGAGAATGCAGAGCACTGATATTGTTAATTAATTTTGGCTCCCCTTTTCTCCCCTCCCCTCCTTACTCCACCCCCATCCTTGCCACCAAATTTCTGGATGCCTGGGGAGCTCCAGTTCCCAACTGCAAGCAGGATTGAGCCAATGTGTGGGGTTGTTTTGGGGCCAGCACCAGCCCCAGCCCCAGCCCTATGCACCAGTTCCATTTGGCATGCTGGCCTTGTGGTAAGGGCTGATCCAGGTTGCTAGGGCAGTTTACTAGGTCTGACCCTACACAGTTGTTCTGGGGTTGTGCACCAGGTCTGGGACTGTGCATTAGCTCTGGAACAACATTGCCCAGGAGCCACATTACCTTTTAAAATATTCTATTGAAAAGTTTGTCTTTTATTTTACTACCAGCCAACTGAATTGAAATTACAGCAATCTTAAGTCCTGTTCCTTAGCTGTATGAACAGACACTGAACTTATTCAGCTTGTATACATACTTGATACAAGTGTTTTGTCCCATCTTTGAATCTGCTTGCCAGTTTTTCTTGCCTTTTAAAATCATTAATATTAGACACATTCTTACTTGGAAAACAAGCAGAAGCGTAATGTTTTCCATTCCATATACCGATTCCCAAGAATTAAAATGCTAGAGCAAGTAGATAATGTGTGGGCTTAGACTTTCAACACTTATATCTCTGATTAGAAGAAGATATTCTGAACAAGATATTTGGGGGGAAGTAGGGGGAGGAGGATCACATTTTGAAGGTAACCTTGAGACACTGAAATGACCAGTCCTATGAGAAGTATTTATCTGCTGTTGTTTTGTGCATTGTATTTGATTTAAGCTATTTACACAGTGTGTTAATCTGTTTATACTGATTTATCACATCAGCTCCATCTTCTCTTGTTTACATTAGGGCCTGGTGAGGCACCTAGCAGTTCTCCAAGTATATTGGCTATGCTAGAAACTTTGCAAAATGCACCTCATTTGGAAGTGCACAAAGACATGATCAGGTGGATACTGAAGGTAAAATATTAGTTTTATTTCTAGGATTTTGCATGAATAGTATCAGTGCTTACAGTACATTGCTAAACTGAGCTAATTTGGGAATTGCAATGTGACAAAAATCATAGCTTCCGTATGTTCTCCAATGGGTTTGTTGTATGTCTGCTTTCTCACAGCATTTTGTACTATGGGTTCTGAGTCCATAGCTTGGACAGTATTGTAATAAATATTTACAACAATATATTAAATATTCAAATGTCATAAGATAACTAGTTTTTCTTTTGCAGACTTTTAATGCTATAAAGAAATTAAGAGAAAGCACTTCTACAAGTCCTGTGGCTGAGACTGAAGAAAATATTATGGAAGAAGTAAGAATAAGCCACAAAAAGATTTGTTACTGTGTTGTCTTGGATTCAAGACAAGTCCTCCCATCCCATCCGGTCGTGTGTCGTGGGGGGGCGGGGGGGCCCCCGCGGCGCGGGCGCCGGCGCGAGGGGCGGAGGGCTGGCGTGTGGGGGGGGGGAGGGCTG
>JAGPOW010003648.1:71483617-71517785 GCA_030014935.1 Caiman crocodilus
TATCTAATCTACTCTTGAAGACACCCAAGGTAGGAGCAAGAACAACTTCCCTAGGAAGCTGGTTCCAAATCCTAGCCACCCTAACTGTGAAGTAGTGTTCATACAGGCCACTGAGCTAGTGTCATTTTTTTGCAATAAGAGTACATCATTGGCTATTATTCAGCTTGTCATCCATCATCCTTTTCTGTATACTGTAAGCCTAATTAGTTTTTCCCCACTATGTATTTCTGAATACAGTTGTTCTGTTCTAAATGCAGGACTTCGCATTTGCCCTTATTGAATTTAATTTGATTGATTTCAGATCATTTCTTTGTTTTATCATTGTCTTGGGGACTGTAGAGTTTTTTCTTCTGTTGAATGCTGACTTATTGTGGCAGTTATGTTTTACAGTTTAGTGTCAAAACTGTTGTCACAACCTGAAGCAGACTTTTTGTTGACAAATTTTAATATGGGTTAAAAATGAATCATCTTTGCAATGCAAAAAATACAGTACTTTCAAAAAAAATTCACTCATTAGTAAAAACATCTCTAAGGAGACCTTAGATTTTCAGGATTTAAATTTTGTTTATTGTGTGCAAAATATTTATTTTGAATAAAATATTAATAATATAGCTACTGCTGTAGGAAAAGTAAAGGAACTTCCTTCATTTAGCACAGGGGCAGGCGAAGTCCACCCTGTGGGTCAGATTGGGTTTGCTGCAGACTTTATTTCCCAGCAGGCCCTGCCTGGTTTCCATGGAGACCCCAGCAGTGGTGGCATGGTAACAGCGCAGGGCCAGGGTTTCAATGGAGACTGACCCCAGCAAAGCTGGCAGGGCACGCACCTGGGTGGGGAGCTACTATGTGGCAGGAATCTTGTGGTGGTGAAAGCATAGCTGGGGCAGAGCTGTGATCTGCTTCCCTGCATGCCCCAGCTCAGGACCACACTGTCACCACTGCAAGATCCACTCTGCCAGTGCTACTGAGGCCAGTCTCCATGGAAACACTGGCCCCATGATGTCATGGTACTGCATGGAAACTGGCCACGGCGATGCATGCAGTGGCTGCTGGGAAATGGAACCTGGCTGCTGGCCAGATCTGCCATTTTGACCACCTGTGACTTAGCAGCTATTCTGTAGACTACTTGGATCAGGGGCAGGCAATTATTTTGGGTGGAGGGCCGCTTACCGAATTTTGGCAAGCTGTTGAGGGGTAGCCCTGCCCCTTGACAGGTGCCCCACTTCTTTGTCGCTATCTTGTCACGAGAAGTCCCACCCTCTAACTGCTGACTTTTGCCACCAGAAATCACGCCCCCTTGCCTCCAGAAGTATTCCTTTCAGCAAGGCATTTTGCCATCTTGGAACCAGAAAAATACCAAATTATACTATAAAAATTGAATATGTACAGCATTCATTTATTTGGTTTCAAAAAATATTTTTGTCCTGATTTACGTGTGTGTGTGTAGTGTACGTAGAGGTGATTGCACAGTAGCTTAAAATGAAGTTTTACTCTTGTATATTGTGGGGGGGTGGGAGCATGGGGGATGGAGATAAGTTTGTGGGAGGCTGTGGGTATATGGAGTGTAGGTGTGTCTGGGGGGGTGCATAGGTGTGGGGTGAGGGAGCATGTAAGTGTTTGTGTGGGGTGTGGGTGGGTATGGGGTTTGTGGGGGGTTGTGTGAAGTAAGGGTGGCTAGAGGGCATGGGTGTGAGGGTTTGCATGTATGGCAGTGCAAGAGGGGGGTGTGAGTGAATGTATATAGTGAGGTGTGCATGTGGGACACACCCTATGAACACACACACACTCTGTCCCTCCCTCATTGCTCTCCCTTCCTCCCTCATTGCATGGACACACAGACACCCCCCCCCGCCCACTCCTGACCATGCAGCCGGGAGCCATGTGGTGCTGGAGCAGCTGGTGGGTGGGCAGGGAAATGGTGAAAGCGGCAGGGGAGTAGTGGCAGCAAGTGGGTGCACAGAGAGCAGTGACAACTGGGGAAGAGTGTGGGGCCTAGAGTGGAGAGGCAGGAGCACAGGGCCTGGTAGAGGGAGGCTGGGGGGCAGAGCCAGCTGCTGGGTCCTGTCAACTTCCCCTGGGTCCTACTGCCCCTGGCTCCTGTCACCTTTGAAAGGCAGCCAGGAGCAGATAAATATTAATTTTCTAAAATTTTTAGGGTCCCTGCAGGCTGGTTAGAATGGCCTGGAAGGCCACATCTGGCCCATGGGCCATATTTTGCCCACCCCTGATTTAGATATACCATGTCCCCCATATCACAGGGGAGCAGTGTTAGATTTTAGCAATCACTCAGAAGTTGTAGATATCATAACCTTGATATCTGATTTTATTACTATCTTGAACTCTGTGCTCACTTTTAAACAATAGGGGTGATGCTTTTTTTTTTTTTTTGCAGAAAAAGGGATTCTTGTTAGATGGTTTTTAAAGAATGCAAGTATTCCATCTTTTGACAGGTTAGACTTTGCAGGTCAGCCACACCTAACTCATTGGATCAGAACAGTATCCCAGCAGATGAGAACATTCTACTTACTTCAAGATGAAGAAAGTGCTAGTAAGTATGATGTTACAAATTTTCTGTGTACATAGTTGTGGAAATATTGCATTGTTATATATATTATGTCTTTGTATCTCTAATTGGAATTCATATTGGGTTGATAGAAACTAAAAGTTTCCGTTTGTTAACTACTGTAATGTGAATTGACTTTAATATCAGCTTAATTCTCATTGTATTTGTTCCAAATATCAGTACTGAGACAGTCTCAATATTGAGACTAAGATTACGTGAGAATGAAAGTTGAATTAATATTTTCTGTAGCGTTGATCTAGTTCACCTTCAACTGGAGTTAAAATGGTGAGAAAGTGGTTATGCTTGTATCTATAATCAGTGTCTATGCTAAAAACTATGCTGAGAATAATTCATAATGTCAGTTTTCAGTGCTGTCAAATCTACAGTGCTCAAAAACAGTAAAATTCACAAAGATAAATTTAAAGACTCACAAAATATGGTACTTTTTATTTATACAGGTAGCAACTGCTGTGGGAACTCGGAAAAAATGAATCAGTTACAGTTACCCGAAGGATTTAGGCCAGATTTCCAACCAAAGTATGTTTCATATATTTATAAACAAATCATATTTTGTTGTGGGAATATAAGACAAAAACAGGGTACAATTATATTCTGTGAAGCTTCATTAAAAAAGTAGGGAAAACCCTTCTGAATTGCTTCTATGGAAGAGCTGAGCTAATGCTGAGTACTGACTAGTGTAGACAATTTGGGCCATAAATAGTAGTTATAGAGGGGCTGTACAGTTACCTGTTTCAGGGATTGACATGACTTCTAGGTGAACAGGCAAAATCTGTAATTTTCTCACTAGGAGGGTATTAAAACACTGGAATAGGTTAGCCAGAAGGGTGGTGGAAGCTCCATCCTTGGAGGTTTTCAAAACCCTGCTAGACCAAGTCTTGGCTGGTATGATCTAGTTGGGGATGGTCCTGCTTTGAGCTGGAGGGTTGGACTAGAGGACCTGTCTGAGGTCCCTTCCAACCCTAACTTACTATGATTCTGTATCTATTACATAATTTCAGAGTCATAATTAAAGTTGATTGTTACTTGAGTTAGAAAATTCAATATAACTATAAATACAGTTTTTTTAAATTACAAAGTTGTACATTTCTTAACATATTAAAATGTAATTTACAGGACCAAGATATCTGGACACTTTTCTATTTGTATGTTAATAATTTTCCTGTAGTAGGAGAGTATTCTAAGAATGTACTTCATTAATTGGTGGTTGTCAGTATGGTCACATATATTAAACTCTATAGTCCTAGCTGTTTACAAAATGTTGCCTTCAGACTTGTATTTGCTACTTCCAGTAGAGTCATAATTGTGTTCTATCCAGTTTCTTCCAGGGCAGAACATGGTTACTGGTATATAAACTCATAAAATTCCAATCTGATGAAAAATACTAAAAATGGATTGCCTTCCAACTGAGAGAAGCAGTTTAAAACATAAAAAGGGACAAATTCTTCCTAAAGCATTCACACAAGCAAGTCAAGTAGGTCAAATAGTCTAACTTCAGGGGTGGCTAGCCTGCTGCACGAGTGCCTCAGGTGCCACAAATAACCTCCATGTGGCTTGTGACAGATCGCTGGGAGGGGACAGGCAACATCACAGCAGTAGATAGGGCAGGAAGTGGAAGCAGGATAGAAAATCAAGTAGAGAGCACAGGACAGGAAGCAGAAAGCAGAGTAGGAGATTGGGCAGAGAGCACGGAATAGGGAACAAAGCAGAGCAGCAGATCAGGCAGAAGAAGATTGCAGTGGCTCTTGAGGAGAATGCAGGGCTAGTCTGTGGCATTCCAATCAAAAAAGTTGGCCCCCACTGTTCTACATGCTTTTTCAAGGTAAGGAGGATATTTAAGTTGTGACAAATTTTTATGTATCAGAACATTTGGTGATGAGGCTTCTACTCATTGATTAACTTGTCTGCTAACAGAATAAAATTTTCTGATGCGGTAGAGAGAGAATATTTTTAAGCTCACAGATAAAACAATGTATGTTTCTTATTTCTCTTAGGAATCCATATTCTGAGAGCATTAGAGAGATGCTGACCACATTTGCAACAGCAACCTACAAGGTGGGACTGAAGGTTCATCCAAACGAAGAGGATCCACGTGTACCCATAATGTGCTGGGGTAGCTGTGCTTACACAATACAGACCATAGGTAATATTTTATTAGTATACATTAATATGTGTTTACAGACAGACTTAAATTCACAGTATTGAGACTTTATTTGGATTTTTGTTTTACCTCCTGCAGAACGAATTTTAGCTGATGAAGATAAACCATTATTTGGTCACTTACCTTGCCGACAGGTAAGATTAAATAGCAGCTTCAGTTCTTTGAATCATTGGACTGAGCATAGATTGTCTATTTTTTTTAATTGCAATGCTAAAAATGTAGATTATAATTATTGGACAGTTTTCTTTAATTTGGATCCCACCCTTTCTTCTTTCAGAGTCATGAATGTGATAGCCTAAGCAAGGTGGTTGGACAGTACGTTCTCTGTTTATGCACACATTGATACTTTTATTGGGGTAGGGACAGAAATTACACATAAACTGGTATAAATGATCAGAAACTGGTTCAAATCTATAACACAACAAAAGTTCATTGTACAGAAACCTCTTTCAAAATGGCGAAAACAGGTTGAGGATAAACTTGGATGGATGTAGTATCAGACCTGACTAATTTAGGTTAAATCAATCTATTGAGCTTTTGTCCCTGAACCCCTTGTACGTTCAAGTTAACTCAGTCTCCATGCATCCCAGGATGCTTTGCACCTCCCCGCAAACCACCCCCCTTGAAGGGTGGCTAGTCTAGCCGTGGCCAAAGCTGTCTGCTCCAGCAGTGTAGGGAGGCATGCTCTAGTGCCCCCCTGGCTTCTGGCTTGGGCCATTGCAAGCATGGCTGCATTTCCAGAATCAAAAGTTGAATGTCTGTTCACTTGCTTATCGGTTCAGTCTAGACATTAGACCAGGGGTCGGCAACCCCTGGCATGCATGCCACCAAGGCCATTTTGCTTGGCATGCCGCAGTCAGCCCCAGCTCCAGGTAGCTGCTGCCAGCAATGGAGCCTGGGCTGCTCCCAGCAGGGCCTGCTGTGTCCCAGCTAACTGCTGGGAGCAGCCTGGGATCCTGGCTGGCAGGAGCTCTCCAGAGCTGGGACTGGCTGCAGCCAGGAGGCTCCAAACAGCTGTGTTGGGCTCTGGCATCAGCTCTGCACCAGCACTTGCAGGCATGCCTTGGAGTGGGCGGTGAGGGCAGGACCTGTGGCAGCACAGCCCCAGTCTCTCCCTTGTTCCCAGCATGGAGATGATGAGCCCATTGCAGCTGTTCATAGCCAGCCGGGCTCTGGTCAGCTTCAGCAAGCAGCGGGCTGGCTGCAAACAGCTGTGCCGGGCTCATTGCCTCTGTGCCGGGAGGTGGGGAGAGACTGGGGCTGCGCTGCTGCAGGCCCCGCCCCTACCACCTGCTTAGAGGCACACCTGCACGCGCCATTGTGGAGCTGATACTGGAGTCCAGCACAGATGTTTGGAGCCTCGCAGCTGCAGCCGGCCTCAGCTTTGGGGAGCTGCTGCCAGCTGGGATTCTGGGCTGCGCCTAGCAGGCAGTTGGGACGCTGCAAGCCCTATTGGGAACAGCCTAGGCTCCAGCAGCTACCCAGAGCTGGGATAGCTGCTGCCAGCCACAGAGCCTGGGCTGGGGGGCAGGGGCTTTGGGTGGAGGGCAAGGAGCAGTATGGCTGCGGGACAGGAGTTTTGGGTGGGGGACAAGGGGCAGTATGGCTGGGGGACAGGGGCTTTGGGTAGGGGGCAAGGGGCAATGGGACTGGGGTGGCAAAGGCTTTGGATGGAGGGACAAAGAGCAGTAGGGCTGGGGGGTAGGGGCTTTGCATGGGGGGCAAGGGGCAGTAGGGTTGAGGGGTAGGGGCTTTGCATGGGGGCAAGGGGCACAAGCAGGGCATCCTGCCATGTACCCTTTGCCCTTATTTTTTTTTTTTTTTTTGGCATGCCAGCACTCCAGCATCTTCTGAGGTAGGTAGGCATTGTGGTGTTCGGCACGCCAGCCAAAAACGTTGCCTACCCCTGGCTTAGACTAACCTACAAAGATTGAATCGATTCAGTCTCGGACTTTTTGACTGTCTGTACTTAGCCCACATGTTCAGAAAGATGCATTGATTGTCCTTAAAAATAAATGTACTAAGTACTGTCAATACATAGCTGATATATATACTGTATGGAGACTAAACTTTGTTTTATCTTGAAGTCCTGGTTTAATTGTGACATTCTGTTATTTGATTTCTTAGGATGATTGCCTTACATCATTAACGAGATTTGCAGCAGCACACTGGACAGTTGCTTCTCTTTCAGCAGTACAGGGTCACTTTTGTACACTTTTAGCATGTAAGCATGTATCTTACCTTATTTTTTATTGCATAAAAGTGAAGTCTCCTAAAGCAGACAGACTTGCTTACATTAAGCAGTGTGATCATTTGAGGAAGGGCTTTGTTTATCGTGTATAGTTTTAGGTCATAAACCATTAGCTCTTATGTTTACATGTGACCAGAACACATTATGTTGCAGTAGGTAAAGACTTCTTTTGAGAATAAATTCAAGCCTGGGGACTAGAATTCTGTGGACCGTTATAGAAGAAAGATAAGCTGTCCAGTCCAGAGTAGTGACTGTGTTTAGTCAATGTATATTTCATTATCAAATAGCTTTCAAGAGGAATTGTATTGCAGTCTTTCAGATAATGAAGAAAGCTGTGTTGAAGCTTAAGAAGGGAGAATGCTTAGAATAAAATCAGGCAATGGAAGTAATGTGAAGCTAGGGAAGTTTATAAATGTTTCTTATGTGAAGTTATTTATATACCTATATAACTGGCAAGAAATGTACTTATAAGAAGACATAGATTTATAGATTGTAAGGGTGGAAGGGACTTTGGAAGATTATCAGGTCCAGCCCCCTGCACCAGGCAGAAAAGACAGGTGGGGTCAGGTGACCTCAGCAAGATGACTACCCAGGCTCCTCTTGAAGATTTCCAGAGTAGGCAGTTGCACCACCTTTGGAGGGAGCTTATTCTAGTCTGGACACCCTAACTGTGAAGAAGTTTTTCTAATGTTGAGCCTGAAACAGTCTTCCAGTAGTTTGTGGTCATTACTTCTGGTTCTCCCCAAGGGCAGCCTGGTGAATAGTTGTTCAGCAAGCCCCCAGTGTATTCCCTTGATGTAGCAGTAAACTGCTACCTAGTCCCTTCTCAGCCTTCAGAGTCCCAGGTCTCTCAGTCTTTCCTCATATGGCTTGCCATGCAAGCCTCTAATCATACGGGTGGTCCTTATCTGGAATCTCTTAAGTTGTACCACGTCCTTGTTAAAGTGCGGCACCCAGAACCAGATGCAGTACTCCGGTTGGGGTATCACCGGTGCTGAGTAGAGCGGAAGATTTGCCTCCTTGGTCTTACTGGAGATGTAGATTGATGCATGTCAGAGAATTATTTGCCCTGCTAGCAACAGAGTTGCACTACCAGCTCATATTCATGCTGTGGTCTTTTATTACCCCCAGGTCTCTTTCATTTGTAGTACTGGTCAGGTAGGTGTTGCGAAGCCTGGGATAGAAGTTAGGCTAATTGGCCTTTAGTTACCCAGGTTTTCCTTCCTCCCCTTTTTGAAGATGGGCACAACTTTGGCCCTCTTCTAGTCCTCAGAGACTTCTCCAGAGCACCGTGAGTTTTGGAACAGTTTTTCCAGGGGCTCCGCAATGATGTTGGCCAGCTCCTTCAGGACCCTCGGATGGAGTTCATTTGGTCCTGCTGACTTACATATATCTAATTTCTTTAGATGATCACTCACCAGTTCTATAGCAACAGTAGGGAGGCAGTCATTTCTGCCTTGCTCATTCTGTACCCTATCCAGCATGATTTTCCCCATGGCCCTGTGAAATACCAAGGCAAAAGTAGTCATTCAGGAGTTCAATTTTCTCCTGAGTGTTGGGTAACCAGCTTTCCTGAGTTGTTGAGCAGTGGCTCCACACTTCCATCTGCTTTTATCTTATTTCCCATGTACCTAAAGAAGAACTTTTTGTTGTCCTTGATTCCCATTGCTAATCTAAATTCAGTTGACGCCTTAGCCTTTCTAATCTGTTCCCTACAAGTGCATTCAGTTGTTGCATATTCCTCCTTGGAGCTTGTCCCCAGGTTCCATTGTTTGTACACCTCTTTCTTCTTTCTAAGGAGGACTGTGATTTTCCTATTTAGCCAGGAGGGCTTCCCAGCCCTTCCGCTGCCCTTTCTCCACGTGGGAGTGGACTTCCTTTGTGCTTCAAGGATCGTGTCCTTAAGGAATGACCACACTTCATGCACACCTTTTGCCTTTGGGCCCTGGTCCTGCAGCACTACTAGTTACCTGAGCTTGTTGAAATTTGCATTTTTGAAGTCCAAGACTTCAATCCTACTATCAGATTTGTCTGCCTTGTGATGGACAGTGAATGTGATAGCTTCATGGTTGCTGTCGCCCAGACTACTGTCTGTTTTTAAGTTGGTCACCAGGTTGTCTCCTTTGGCCAGGACCAAGTCTAGGAGACTGTTAACTCTGGTAGGTCTGTATACTTCCTGAGCCAGGAAGAGGTCTTCAGTGCAGGTTAGGAAGGAATGTAACCGGTCTTACTCAGCCAGGTGTTACTCCCAAGAGATGTCCAGATAATTGAAGTTGCCCATGACGATCATGTCCTGTGCACACACGACTTTTGTCAGTTCTCAATATAGTCCAGTGTGGTGGCTGGTTTACTTTACAGTGTGATGCAATTAAAATATTCTTACCTTGATTTTCATTGTATTCTGAGATTTTTATATTAGGGGTTACAAGGTTTAGTGACATTCTTTATTGGCTGGAATGTTAAAACATACATGATTTGTTTGCTTTTAAATGAATCTAAGTGCAAGGATAACCAACCTGCAGCAGGATTACCGCAAGGGGTACAAGCAGCCTCTATTTGTGGCACACAACAGATCAGGAAGGGGACAGACACTACAACACCAGGTAAGGCAGGGAGCAGAAATCAGAGCAGGAGATTGGGCAGAGAACACAGAGTAAGGAACAAAAAGCAGAGCAGGAGATCAGGAAGAGGATTGGAGTGGCACTTAGACAGAATGAAGGCCTAATTTGGCATGCCTGCTGAAAATTTGTCCCCATTGCTCTAATGAATGCAGAAGGAATAGCGAAGTCTAGCTGTTGTCTAGATTGCTTGCTTTATACATTTTGTTTGGTTATTGATAGCTTAAATGTCCAGATTTATTTGCTTTGGGCATAATGTAATAATGAAGTATGATTTTTTTTTTAATCTTTCCATGATCTAAAATTAGTTAAAATAAATACTATAAAACGGTGGAAATCCATTAGTGCAACATGAAATGAGTGGTAAATAAAGGCTTGCATTAAGTTTAATTTAAGCCAGTATATAGCAGCATCTGGGAAATATCAGTAAGCTATATGGTTATCTTCTTCTCTGCAATCTGACCTATAATATAAAAGCAAATTTCTAGCTGTTCTAATTGCCAAGCAAATCTCAAATGTGAACCAAGTGTGATCGATGCTCAGGTCTGTTGGGAGCCAGGGACAATAACTTTGAAGCGTGAACCAACACATTTGTCTCAGAAGTGGTATTGCTGTGAAGCATGAATTAATTTCAATTGTATCATTCATTTTTAATGTAAGGAAAGGAAAGAAGATGCTATAGATCACCAAAATTCAGAGTAAGGATGCCTTTAGAGAGGGGTTGCTAGAGCCAGATGCAAGGAATCTGACAGAATTTATAGATGTGTTTAAGTCCACAGAGGGGAGCCAAACACCAATAACCTAGCAGACTTAAGACAGTTATATGCTGTGTCTTGAACATTTGTGCAGTCTGCAGTGAGCAGCATCTCAAATGTACTTTTGACTTATAAGGAGAGATGGTATTTTGAGGGGCAGTTGTGGGGAGAAAGTACTGTTACCTCATTTTTTTTTTGCTTAAGTCCTAACTATAATTAGGAGAAGAAAAATCTGAATCAGAACTGTGGATACAGCAGTTAGTTTTAAAAGTATTGTTTTTGCCTTATTTCGGTGCAGTCTAAAGGCTAGTGAATTGAGTAACTTATTCCTGTAGTGTAAACCAAGTCAAACCAAGACAAAGGATTTTTCAATAAGCCCTTAAAGTATTTAATGTACAAGCCTGGTGGCTGTAATCTAGGTTGTATAAAAAGTAGAGGTAGAATCTTTTTGTTGGATAATATAAATTGAGACCTTTTGTGGGTTGTATTTTGTGTTTGTTTTTTTTTGATTATTCAGCACTGGTGCCTAATGAAAAACATGGAAATCTTCCATGCATACTTGATATTGACATGCTTCATTTATTGGTAAGTAATTCATATTAACTAAATTGTTGGTCCATGAGGATCTTTATTTGTCCAAGCCTCAATGCTTTATTTTCTGTGTAACATTGCATTTTGTGGAAGGGGTATAGCTATTTAGGAACATTTGTTTTCCTTTAACATTTTCATACTTCTTTTGCTATAACTAATCTTTATTCCCCTCCTTGGGAATGCTGTGGAAGCAAAATTCAGCCTCAGGGAAACCCACACTGTTTAATAGTTATTTCTCTATCCCATGAACCACTGGGGAAACTGCCTTCAAAATTTACCCCATGAAAATGTCCTGTAGCACATAGGATTGTGGCTACAACCTGTGCAAGAATAAAAGTTCAGATTCTTGAACTGTGGTGGAGAAGGGAGAGGACACATGTCCTTTGTTTTATTTTACAGGTAAGCTTGGTGCTGTCCTTCCCTGCTGTACACTGCCAGGATTTTTCAGGCGTTAGTTTAGCCACTGGAGATCTTCACCTCTTCCATCTTGTCACTATGGCACACATAGTGCAAATTCTACTTACCTCATCAACAGGTAATGATCTCTTTCTCTCTCCCTTTCAGTATTTCTTTAAACAAGCATTTAGCTTTGCTAGTGTAATATTCTGTACCAGCACATAGTAGCAGCAAAGTGTTCATAGTATATGAGTGCAGCTTATACCAGCAGGACTGTGCTTTTACTGTTTTTTCTTATTCTAGTTCACCCACTGCTCTCCCTTGAGACTGGGGGCAGAGTAGAGGAGCAGCTGCTCCAGGCAGGGGAGCTTTGCTCCATGGCTTCACTCCCTTCCTGGACTGGTTTAGGTAGGGAAGGGAGTGGCAAGGCACAGCCCCCGGCCTGGGCTTGGAAGAGGCTGAGGGCTGTTCTTCATTGCTTCCTCCCCATCTCAGACCAGTCTAGGAGGGGAAAGGAAGAGGAGCAGTCACCAATAATCCTTTCCTCTTCTCCAAGCCAGGGAAAATGCTCAGTTTGAGAGAGGGCTGGGGGGTATGCCTTGCTACTCCCTTCTTCTGTCTGACCAGTCTGAGAGAGGGGAGGAGAGGAGCAGACGCTGCTGTTCCCTGTCTCTTCTCCAAGCTGGCCACTGCCCTGTTTGGGGTAGCAACTTTGCCCCAGTGCTCTCTCCATTTTGCTTCCAGAAACTGGGAATAGAGTGAAGGAGTCTGCTCCCAGAGCCTGATCATGGGCAGGTACCTTCACTCACTACTCTGCTCCCCCTGGGGACTGAGAGGAGTAAAGCAGGCACTGCTCCCCTCCCCAGAACAGGATCACCCTTGTCTTGGGAAGGCACAAAGCAGGGGAGAAGGGGTGGTTACAGACTGCATGTCTCTACTGCTCCCTCTCCTTGAGGGGGTGGGGAATTTCTGAGACATTTCCTCCTGGTAGTACTGGATGTCTATACAGTCATTGACAGTTGTATCTGATTCCTTACGTGAGGCAATCTGCTTTTTCTTGTGTTATCAGAGGTGTAATTGTCTACTGGAGTATTTTACTTGTATGTTCTTAGTCTCTCATTTAAAAAAATTGCTATACATCAGTATCATTTTTGATTGGGGCTGTCCAAATTCTGAGTGCCTAGGGGCTGCAGGACCTTCAGCAGCACACCAGAAAGGCCACACATAACCTGGGAAAGGGCTGCACACTTCAGTGAGGGCTCCACCCTCCAGCCCACCACACAGCACAGGCTACTGATGTGCCATGTGAACCCCACAAGCCATGAGCTTCCTCCATCACCTCCCCTTTTCGATGCGCTAACTAATCCCCTCCGTATCCTGTGTGGATGTGCCACTTAACTCTCCCCGTTTCTACGCCACATGGTTATGCTGCAATACGCCATGTGCCTCCCACCCCAGGCCTACCCCGTGCCATGCAAATAGGCTGTAGTATGCTGCTGCTCCCTCCTCTCCCACACCCCACAGTGGGCCACTTCTGGCGCACTACACCAGCATGAATGCTGTGCAAGGTTTTTGGGTCACTCTGAGGTTTTTGGCCATAGGCTCCCAGGCAGCAGAAGCTCGAGAGAGGGGGAACCGAGGGACTCCAGCAGCAGAGCAAAGGGGGAAGTGGTACTTGAACCAGGAACCCAAGAGCCATATGTTAATCTCTAGGAAGCTGCATGCAGCCCATGGGTTGCCAGTTGGGCATCCCTTATTTTTAGATGTTTGGCAGAGGTGCCAGTGTAGCCAGGTCTTTGCTTGTAGTAGTATACCTCTAGTACAATGGTGCCCAAGCTTTTTGCCCCAGGGCTGGGTGGGTAATGTCAAGCCAGACCGTGGCCCAGATCTGGCTAGTGGATATGGGAGTGTGAGGAATTGTCTGGCCCCATCCGGATGTGTGGGATGGGAGGCAGGGATGGGGTTGGGGTTACCCTGATCTGGACGTCCATGAGAGCAGGGAACAGCAATGGCTGGGGTGAGGCTTGATCTGGCTGCATGGAGCTTCTACTGCTCCCCTGCTACCAAATTTTCTTCTCTTGGTGGGACCTCTGTGGGCTGGATGCCATGGCTTCATGGGTCAGAGGTTGGGTATGCCTGCTCTTGGATACCTCACAATCTTCCATTCCCAAAACTTGTTTATCTGTTAAAAACAACTTAAGTAACAACTCAGGTTGTTTTTTGGTTTTATAATGTGCCACATTTATCTTTCCTTTGCTTTTCAGAAGAAAATGGCATGGACCAAGAAAACACGAACAGTGAAGAAGAATTGGCAGTGCTTGCTCTGCATAAATTTCTTTGCCAGCGTACAGGAAGGTAAAATAATAGTTTCTAAGTATATAGCCATGTTTTCATATCTAGTTCCTCCATTAATCTGCAATATCACAACACTAAATTTATAAACTGATGTTTTATATTTTGATGTCTGAAGTTTTGCTACTCAGTGGGCGTATCTACACCTGTGCTTTACTGCAGAGTGGACTAATTAGCTCTGCAGTAAAGCATCACCATCTACATGTGCATTGGTATTAAGACACTGTAAACTAATTAACTCTGCCATTATTAACTCTTATGGCAGAGTAATTAACCGCACTGAAATGCATATGTAGATGGTGACTGGGCAGGGGCCAGACTCCTGCCTACTTCCTAGCTCCGTGGCTCCACATGGTCAGCAACTTTGTGCCCCAGCCAGCCCCTCTGTTGCCCAATGTCTCCACCTGGAGCCTGGGGCTGACACCCCACCCCTGCCTCCGGCCCCGATGCTTCCTGCCAGTCCAGGCCTGCTCTGCCCTGGCTCAAATTGTTGCTGTCTTGGGCTTACGTGTAGATGGTGTGCCCAGCAGCAGTTCACTCCAGCTCAAACTGCTCCAGCGTTTGTTTCATCTTAATTACACATGTATGTATGTCCAATAAGTATTGATTCATTTGGCTTAAAATAGTCACATGACAAGTTGGTATATTTCTATGATTTATCAGTACAATTTTATAATTTGCTAATCAGCAATACAGATTTCAGCTTTATTAAGTAACTAGAGATATATATTTTAGTGGCTCTCTAATTTTGCTTTATTATTAGAGTGCTAATTACAAAATAAATCCTGATTTCAATCTAATTTTTAAACTAGGGTTAATCAGTTAAGATTTATTATGTTAATCCTTCTGTCAATCCAGACATTCTTGAATTAGTTCTGCATTTTAATTTAGTCAGAAATCCTTATTATAAAAATATATACAATCTTCGCTTTTAAGTGCCTTGAAAGAAATTTCCTCAGGCTGGCATCTGTGGAGAAGTATAAAAGCTGGAATCATGCCTTTCCTGAGATGTTCTGCTCTGTTTTTCCATTATTTAAATGGGGTCCCAGCACCATCAGAAATTAAAGGTAAGGCCTGTTTAGTTGTGTTGGGTTGTACAGCTTTGGAAATGATATAAAATATTTATTTCAGTATTGGAAAGTATACTGAACTAAGCTTTCTTTTCAATAGTAACTGAAATGCATGTTTATAGGCTTATTACTGATGCAGGACTGTCACAATGCTGCATCTGCCCAAAAATACAAAAGAAAATGCTGCTTAGTTTTTAAAAGTCATGTTTCTAAAGTAAAAGCCACATGTTTTTATGCCTATATTGATGTTCTGCAATTATGTTGAAGCAAAGTAATCCTGTGGTTAAGATAACTAAAGTGTGGTTGTTTATTTGAAATCTTCCCTCTGGCATTCTTTTCTTCAAATGAAACCTGCTTCTCCTTTCACTGATTTCAGTGAAATTAGCATCAGGTTCTTAAGTAATCTGCAAACATGGGAATGTTATGCTCCATTTATAGTTGAATCCATGTTAGGAACAATCCTAGTTTAGGTCCAGCTATGATAGACATATGGACTAAAGGTAAATCTGAAGATATAAGTTATAAAAAAAAAAAAAAAAGAAAAATTCCATCTGTGTGTCATACACATGCATGTGCATGCACACAAACGTCAGGGTACTTATGTTGAAAATTGAAATATTTGAAGTTTTTAAATGCCTGATAAACTAAATACATGTAGTTTTTCTTGGGCTATTGTTTAGGTAAGCTGTTCTCACACACCATATCCTTGAGATTGTAGTCCTTCTAGAAAACTTTTAAAAGAGTGAACATTGCAATTTTAATAGTCCAGTAAGTAGCAACACACACATCTTTTGCATTGTATAATAAAAGAACACTTCCCTTTTTCCCAGGATGTTAATTTTATTTAAAGGAATCTCCCAAACTTTCAACCCCATCTTTAATGTAGGGCCCAGCCCATCTAATAGTTCATAAGAGTTACTTCCCTGGCAACTCAAAAGAGAAAATGTTATTAGATTTAATGGAGCATGGAGACTGAACAGAACAATGAAGTAGTCCATGTAGGTCCAGGTTGACTCACCCTGTGGAGTGGGATGGAAGAATTTGCACTGCCACTGCTTTTGTTATCTGTTTTGTGTGTCAGTACCTCAGCACTTTGCTTCCAAGCCTGGCATTGTTCAGCAGTAAATCAACATCCTATTTTTGTGTGGGAGTGGAGGAACAAAAAGAAATTGCCACCCTTTTGTAGAATAATTGTATCAAAGGTCAAACTTTATATACTATTGGTAATGTTTTTCAAAAATTGCTAGCATTATATTGACCTACCTCTTTTCTATGTTTACAGTAAATGGGGCAAACCAGTTTGAACATTTATGTAGTTATCTTTCCCTGCCAAGCAACCTTATTTGCCTTTTCCAAGAAAATAACAAAATTATGAACACATTAGTAGAAAGGTATGAAAAATTTTACTTAATTCTAATTTAGGTACAGTGTATACTTAGTAAAGTAATCTTGCACCAAAAAACTGTAATATAATAAGAGCCTAAAAGCCAGTCTGTCCATAATGCTTTATGAGCACTCTGATGGGTTGTCTCAGCAGCCACTCACAATGCTGACTGAAACAACCAGTCAGAGTGCTCTACACAGACCACACCTGGTGAAGTGCCGCCATGACAGCGGGGACAGAGGCCGCGGCACTGGCCTCAACCATGCCTCCAGCCCTGCTCCTTAAAGGCAGAGTGGGATGGAGGCAGACTGACATGGTGGAGTGCTGACATGACAGTGGGGACGGAGGCGTGGGGTGATGGCGATGCAGCGCTGGCTTGGCCCCACCTTGCTCTGCCCTCGCTGCTGCACTCAAGGGGTGGCCTCACTTGCTCCCCCCAGCCCTACTCCTTAGAGGTAGACTGGCAAGCTTTGTCCCCACCATCATGGTGGAGCTCCATCCCCAGAAGACAGGGGAATGCAGAGGACGGCTGAGATGGATTGGCACAGCAAAGCACCTTTTTGATGGAGGGGATGGAGCGGGGGTGCGAGACCAGTGCTGTGCTGCAAGCACCTCGTGCTGCCTCCAGGGGTGGGGGGACAAGCCACCCCTTGGATGCAGCAGTGCGTGGGGTGTTGGCAGTGGGGACGGTGGGGCAAGCTTCCCCCCACCTTGTTCCTGGCAGGTGGCAGTGGCATGGGATGATGAGCAGTGGCACCTGTCCCTGCCCCTCTGCTGCCCCCCCCTCCCTGCAGGCAGGGGGAGGTGGTGGGGAAGAGGGGAGGAAGGGAGGGAGAGACGGGAATGGGGGAGTTTCTGGTGGTAGTGTCCCACTGCCACCTGGCCCTAGCAACAGCCAGCAGAGAGAGGGAAGTGGTGGGAAGGGAGGGAGAAGAGAGGAAGGGGTGGGGGGGTGAGATGTTATGTGAGACCAGATGCTGACTGGTGGCAGTGCAGGGCTCTGGCTGCTAGTGGCCACTGCTAAATGCAAATTTCCCTGCCTCCTTGTTCCTGGGAGCTGACAGTGGGGTGGGGTGGAGCAGGAGGAGTGGGGTGCTGCACCAGGAGGGGTGGGGGGATGACCATGGGGCCAGATATCAGGAGGGAGCTTGGGGCTGGACGCGAGGGTTGGGGAGGCTCAGAGAGTTGGGGGTTGCATGGGGCTGGAGGTGGAGTGGCAACACCGTGGGGCACTGGGTGGTGGTGCTCTGTCCCTGCCTGCCCGCCCCCCACATCATTCATGGTGGGCAATTTGCTAGTAATATAAATCTTTACCCTGTAATGCATGTTTTCTTGAGTGAAAGATTAATACGACCACAACAAAGTCTTTTGGGTTAGAGATTATACTAAATAGATATAGACCGGTATTTTTATTGGTTAGGGTATGTTTTGGGGAAAGCATTGCTTACTGAAAAATAAAAGGCATTTTACTTTTCTTTATTAAAGTTGGTGTAGTAACAGTGAAGTTAAAAGATACCTGGAAGGCAAGAGACCAGCCATAAGGTAAGTAGGGTAGGATTTCAGGCCAGGAAGAGAAAAGGCTCATTTATGTGACTAAATGTAACAATTTCTCCTGCGCATTATCTGATAGTAAGAGGTTACCATATTTACTCAAATATAAAACTGCCTCCCAATAATTAGGTTCTGTATATGGAAAAAATATAGATTTGTTATAATTTTCTAGGTATGAAATCTAATTATTAACAGTTTGCCTTGAATTTGTTCTTTTCCCACTGCTACAACAGGGAAAATATATCTGGGGAGTCAGGTGCTCCCTTTGCCTTCCGCCCCTCCTCTTGCTGTCAAACACTGCTCTCCCTAAACACATAAAAGTGAGGGGCAAATTTGAAAACACTGACTTTGGAAATAAACATGTAAGCAAATTACTGTGGGAACACACAGATTTAATTTGTCCAGAACTTTTTTTAAAAACTATTGTCAGTTTTGGAACAGGTACTTTATAAGCATAAACTTATAAATAGTACTTTTGTACCTACTTACATGTAGTAGAAACCTTTTTTATAGTAGAAACTAAATGGCATTAGTCCAAAGCTAAAAGGCTCATGGCTTTGCCATATAGTCCATTGGGCTGTACCCCATTGGAGTCAACAATATTCCAAGCCATGGTGACCTGGTAGTTCAGCACTGCTTAGTACTGGGGGCTACTCTAGGTAACCCCCACAAAGGATCCAGGTGTTAATTAACTCCCCTACTCATGACTGGAAATGGATGTTTTTGTCACAAGTCCTGAGATCTTCCAAAAATGTTTATGCAGATAAGGTGCAGGGCAGCCTAGTCCTGCTGCACCTGATAAAGGGTGGGGCCTCTAATCATATGTGCCAGGATGAGAGAGGGGAAAACAGAGGGATTCTGGGTGACCTGTTTGGGGCACCATTTGGTGATATTTGCTAGCCACTTAAGGCTGGTAAAGAAACAGGAATAGGAGGAAATGGGAAAGAAAGCTACAGCTCAGCTGTGTTAGCGAATGGGAATACATACTGAAATATATTCTGTCTCAGGGGTCACCATGACATGAAAAAGAGTTGGCACTGAAGGGGACTGAGCTCATTAAGCACTTTCATAGATCTTATTCAGATGGGCTGTACTAATTTATCTTTGTGGTAGGTTGTGTTTTATAACATGTCTTTAATCAGCTTTGTAGTTGGTTTTCATGACTGAGCACATGCTGTTTTTGGCAGTAGATTAATGATATTTAAAAAGGTTTTCTTATATGTGAATGTAAGACAAGGTGCTGTATTCCCCATTCTCATTGGAAGAAAAACATCTCCTCATGTTTGAGTAAAAATAGTATTTATAAAAATTTGTGTCAAAAGTCAGAATGGATGATTTAATTAAGCTAGTCTGATCTGCAGTACAGGTAGGTCATACAATCATATCCAGTAACTCCTGAATCAAGCCTGATTAGATTAGTTTAGAGCCTTTCTAAAAGATTTCTAATCTTAATTAAAAAATTAGTTGATCAAAGGTGCTTTCTAAACTATCTGTTTTAAGAAGTTAAAAATTATCATTGAGACCAAAATAGATGAAAGCGATTTAAATGATGTGGTCTTTTAATTTTTTTACTATTTGTTGAAGGAGGATAAATATTAGTGTTCCACTGCCTTAATTCAAAAAAAGGAAGAAACAAAACTGAAAACCCCCTATAAAAACTTTATATTTAAGTTTTCATGCTAAATAATAGAAATCAACTTTCTTGCTAAATCTGTACATAGTACCTAGTCATGTGTTAAAAATCCAAGGGTTATCAGTCATCTGATTAATTTTAAATTGAGTAACCTTTTGTACCAGTAAAATATTCTAACTAAATAGCAGACAGATTTTTTCATTTGATTTTTAGGCTTCTTATTTCTGTTCTTTGCAATTCATGAAGCAGTGAAGAGATGTAAATGACTGATTTCCTGGTAGTTCTTTTGTCTCTCAACATGATACATTGCGCTGCTTCTTGGACCATTTTGAATTTGGATTTCACCGCCAGATTGTTTTATTCCTTGAAAGGAAGATTCTACACAATGCAAAATCTTAGTAATCAGTGGGGGAAAACATCAAGAATCATAATTTTTAAACTATATGAATATCCAACATTAACATGTTCATATAATGCAGGGGAAAAAAATTCCCTAAAGCAGAAAAGTCTTTTGATCTAGCAATTAGATCAGATTAGTGGAATAATGCTTGCTTTACAATATTTGTGTCTCTTTAAGCAGGAAAAATACTTCAGATTGGGATTTATCTAAAATACATAATTGTGGAAGAATATAATTCCGGAATTTTTCTCTTATGTGGCTCTGAAAAATAACAAAAAAATCCAGCTCCATGCAAAAGAATCAGGAAATATTTCAGTTGTAGGATGTTGGAATCTTTGTTTTTGTAAATCAGTTATATCTAACATATAGGTGATGTTTCAGATGGGTAGAGAGGAGGAAAAGTAAGTGCTACCTAGATGCTAAGTAGATAGTGCAACATAGCAGCAAACATTTAAACGATAACAGCTAAGTATTTAAAAGCTGATCTGCTTCTTTATTTGAATATTATGTAATACATAGATACGTGATTGACTCAGTGACATTGCTGACCTCATCAGCAGAAAATTAACATGCATATTCTGTACTTCTTTTGAAAGGCCATCTCTTGTTTGAGATCAGACCAATAGTTCTAGCATGCCCCACCTGCAATCCATTATCAGTTAATTATCCAAGAGTGTATTTTGATTTCTAGTAAGTTATACAATATTTTGAGCATGGTGTGTTTACACTAATTTTAACATGTAATTTATTATAGCTATATGCCAGTATAATGCAATGCCATAGATAGGGAAAGATATAAGGTATGAAAGCCAAAATTAAAAACTGTTGATATTTACAGAAATGTTTCCTGTGTAACATGTGGGAAGATTAAATGACTTTTGCAATGATTGTGTCCGTTATTTACTAAACTTTAAGTGGTAATTTATTTTCTTATTCTAGCTATGCAAGAGATTCTAACAAATTAATAGAACTTCCAGATGATTACAGCTGCCTCATTAATCAAGCATCTAATTTCTCGTAAGTTTTATGCTGTTACGATGAGGAGCTTTAAAAGCCATGATACTGATGAAGTGGAAAATCTCCTAAAGGATTTAGAAAATTATAAAGGGTACAGACAGGATTGACAATTTTCACCCTATCTGGCCACAGAAAGTAGTCTGTAGCCGTGACCAAACACAAGTGCACAGTTGTAGACAGCTTCAAAAATGGCTAATCAGGTGAAAATTTGACCCCTCATTGCTTGAGGTATCAGATAAAGACTTCCAAAATGTAGCCTCTTTTTAAACTTGTCTGCAGAGCTCCCAGCCTGTTTCTCTCTTCAGAACAGGAAGGGATAGAGGGAACAGAGGGAGTTCAGTCTAGGAGTTTTTCACCCCTTTGGAGGGTGGGGCAGGTGTATTGGGAGCTCCCCCAAGGTGAATTTTGGGGTGGTTGTAGCCCCTTCCCAGCACTGCTGCCACCCAACATGAGTGCAGCATGGCCCAGCCCCACCCTGCTGGGAAGAGCCCAGCACAGCCCCCAGTTCTAGCCTGCAGTGACAGCCTGCCCCTGCCCTGCACATTGATCCAGAGGCACACAGCCTTATGCCCCACCTAGGGTGCACATAGCATCATGAGCCATGCTCCCTGGATGAGCCATTCACAGCTCTGTCCTGCATCCCACCCTGGCTGTGCAGCGCCTGCCCCAGCCCCGCTCCCGCACTCACTGCTGTGTGCATGCCCCTCCTCACTCCTGCTGCAGCCACTAGAAGCCCATGGCTAGGCTGCCTTGCAGCCCTATTGTTGCCCCACATTTAGAGGGGCTAAGTCCCATTAGTTGCCCCCCCTTCCACAGCGTATGTTTACAGCTGGGTACACCCAAAGTTAATAACACATGTTAATAGCGCTCTTTTCCTTTATGATTAATTGAGATACCTATGAAATAGAAATGTCAGGGTTATTGGGGCTATAACTTTAACTAGAGATGTTTCTGGAATGAAGTTAAATCTGTTGATTGCCATTTAAGTTTTTATTCTGTAGTAAAAGTTTGAACTTTATTCACCAGCATATATAAATTTTTTGTGTGCTCACATTAAGGTGTCCAAAATCAGGTGGTGATAAAAGCAGAGCACCAACATTGTGCCTTGTATGTGGGACCATGCTGTGTTCTCAGAGTTACTGTTGTCAAACAGAGTTAGACGGGGAAGATATTGGAGCCTGTACTGCACATACATATTTATGTGGCTCTGGAGTGGGCATATTTCTTAGGTAAGGACATAGCTGTATCTAAAAATTGTATTAGTAGGCTATGTAGTAACTATGTACATAAGGTGAATGTTACCAGTAAATGTAACTAACAGTATATTGTGTGTAAGGACAGTACTATTTGAAGAAAAGTTGCATGTTTTTGTCTTCATTGTACTTCAGAACACAACACTTGTAAGCCTTTCTGTTTTATAAAAGTATGGTTTCTTAAAAAATCAAACTTTTCTCATGTATTTCTCACCTTATTTTGCAAATGCAGTTATAAAATAAACTTTGCAGTGTGCACTTATTCACACTTATTGGTAATTCAGGGTAATTTAGAAATTTCATCCACATTATAAAGTTAATGACCACAATGTCCTGTGTGTATTTCTTTTCAGAGTACGAGAATGTCAAGTGCTCTTTTTAGCTGGAAAAACAAAGGGCTGCTTTTATGCTCCTCCTTATCTTGATGACTATGGAGAGACAGACCAGGGACTCAGGTAATTTTTTTTTAAAGAAGATTATAAAGGTTCATAAAGTCTTAATTATACATTATAATTATCTAAGCTAAATATTATAGCTGGGCAATTATGTTGTAATTGGAGGCAGCAAAAAGAGCTAAATAAACCTTTTAAAAATAAACCTAGAATTAACATTTACTTAATGTTAGAAAAATCTCATGAAAACTTGTCTGATATAAAGAGGTATCCTGAAGGGGATGAATTGTTAAATATTCTCTGAGATTTTCTGAAGCTCTGTAAACAGTGCTACTGACAAATAAAGATCATGCTTATATGTAGAATTTATTTAGTTTTATTATTAAATATATTTTTGTACTCTTGTCAATCTTCAGTAAAAGCCTCCTGAGATGATTTCATTTAACATCACTTTAATATAAAGCAAGGGGCATATTTCAAAACACTGACTTTGAAATAAACATGTCAGCAAATTACTGTGGGTACCCGTAGACTTATCCTGTCCAGAACTCGCACCTTTAAGGGAGACGAGGTCATTTCCTTTTCAGAAAGGAGCAGTTTAGAGCTCAGGCATATTTAACACTTCCTAAATTTGCAGACATGAAGAATTTGGGGGAATTTCAAAATTAAAATGTAGTAATAGTTGGAGTGAGATGCAAAGGTTGCTTAAATCTTACTTTTGGAATGCCCTCATCCTGATATCAATTTACACTTGCCCAGAGGCTGCTCTGAATTATGGCATTTGAAAGCAGTTGCAGGGAACAAAAACGTCTATGATTTAGCATGTTCTTTTTCTTATAAGTGGCCCATTTTTGTCTGCAATGATGACTGGAGGTAAGATGAATAGCATGTTGGCCAGAGTGTAGACTGGATTGCCTATTCAAGATCCTGCTTGCCTTGTTCAACTAAGTAATTTTTTGGTCATATGACACCAATAATACTGGACAAGTGGCATAATTACACCTTAGAATCTAGCATTATATTTTCATGGACTTAAAAGACTTATTTGACCCATATTAGTTTCTCTCCAGGGTTGACATGATGGATACCTTGCCCAGACCAGCTAGCCCCAAAAGAATGGAATTATGAGAGATGCATCATTTGTTTCTCTCCTTAGTTTTCTGCTTTTACAGCTTATGTTTCTCCTGTGTACTTTTTAGTATAGTGAGTATAGGACTGTAAGCTAAGACAAGTTGGTGTATCACCTTGTCTTGGACACAAGAGGTGCACATAAGGAGTGCTGTTAAAAGAAGACAGCCCTGCATCATGTAGATAGGAATGAAAATTTTGGTAGTGTCTGTAGTAGGCAGTAATGTAACTGGGGAGGGAGGGGTGGGTGTACCAGGGCAGCAGCCCCAAGTGATGCTTTTGTGGTAGGGGTGGGAAAGTAGCTGTTGCTGCAGTAGTTAGCTGATCATACTGCTCCTATCAGCATAGTGTGAAGTGGCAGTGACCTGCATGTAGAGCTGTGCTGCTGTGTCTCTGGAAGTAGATACTAAAGGATCAGATTTTTTGGTATCAATACTCAGTGTAATTTTAGCAACTGTAATATTCAGACAGTAATTTTCAAGGCTATATCAGGGTTTTGTTTAGCATGTGAAAACAAAACCTTTACAAATATTCATTCCCTAATATGTATCTTCTGTCATTTTCAGACGTGGGAATCCCTTGCATCTCTGCAAAGAACGATTTAAAAAGATTCAAAAGCTCTGGCAACAGCACAGTATCACAGAAGAAATTGGACA
Organism: Caiman crocodilus; assembly: GCA_030014935.1. Classification (NCBI taxonomy): domain Eukaryota; kingdom Metazoa; phylum Chordata; order Crocodylia; family Alligatoridae; genus Caiman; species Caiman crocodilus. The sequence goes on from JAGPOW010003648.1 coordinate 71,507,804, forward strand.
CGCACAAGAAGCAAATCAGACCCTTGTTGGCATTGATTGGCAGCATTTATAATTTATCTTCTGAAGACTGGAACTTTATGATGATGATTTTTATAACCCAGTAAGCTTTTTCAAACAAAAGAGGGATTAGGAAAAAAAGTCTGATAAAATAAAAAGAACCCAGTCCTTTTATTTAACTTGTTTTCCAGTTTATTTCGTCAAGATACAAGTTATAATAACCTTGTAAGTTTCTTTTTCTATGTAAGCAGGTTTTATTAGTATTATTATTTGCACTGTGCTTCCTTCACATGAAACCTCTTGGGTTATATAACCTGGGCAAATGAACTTAAGCTTCTCATATAAAAGGAATGACTCTTTTTGGAAGTCTGGCCATGATTTCTCTTATGAACTAAAAGAGGAAAAGAGACTGCTGAAATGGAGACTAGATTGAGCGCAACTATGGATTTTGTTTTGCCCTGTGCTAGTAATCTGAGCCGTTTTATTTTATTTATTATTCTGCATTTTAATACTTAACTGTGTGTACATGCAATGGAATGAAGTAAGGATGCAAATAATGTAGCAAATGTATGTTGCTGTCTGTATCAGTGGATAACTATTTCATTTAGCTCATCTAAAATGATTTTGCCACTTATATTCTTATAGGGACTTTTTTTGGTTTTTTTTACTAAAATAATTAACATTAGCTTGACATGTAAAACAATTTAATTTAAAGCTATTTCCAGAACACTGCACTCCATAGAAGAATTGTATAGTTTGCCATTGGAATTTAGCAGGGAAACCTTTTATTTTCCATGGTTTGATGGTGGTTTTCAATATTTAAGGGTTGACTTTGTGCTCTAGAAGATGTTTTAAGGCAATGACAATACATAACAAAAAATGCCATGTGAAATGTGATTTTTATATTAATTTGGAGAAGCACAGAAGGATTTTTTTCTTAATTTTTGTTAATTTTAAAAGCTATACTTTTTCAAATCCCATTTTTATTAAATTTCAGTTCTGCAAATAGAAACTCTCAGACACAAATGAACAGATTACTCTATTGTTTGAAGGGCAGCAGTTACCCTGTCTGTGTGTTTGCATCTATTCATTTCCTTTCCGTTTTATCATCAGGTATATTTACTTTCTGGCATAGTATGCACTTGGCTAAAGTTCTGTAAAGATGTTTGCTTATAGTATATTTTATAAATATATTCTATAACTGCACAGATTTGCACTTGATATGTGGGTGCCCAAGGCAGTGAATTTTCTAGTTGTATGTAGTCAAATACTGTGTTAGACTTCCAAGACATCTCTCAAAGTGACTTTATGCCTATTGACAGGAAAATCCATGACCTCAAGCCCTGCCAGGCTTCTGGCAAGTTAACTCTGATTTTTTTTTTTAAATAATCAAAACTATACTTTGACAAAGTTTTGCTCTCTTACTTCCTCTTCAGTCCAGACAAGTAATCTTTTTTCATGTCTGTTGTATCTTCAGTTAGAATAGGTTTGATTGAATTGCTCATATTTTTAGAGATGTAATGCTTCAGCAGAATTTTGTATATTTATGATGTACAGGATAGTTTTCAAAAAGCTTGGAAATAGTATTGACATGAAATACAAAATAGAAAACTTGGCCAATTTCAACTCTTGTTTCCTTAGGCCAGTATTAAATAGTCCATTTTTGTCTTTCTTCCTACATCTGCAGAATCATCAGAAAGATTGTCAGCACTGAGGGTTCCATATTTGCATTCCCATTCTTGAATTAGGTTATTGTCAAGTTTTTGCTGTGCACAATACATAAAAGTTTGATTCTTCCTTTGCTACAAAACTGTTTCTTTGACTTGACAGTCTTGCTGCTTTTGCTGAATTCCGTAGCTTCAGGTAATATATTATTTAAATTTGAATTTAAAAATTCAGTTTACCATGGGCATAGATATTTAAAAAATAGTGAAAGGTGATCTGGTACAATTAATAATACTGACAGAATTTCTATGTAAACTAAATATTGATAGAACTTATTTTTCTTGGGTACCATAGTCTTGAGACTGAGGTTGAATGGGCTGATCAATAATGACTGCAAGTAATTGCAAAGTACACAATTTATTCTTGGGGGTTTTTTGGTAAGGTTAGGCATTCTTTACTTAAACTTTTTTTCTTTTTTGATTTGTTTTGCATGTATTTATGTTCATTGTAGAAATGTTTATATAACATGGTTTCAGTATCAGGGAAGTAATACATGTAATAAATTGGCTATAACTTTAATATCTGTGGATGACTTGTAAAATTTGGAATGTATCATATGTAAAAAGAAAAAATTGAAAGCATCAAAATAAATGCTTTAGATGTTGACATTAAATTGGTACTTTTTAAACTTTTTATTCTTAGAAAGAATTTTGCTGAGCCTTTGAATTGTTAACTGATTCTTTTGATGTTCCAAGTATGTCACATTGTTAATCAGAGGATAACAAATACCTGGATGTGCAACAGCTGCAGTTCCCTGCCTAAAAATTTAAGATGATTATAATATTAGTGTCAATTAGATAAATCTGTCTTGACCTCTACCTGAAGGTCTGATCATCATTTTAAGAGATTAAGATATATTTTGTAAGGGGCTGAAGTTTCAGCTGGCCATTAAATGGAACAGTCTCACAAGGATTTTGGAAATGCAGTAGGCAGTAAACACAATTTACTCTTACTCAGAGTTGGTTTCATTGATCCTTTTCAATGGGTGCAGGACATTGTCTTTAATGTTGCAAACAGATTCTGTTTGGTAGAAAATTTTAATTCAAGCTTAACTTTCCTTGGGCTTCTCTCATTCCTTTCTTGTCTAAACCTCCTCCTCTTCTCCCTCCTAAACTATAATCTGTTAAATCTGTTCCGGTACTATAGTCTCTAATGTTGTTTAATGAATTCAGTTCCTCAATTCCTTAAGATATGCCTCAAATTCACTTTTCTGTGAAAGGCCACAAAGTCCTAAAATGCTGATGACTCTGCAGTTTTGGGATTTCACATGCAGCAGCTGAACACAGGTCTTACTTGTTTCAGTGTAGATTCATTCAGCCAGGTTCAGCCTATAACCTCTTACTCTTTCCAGTGCAGCCTTTCTTTTCAGCCCTCAGATCCTTAGGCTATGTTCTTCTGGACTGATGAGCACAGCTACCAGAAGGTTAACTTTTTGCATCTTTAGAAGCCAGCTTTCTCACTTAGGATACCTGCTTCAGATTACACTCCTCTTCAATGACACTTACCATGTGAGAGAGACTTTCATTCAGGAGAAAACCAGGAATTGATATCTGATCTGTTGTTTCCATGAGCCTGCCTCTGGCTTGCTCACAGGGGCCTTCTGTTAGGCTTCATAGTGCCACTTCTTTGCACTGTCCCTAGCCTACCTCTTGGGACAATAATGACACAGTCCAACTTGGCTTTTGCCTCTACTCTCACTGCTGCTGATGGCAGTGTTGTTTATGAGTCTGCACTGACTTGTCACTGTTGTCTGTTACTGGGTTTCCGTAGGCTGAAGTCTTGTGCTAATCCCAGGACTCTTAACCCACTTTTTAAACTCATCATTTCCCCTCATTTTCAAACTGTTGACCTCTGTGTAGAGGGAAAACCATTTGTGCTCCAATCCTGACTGACATTAACACAAAGAGATTGCTGTACATCCATTAGTGGTCTTGTAACCAAATAGCTTTTACTTTGGAGTTGGATGCTGTGCTGCTGAGTCAATCTGGGCAGAGGAAGAAGAAAAAAATCTCAAGCAGCCACTTGCAGATTAAAATTTTCTGGAGCAGCTTTGCTCAATAGCATGCTGTATCTTGGGAACCTAGCAATGACTAGTGGAAAAGGCTAGTGATGCAAGTATGGGATGACTAACATAAAAGAGACATGTACTTGAATCTGTGTAGAGTTGCTGTGGAGCTGATGTGGCAGCACACGAATGCAAAACTGCCTTCCTGGAGAACTGGATTGCTGTTGCTATCTGGAAGCTTGTTGCATACAATTACTACCAGCTTGTGTTAGTAGATATATTGTTGGGACTGTTGTGTGATGTTATAAAGAGGGTGCTGATGCCCTCAGTTACAAAGCTTGATGGTGCGTAAGAGGTTATGGATGGACGTGTGTGGCTGAGATTCTCAAATTATATTGGAGCTTTTAATGACACCATAGATTGCATAGAAATTAGGGCTGGAAGGGATCTCGAAGATCATCAAGTCCAGCCCCCTGCCCCAGGGGCAGGAAGTCAGCTAGGCTCAAAGGATCCCAGCAAGATAAGCATCCAGATGTTTCAGTGCCTCTTCTTTGTCCCCTACACTGAATCTTAGATTTAACAAATAGAAGGCTAGTCCAAGACCTGGCTGTTTGCTGTAAAAGATTTTCCACTGTCAATGTTGGGGGGAAATAGCTAGGGAAGGTTCATTATACTATTGGTTCATAAGGCTGTTTAGAAACTCAAGATTGTTTTTCTCAAGGAAAGTCCATGCCCAAAATGATTATGGCCACTAATGATGCAGGCAGATGGTTGGCATTGTTAGTCTCAAGTCAGACAGAAAGTAGTGCAGGGTGACACATTAGGAACGGTCTGATTCAGAGAGGTGTGAGCTTCTGAAGGCGATGACCTACTTTGTCTGATGCTATGAATGGACTGATGCTGATGAAGTAGGTTGTTGTCTTTGAAAGCCGTGTCTGTCTGAACTAGTTGATCTCTAAGGCTGCCATACATGTCCTCTGGGGTAGAGGGTGTGTTTTAATTAGAGTGGCTCTTGGGAGAGTCTCGTGTATTCAGCATCCTGCATTTCAAAACGGCATTGGGGGCACTTTAAAGCTTGTTCATTATGCTGTAGTTAAAGCGCCCCACCCCAGGCTCACCACCATGTTGAAATATGGGGTGCTGAATATAGGAGACGCTTCAGCAAACTGGAACGCTCTGATTAGAATGCACCAGAAGATTCAATTAATCAAGTCCTCTTCGAATTCGAAATGGAATGTGTTGGAGAATATGTAAAGGTGCCCTAAAGTGCTGCCCTGCCCTGCCCTGTCTTCTGTTTGCCTACTAATGGTGGTGATTCCTACTCTCATTTTTGGAAGACTTTACTTGCCACTCCCTGATTAGTTGTTCCTTTTACCGCACCTCTGGATTGAAAGAAACCATTTGACTGTACCCTAATTAGCTGTAGAATGACACGTAATTTGGAAAGCAAAATGGTGGTCCAGAACTGAGTGCATCAGCTGACCTAATGTTCCACTGACAGCAGTATAGGCAGGTGCCTTGGAGACCCAGAAGTGACAGTGTTCAGTACATCTGTTTTTAATATTATTCTCCTGGACTCCCCATGGAAAAACATTTAAAAGGCAACTGTGGAAACTGGTCAGTACTATCTGTCTTATAAGTGCACTTTTTCACAATATTGATAATGGCAAGGGAGACAGGCTCACCAACAACAGGCAGGAGGCAGGGGTGCAGAGATTTTCATAACGTCTCCGCAAACTAAAGCAGATTGTCAGGGCCAAGGGGTCAGGCTTGTTTTGGGCTCCTGCTTAGAGGTGATGACCTAGAAATTTGAAATTAACTGTATTTTTGTTCGTTGTGCAGTGATTTGATAGGAAGGATGTTCTGGCCTGTGTATGCTTTTATGAAACCCCATGATACTTTTGTTAGTAACCTTTACTGAATATGAAATGGTGCAAGTACTAGTGATATACTCCTTCGTTGAACCAAATACCATAAACTCTACATTAGTGGAATATACAGTATAACAAAAACATTTAAACTTTGTGAACCATGTCATTCTGGGTGTGGAGTCATGTTAGTTAGTGCTGAGTGCGTGTACATGTGCTGTTCTGGTTACAAATGCATATAGGTGAGGAATTTCTGTCTTGGCATGTAGAATGGCAGGGTGGTAAAACACCACAGACCCCAGTCCCCTGGGGTCATGCACATGTGCCATATAATCCCTTTCACAATGTTTCCTTCTCTCAGAGGCTGTTCTGGAACCTGATTTTGCTCTAATTTCCAGCCAGTTTTCAGATGTGGAGTTAGGTGTAGGAGTTGAAGGGGGTGAGTGTAGAGGCTTTTGTCCCTAGATCCTGGGGTCTGTGACCTACATACGGTAACTGCAACTCAATTTAACTGTGGTTCATTCCAGGTACAAATGACAGGGTTCAGTACATCTGAATCAGGCCATGTGCAGTTCCTGGCCACCTACTCACAGAAGAACAGGAATGCAGTTTGGAAAGGCTACATGGTGATATAGCAGTGCCACTCCTGTTGTGATTAGTCAAAATCCAGGTCAGTCAGTCCCAGGTCAAATGAGAATGCCTGTGGCTTGAGCTTGCAAGTGCTTTGCTGCTTGAAGTGTTCCATTATTTTTCTAAGACTGTAGAGCAGGGGTGCTTTGGAGTTACGATGGTGGGTAGAAACCCTGTACAAAAATATTGCTTAGCAGGACTGTCTGCCTCTACATCAGTTCCAGGGGCTGTTTTTAAATTACTTTCTCAACCCTGTTCTGTGTCAATTCTCTCACCGTTTTTCCCCTCTACATACGGAGATCTTTCTCCTTCATCATTTGTCCTTTTCTTTATCATTTTATTCCTCTTCTGGGATACAGACATGGATGTACCCAAATATTTTTTTCTCTCCCTTTTCCTGACCTAGGGATCTGCCAGAGGGTCTGGAAAGGGATGGTGGAGACAGAAGACTGCAGTGTGTCAGATATGGGAACTGAAAAAAGTAATTGACTGTACTACTTCTGGTCTTCTAAATAAAGGTTTTGTTCACCTGTTTTGGATTGTGATTCCCATAGTCTCCTTCTAGTCTAGTGGTGGTTTTGGACATAGCTAACAAGTTTTCCTTCTTACTATTCCTTTGTATAGGACTACTTAAAGAATCCCAGGTCAATGGCGATCTACAGTTTTGTGTGCTAGAGCTAGAGTGACTTATCAGGAGATTTGGTAATACAGTAAAAGCTCTGTTATCCGGCATCCCCCAACAGTTAATTGAGCAGCCTCAGCAGCCACATCTCCCGCCCTATCTGGGGCATCCCTCTGCCTCTCTCACGGCATTGCCGCCCCTCCCGTTGGGCCCAGTGGGCCCTGCACAGTCCTGCACAGCCTGTTAAGCCCCCAGGCCCTGGGGGCTCAGCAGCGCAGGCTACTTTGGCCCGAGCCATGAGGGCTCAGAGAAACTGGAAGTGCCATGGTGGGCACTTCCGGTTTCACTTTATCTTATATCTTGGCATGCCGGTTAGTGGAGCATGCCGGCTTGTAAGATGCCAGTTAACAGAACTTTTACTGTAATACATGTACCCATCAGCATGTCAGTGATGAACAATGGGGAGCCAATGTGTAGCTCCATGCACACCTCTACATGCTGATGGAGGAGGGTAACTGGAATATCACGGTTGAGCCAAGGCATTGTTCAAAAAAGCCACAAATGAGCCAAAAATATACATAGTGATATAATTCACCAGTGTTCCTCTGCTCAGAGTTGCTGCCTGACTAGAAGCGCACCTACTTGTAGAGGCAGCTATGAGAAGGCTGCTTGCCAGGATAGAGGATTATATTTTAGTTAAATTATCTTTTACAACACCTGCACATCAACACACACTCTACTGAAAAATAGATATCTGCAGTAACTATTCTGAACCCAAGTGCTTAACAATACTTTGTCTAAAACTAGCCAAATGCATTTTTAAATATATTGCTTTGGAAAATATACAGTGCTAATGTTTCATCATAAAATGCTGAAAGCTTAGTGAATTGCTTTGAGCTATGAAGAAAGGTATTTGTCTATATTGCGATTTTTCTTTCTGTATCTACAAGTTCAACAATCATGTCTGCATTATTATAGTGTGTGCCACTGTTGAGTATGAGGGGCTACATGCAGTAGCAGTTGATTGGAAGTGGTAAGGAGTTCCTTGATATTTTGAAGGAATAAATGCTGAATAGTAATAGAGTGGATGCCATTTTGAGCATATGAAGTGAATATGGAGGGAGAAAGAATATTAAGTGGGGTGAGAGAGCTGATTGAGGATGAGAAGGAAGATATGAAAATTCTGGACAAATAATTGCTTCTAAAGTGCGTGTTCTCTGTCGGGATCACCACGTTCAATTATTGTGGAGCAATAGGTAACCTCTGCAGAGCCTTGGCCTCTGTGGGCATATCCACACATGGAGGCGTATGCACTTGCAGCAGCTCAAGTAGCAGTGGCTCAAATTTGTGCCGCTGCATATGTGCCTGAACATGCAATTTGGTGTGGGGCAAATTTTACCACTTGGGGCAAACTGACCTTGCCCAGCTACTCCTGGATCTTCAGCCAGGGGGAGTTAGAGGCTGGGGTCAGCATCTGTGCTGGGCCCAGCAAAATAAAAGCAGTATAAAAAGTTGACCTGATGAGCAGCTCAGGGCTATTTGCCCTCAGGAACTAATAAGGCCCAGCCAGCTGGTATCTGTGGACACTATCCCCTTGTGCCAGCTGGACTGCTGAAGAAGCCCTAACTTAGAGTGGCCCTAACCTAACAGCAGTCTGGCAGTGGGGGCTTCTGCCTGGCTGTGACCTGCTGCCTCCTATGACCGCATCCGCCCCCTTGGACCTGTGGCCCCATGACTGTGTGCCTGCCAGACCCAGACTGAGACTGGATGGCCATCTGGATTGTGGTATAGATATTGCAGCAGAATTGCCTGCATCTCTGGACCAGCTGAGAATGGGCTATAGCTGCACAGTTGGCCTTTGTGCAGCACTGCTTCTATGTTTTCTGATGCCCCCGCTCTGCAAACTGGGCAGCTATCTCATGGAGTGGTGACCTGCTTGGAACTGTCACAGTGTGTTCTGGCCCCAAATGACTAGAAGGTCAGCCACCTCATCTGTCTTCCAGCTGGGTCCCTGGTGCTGGCCCTGGGCAGGCGTCTCTGCCTGATTCCAGCCATTTGCCTCACCAGTAGGGATCCTGGTGTTTCCTGTTTAAAAATTGTAAATTCTCAGATAAACCTTCCCAGAATTTTTGCATTAAAATACCCCAAATCTGTGTTGTTCTGTGATGAAATGCCATTATTTATATATATATATATATATATATATATATATATATGAGAGAGCTCAGTTGGGCAATGTTTTATTGATATATTTATAATTTTAAATATAAATATTTAAAATATAAATATTTTAAAGCAATTTGGAAGACTACCAGTGCTAATGGACTACCAGTGCCTCTGTCGTCATAAAATAAATTCTAAATACACACTTTGGTGTTTGCTTTTGTTGTTTTTTTTTTAAGATAGAAAAATCAGAGCTGCCCTGCCCCCTTTGCTCACCTGAATGTGGAGACAGCTGCAGCTGGACCCGCAGCTGCTTTGTGGCACTGAGCAGCATTGATACGCTGGTGCCTTACCCATGATCTTGACCCTCACTCCCATCTCAAAGCCCCGCCAGTGCCCCTCGATCTGCAGTCCCTGCTTGCCCCTCACTAGCTTTCTCCCAACAGCAGGACATGGGTCCAGCAGGAGATGTCCCACTCTGCTTTCTGGCTGTGAGCAGTACTAGCCCTTTCTGCTCTGCTCCCTGCGCCTGTGTCCAGGCCCCAGTGATCCCCATGCCATTCCTGGGAAACCCTTGATTGGGACTCAGGGCTGGATAACCCCCTTTTCTTCTAGGCCAGCTTCCCCTGTGGGTTTTGTGGTGGATTGTGGGATGGGGTGGGGGGTTTGTCGGTGTGGAATTTGTGGATGTGTATGTTGGTAAGGGTGGTTTGTGGATGGGTTTGGGGTGGTTGTGGAGTTTGTGAGTGGTGTGCAGGGGGTTTGTAGGGGAGGTTACTGTGTATCATAGTATCTAGGGTCAGAAGGGGCCTAAAGCAGGCCATCTAGTCTGACCCCCCCGCCAATGGCAGGAACGAGTGCCAGGATCACAGCACCCCAGCCAAGTACCTATCTAATCTACTCTTAAAGATGCCCAAGGTAGGAGCAAGAACACCTTCCCTAGGAAGCTGGTTCCACATCCTAGCCACCCTA
>JAGPOW010003648.1:71517885-71538651 GCA_030014935.1 Caiman crocodilus
CCACATTGGCCACCTTCCAGTCCTCCGGCACTTGTCCAGAGCTCCAAGAGCACTCGTATAACTGAGCCAAGGGCTCAGCAATCACCCCCGCCAGCTCCCGCAACACCCTTGAGTGCAGGTCAGCCAGGCCCGCCGACTTAAAGACATCCAGCCCTTCCAGAAGCCCTTTTACCAGGTCAACCCTCACCCACAGCCTAGCAGTGATTCCGGAGGGGGAATACAGGCTTCCTGTGGGAGAGAAGTCTTGGTCCTCCCTCAGGAAGACCGAGGCAAAGAACCCATTGAAGATCTCCGCCTTCCCATCAGCTGAGAGCACCAGGTTGCCTGACAAGTCCCTCGGGACCTAACATTTCCCGGGGCTCTCTTTTTGCTCCCCACATACTTGAAAAAGGACTTCCTGTTGTCCTTGATCCTAGTCACCAGGCTAGTGTGGGGTTTGTGGGGAGGACCCACCACATGCCCAACTACCTGCATGCCCCCTCCACAGCATGACTGTTGGCAGCGGTCCTTGGGAACTTTCATGGCTGTAGACAGAGTCCCCTGGAGGCATGTGACACCACCTGAGACCCAAGGGCTACCTGTGGAGCATGGAACCAGCCCGGTGTGCTGGCGCGTGCCTTTGAGCAGGACCAGGCCAGCTCCTGCTGCCACCTGGGGCTCCCGGCACTGCAGGCAGAAGCTGTGCACCATTGGGTCAGGTTGGCTCCTGTCTCCATGTGGCCCCATACACCATCAGGTTGAGCTTGTTCCTGCCTCCATGTGGCCCATGCATCATTGGGTTGGGCTGCCTCCTGCCTCCATGTGCCCACTACAGTGCTGGAAGCCCCAGGTAGTGGCAGGAGCTAGCCTGGTCCTGCCTGAAGGCATGCACCAACAGACTGGTCCGACTCTGCACCACATGTAGCCCCCAAAACTCAGGTGGTGAGTCACCTGGTGTGCGCCACTAGGGGCTCTGCCTGCAGCAGGCCATGAATGCCCCAAGGGCCTGCTGTTGGCTGCTGTTGCTGCCACTGGCAGTAGGGGCTGCACAACATGGTGGAGATGGTCAGGGGACCCACCCCTCCCACATAGTCCCCTTAAACCCCCACAGTCTCCCCACCCACACACAGTACCCCTCCCTGCCTCCATGTCCCTGATTACTGGGGGTAGAGCCTAGGTCCCAGCCAGCTCTGAACCACTGCTGCCAATCTTGCCCCGCTTCTATTTCCTCCAGCATGCTGAGGCAGCATGGGCAGGCATAGAGATGCTCTGGCCAGGTGCTAGAGCCTCTCTTTGAACAACCCAGTCTTCCGTTGCTTCTGCACTGTTTTTTCCAGAGCGTTTTCTTTTGATACTGGGATTCCCCGGGATTAAACTTGGAGCCCACACTGTGTATTTGCAGTTCAGGGAATGTTTTTCCATTTGTGGTGTGCCTTCTGTGGTGTATCAAAGTGCTTTGAGGTGCCGCAACAGATGCTTGCTTGTGGGGACATGGCCTGTCTGACTGATTAACTGTTGCTACCTATCTGAGGGACTATCTTCCAATTTTCCAATTCCTTCAGTCTTCTCTTAGGGATCATCTATAAATTGTAACTTCTATCACTGCAGTGTGGTCATCACTTGGACTATGACTTAGTGGGCAGGGCAGTAAAATTTGAGCAGGGTCAGAATGGTACACCACATCCCCTTCAAATAACAATTGCCATTGGGTACCCAAAGCAAAAGTGTTTTTATATTTTTTATTGTACCCCTAGCACTAATGTATACATGGGTGACTGGTGCCTCCTGAGTCGTGGGGGCATATGCCCCCACAGCAGCCAGTCAGCGACCAGGGGAGTCCCCTGTGGCCAACTGCCCCATCTGGGGAGGGGGTCTTGCCTGTTCCCACCACCTAATGCCTAACTGGGGAGTGCTGGCTGTCAGGGGGTGTACTGGTGTGCCATGTGCCCCCTACACGTCGCCAGTGATTGTACTGTAACCTACCATGTAGCATGTTTGAAGCAAAGTGCTATTATGAGCATTGTCATGATGAGTGTCTTCATGGGTGTCAGAACCCCTGTCTTCCTCAGTACCTTGTTCTTCATGCTCTTGTGTGGGGAAACGATTCTGGTGCATTCAGGAAATCTCAAAGGAGCCTTTTTTGGAGTCCCTGCTCTCCTGGGTATCCCCCTAACACTTGGCTGCAAAATACCAGGATTTAGTGGTGGCCACCTTAGCACAAAATCTAGTACAGCTCATGACAGCAGAGACAGATGTGAGGGGTATTGCTAGAGGTCTTGTCTTTATCCTTATGGGAGGCTTGGGTTTTTTTTATTCAGTCAGAACTGTGTTGTAACTTTATGTTTTATTATGTCAGAACTGTGTTGTCCTAAAATGAGCCTGCCACCGCTATTCTTTTTATATTGGTTCAAATATCTTGGCAATCTGTTGGTTGTTGTTAAGGAAGGACTGGATTATCATCTCTCCAGATATAAAGTAGCTCCATAAGCTCTATACAGGTTCATGCATATGCATGAGTCATATTTGGTACTAGATATGACTAGGAGTATATATTGTGTCAACGTGTACACAGGGAAGTGATATCCCATTGGCCTGACCCCAGAGTGGCAGAGGACATGCAAGTAAATAGACAAGTGGATCCAGCGCATAAGACTGCAGTGTCAGACAGAAGTGGGGTACAAACTGAAACTGCCACTTCTAGAAACAGAGGAGTGAATTTTGAAATATAGATATGTCCATATGATCTGTTTTCTTGAATAAAACTCATCCTGAAACAAAATTAATCTACTTTCAAAGTGGATTATCTAAGCCACAAAAAATTGCTTTGCATATATCTAAATACTAGTCAAATACCCACCATGAATGATGGATTTCAAAGAAGTGTTTACATGGCTGACCCTGAAGAGTGGCCCTGCCCCTGCTCATTCTGTTGCCTCTCACTGCCAAGATGCAGCCCCTCTAGCCCTGGCAGCGCCCTTCCCTCCCAAACTGCAGTATCCTTCCTCCCTGGCCCTGCTGGTGCCCCACACTCCCAACCTGCAGCCTCTGCCCCCCAGCCCTGCCAGAGGGGCCCCAGCTGTCCCTGGCCTGACTGAGCCGGAGCACGGTGGCACCGATTCATGCAGGCGGTGGTGGAGCATGTGCAACCCTAGCGTGGGCTGAGGGAAGAGGAGGGGAGGCTTGTGGCAGTCCCTGCCTTGGGATGAGGCTGCTGCAATGCACCAGGCAGCCTGGCCATGGCCCCCTTCTCTTCATCCCCCCACTCCCCCCTGCCAGTGTCTCATGACTGTGTTTCATGGCTGACCAAATGTCTATGTTTCTCCTTTGCTACAAGGGTGGGAGGAGAGGAAGGGTGACTGCAGGCAGAGGGAGCACCACATGGGTCTGCATGCCTCTGCAGCTGCAGGCAGGTCTGTGTGTGCTGCCTACAATTGTTCTCCCTCTGCTCCCACCAGACAACCCTCCTGGACAGAGATCATAGGGATTAAAAAGGGCAGGGACATATCCAGGGAATCCCAGACCAATTGTAGCCCTATCTCGGTGGCGGCACATGCGCATGTGATCAAAAGCACTACAGACGGACAGACTGGCCCTTTATGATGTTAGAATTTGAATCTAAAAGAATGACAATTAATGAGAATCCTTCCCACCCTGTGTGTATACACCAACATATCAAAATTCCTATCCTAGTTGGTATATTTTGGTTTATCTACACTTCTCCTGTTTCTTTCTTCTTTTTTCCCCAGTAGGATGTTGTTCTTCCTTTGCGCTTCTAATGCAAGCTAGTTCTGAAGCAGCTGAATCTAGTGGTCATAAATGTGCCTTCTGCTGTGATTATCAAAGGTTTGATTCAGTGATGTGAAAGGTTTTCAGTAAAGGTGAGTGTTTTGTTCACTTCTGTGTTTAAAAAAAATGACCAAGTGACCAATATGGTTCTGCAATATGGTTCTTGCACTATTTGTGTTTGTACTATCAATTACAAGATAGGAATCTAAATGTTTACATGTCTTGTGGGCCTAGATTTTCCCTTGCAAACTTCAGAATGGAAAACATCTTACTGTTAAAACAGACTTTAGGACAACAGCTTTTTTTGGAAACTTGTTAACCATTTTATGTTTTCTAATTTTATTAATTATTTCAAACACTTTCTTGTTTATTGCAAGTAACAGGTTAGAGAGAAAGTGAGTGAAATTTTAGATGATTCTCTTACATTGTTAAATTTCAGCTTTTAATTAAAATATAGATCAGTGGTACATGATCCCAAATGACATCCAAGCAGGCATAATGTCATTCAATAGGGGAAAAAATGATTTGAGGGTTTTATAAGACCAGAATTATTTCTACTCTTTGTTATCTGGCCAGCTGCAGTTTCAAATCTAGGGAGCGTCTACACAAATCAGGCACTCACATTAGCTGCAAATTTAGCACACACGACTTGACCAACATTTTTGTTAGTTCTACTCTTTAAATTTGTATCAGTATCAGACAAAATTAAATTAAGATAAATAGGACAAATCACATCTCTTAGAGCAGTAATTTGTCTCAGATATAGTTATCCTTGTTTCTGTTCAAAAGACTATTCTTGCAATAGTCTGATTTGAAAGGCTAAATGTACAGATACATATTTTAAATTAAAATTTTGCATTCTGGTGAACAGCAATATCTCTGGGGTCCAAATAACTACATCAATTGGGCTGTGCCTGTGCAGGTATATGAAATGCTCAGAGATTTTGACTTATGTTGATCTAGGATATACTTGACAGTAATAATGGTTCCCTGAATCTTATTGTTTATTTTGTTGGCAGGTTGTTGCATATTTTGAAGACATTTCTTGACCTTTTACTGCTAGAATGGTGTGTTATTTTTGTCTTCTTTTTAATTGTATTATTTATCTTGCCTGTCAATTTGGAAAAACATACGTCTACTCCACTGTCCAAAAATATGGTTTTTGGGGTTTTGTTTTTCCCCTGGCACTCTCAGACTTGTTTTTAACTGAATTTCAATATCTGTATCCCCTAGTTTCTGTTTCTAGTTTATGGTTGCTGGTTCTTTTGTGATGTGGCATGGCACTCAAATGTGCTGAGACTTAACTACTAGGGATGTGTGAAACGGGCCGTATTCAATTAGGATTCGGATTTGGATTCAGCCCGAGTTGGGGACAGTGATTCACTTTGTTGATTCAGATCACTGTCCCTGATTCTATTCAGCTGAATCTGAATCTGAAGATTTGATGCTGATTTGGGGAATCGGAGATTCGGCCACAGACACAGCTTTAAATGCTTTTTCGACGTACCTTGAGGTACTAGGTGCAGCTTGTGAATGTTGTGATGGAGGGTTGGATGGAGCGTCCCACAGGAGCATGGCCCCGCCGCGCATGCTCAGCAGCGAACCCAGAAGTACTTGTGGTCCAGTTCTGGGTCTGCCACTGAATACGCAGGGGGCCCCCATGCTCCCCCAGCTCAGCGATTGGCCATGGGGGAGCCTGGGTGCCCCCCCAGACCGAGGAGGCACCAATCACCAAGCTGGAGGACTGCAGGGGGGGCCCTCCCATGCTCCCCAAAGACCCAGAAGTGGACCAGAAGTGCTCCTGGTCCACTTCCGGGGCTGCTGCCAAGCATGCTGGGGACCCCTCTGCATTCCTGTGGGATGTTCCATCCACCCCAGCATCACAGCTTTCATGAGCCACCTGGTACCTCGAGGTATGTAGAAAAAAACATATAAAGCTGTGTCTCTGTCTGAGTCACTGAATCTTTCTGAATATCTCCTAATTGATTTGGAGAGATTAAAGTGTCCTCTGATTCAATTTGAATTCAGAGATTCAGCCACCGAATGGGGCCGAATCTCTGCCGAATTGAATCTGGAACTGAAGCTTTGCACAGCCCTATTAACTACCATTGTTGCCTTACTGTTATATCATATGGAAGGGTTACCAAATAATGAACTTGATGGCTGATCTGTGTGTATTGTCAGTAATTTTTTAAACTAAAAAAATAATTAAGGTAAGACTGTTCATTTAGCTGCAGCATGTGTGTGCATATGCAGAAACCCTACTTTTAAGCACAAGTTAACTATATCTGTTCTACATGTCAGTCAGCATAGTTATTCAAGTAAAGATACACTGAGGCACTGTTATAGTACTGTGCTGTCACCCTTAAAATAGAATATTTTGGAATGATTGGATGTAGCATGCCAGGAGCTTTAACTATAGGATTAGGAATGTTAATTGGAAACTTGCTTTGCTGAGCTTCCCTGCTTCTGAAGCATCTATAAGGACATAATTCTTTAATGCCTATGAAGTACTTTGGGATCTTGGCATAGAGGTGCCAGAAAGCAAAGCTTACTGGATCAGTTTTTTGAGCATAACACATGTACAGTCATTGCAGAAGAAAGTAGCTACAAGTACTGACCACTTTAGATTTAGCCGAAAATAAAGGTCTCTGCATTCCTTCACTGCTTGTTTGCAAGAAATAAATTTGACATGGGCATTCATCTCCCAGCAGGGAGCCATTGTCACATGACACTGTACTATTTTTCTGGCCTTATCTCTTAATTAACTAATCTCTAATGCTCTTTATGTTTTTAAGTAATCATGTAATCTGTCCTCATTTTACAATGACAAATTTAAGGGCAATGTTTTAAATTGGTAAAATTTTGGTAACTGAGTGTTGCTGGAATGCACTGTCTTTACTACATCCTTCTAAGTTGTCTTTGACAATTGGTTACTAAGAATGTGGTAGCTTGGGGAGCCTGATATAGCATTCCTTTGCTACTTGCTAAGCTGCACCCACACAAAGAAGGAAACACTTGTCTGGTATTATAAGGTGACCAGAATGGTGTGTAATGCAAGAAGGCTAATCTCATAAAATGTATTAAGGTTACTTAGGAATTATTAGCTCTGAAGAAGTTGTTTATACTTTCTTCTTTGGAATGTTAAATTTAATATTCTGTAGCTGTTCTAATAAAATATTGTCTAGGCTGTGTGAGCCACATTTTTTTTTAAACATATTAAACTATTTCTTGCATTTTTAACATTTCACATGGGCTAGTTTTCAGACTTGAATGTCTGAATTTAAATTCCCAAATTGACATCTAAATGCCAGATGTTACATTAAGCATCTAAAGAGGAGGGGTCTTAGTTGTATCAGTAATGGACAAACTCGCACACTTCTGAAATCGCAATGCAAGCTCAGTGCCTTTGGAAATCAGGACACTGCCATTTAAGTGCCCAAATATGGATTTTGGAGTCGAGGTTCAAGGAATACAGGTTTTAAAACTGGCTTTAAACTTCAAAAAAAGATTTGTATTTTTTTAATGTCTGTCACTCAGAGTCAGACATTTGGTTTTTAATTTGAGAAACTGAACTATAAAATATGGTCGGGGTGATGGTCAAAAATACTGAGCACCTGTAGCCTCCATTGACTGCAGTTGAAATCCTGGTTGCTCACACATGTGAAAAATCAGGCTGAGTGGAACTATATTGCTATTGAAGACAACAGGAGAAGGTGTCTGTCAGCACTTTTTAAAGTCAGGCCCATTTACTTAGGTGCTTGAATATAGCCGTAAGAAACCACCTATGAGCTATTGCAAAGGTGTTCAACCTCTGGCCCAGCCTGTGAAACCACAGCATTTGGCTTGTCGGACTCCCCACAGGTCCAAAAGTCTGGAAGTCAGGAAACAGTGGCAGAGTTAATTGCATCTCTTCTGCTGCCAAATTTCCAGACCCATGGGGAACCTCACAAGTCAGATGACATGGCTTTTCCTGCATGCTAGATTGCAGTGGCAGGATGCTAGATCCACTTGGCAGGGTTGGGCTGTGCACCATGTTGGGCCAGTGTGTACGACCAGGCTGGCATGCTAGATTGCACTCATGGACCCAAACCTATGGGGCCAGAAGGCTGAGCACCACTGGGCTGTTATGTTTTGGAAATCTTGGCCTTTACGTCTACTTTGAATCCCATGGAATTAAGTATTCTTGTGTGTTAAGAATTTGGTTTCAAAAGCCACAGTGGATTTAGTGGAAGCCTTAGGAACTCAAATTGTTCTCTTGAATCAAATTTGAGACCTGTCATTTGAATCGTGTTTCCATGTGGAACAAGATGTGTCCATGCCTCTGTCTTAGCAAAGAGGGAGGGAACAGCTAATTTCACTGGACACACTATTCACAGAAAGGAAGGCATTCAATTATGGAAACTCATAAAATAAACTAATTTATATACAAACCAAAGACAAAATAATTTGGAGTTCAAAGGTCAGCAAGCATGCAAATTAAGGAAAAGCTGTATGAAATGGTATATATTTAAACATTTTCTTTTAACAAGTGTTTTTTTCTTGCAGTATCTTTTTAATATCTAAATTTACATTTGCAAGCAGCAAAGTTGAATATGTCTAGAACAGCATTTACAATGTTACAGATTCTCTTGTTTCTGACAGAGTGGACAAATACATTTTATGTTACAGGTTATATAATACAAAGCTGTCATATTACAGTCAAGTAATAACCATGAGATAGTACAAAGGCCTTCATTAACTGGGAGGCTTCAGCATAGACAATGTTAGCATATTTACTATTTGTTTTATTTGCACAAGATCCGGTTTCAGTAACATGCTACTGTTCTTGTGTCCTTATGCAAATTTGTCTTCTACGGTCTGTCAGGTTATCTAACACAGGCCATTGCTTTGGGGTTTGGCTTGACTGTGTGGTGTTGGAAGAAGCCCCCGATGGTTTGTTATGTCTCTTAAGCAATGTAGCGAACAAAATAGGAAGCACAGATAATGGGACAGAGCCACATGTAAAGGAAATACGTGATAGGCTAAACCAAACACCTAGTTTAGCAATTAACCTACATCTTTCCTCCCCCACCCCCAAGTTTTGATGGTGTGTATAGGGGACAGAACAGTGACAGCTCATGCAGAGCAGTTGGACTCCCTGTACTGGAATTCTTCTCCATCTGGTTCCCCTTTGAAAACCATTCTGACTGATGGGTTTGAACATATGATACACCTGTCAACAGCTTGTCCTCGGCAGTGGACCAGCTGAGAGGAGCAGCGGGTCATGTAGCTCTCTTACTGAGAACAAAGCAGTTTCTGTACATTGCGCAGCTCTGCCATGCACAGATTCCTTCAGCAAAGCTAAATGTGTAGCCAATAGTGTTTAGCAAATGAGCTTTTCTGTTAACACCCTCATTCTGTTTCCTTCTTTTTAGGGATAGAGAATTTTTTTTTTCCACACCAAAAGCAAAGAACCCTGTTTAGATCAGTTCAAGGAAATGGAAAGGTACAACAAGAAAAAAAACCCCTTTCTGTAATAGTCTGGATGCTAAAATGTAGGATACGGCTCAACATACAGAATATCTGTAGCTCTCACGTTATATTATCTGCTTTTACCCATGACAAGAGGAGCTGTCCATTAGTTTAAACAACGGCTACAGTAGCTGTGACTGGAATACAGCTGGGGAAAACAAACAGCTGATTGAAAATCAAAACTACTTAGCTGTACAGCGATCAGGTAGCTGCCGACATAGCATCTGAAAACCAGCAACAACTGGACTGCAAAGATGTTCTGAGAAAATATTCCCAGTTAGAGCAGAGAGTAGTAAAATTTTGCACAGATATAGTTAAAAATGTTGATGCCCAAACCTTAGAAGTTGAGCTGGTATCTTTAGCTCTGTCATTCTACTACTAACAATAAGGGTTAGGCTAAGTTTTGCCCTCTACCATTTGCTTTTCTTTAGCTGGGCTTATCTGGCAGCTGTGCAGATACCAAAGATAATGTTCTATTCCTTTACAGGATCCCAAATACCACCGCCAACTCAGTCCATGTTTTATTCCAACTTTTTTGAGTTTAAAATAAATAACTGCTTGAGGATCCTCCAACTAATTCTAGGATGTGCTGTAGGTTCAAAATGCACCTACAAATAATATCTGACTCTATGAATTGGACGATTCAGAGAAGGGAACCCTAGCTTTTCTCCCTCAGCAGCTTTTCTTCAGTGTGGTTACTGGTTAAGGAAATCAAAGGACTGAAAACTGGCTAGCTAGTCTTTTCGGGGCCAGTCTGAATAGATTTATTTTCCTCAAGGGTCTAAGGGCTAGACTACTGGTGGACAAATTGAATGGATTTGCCAATAACTTAGAAAACTCCTGTACTTTAAGTGTTGATTTCCAAGGTACCATTTCTGGTCTTGTTTTTGAAGCTGGTCATCACACGTAATCTGGAGAAAATATCTTAATGTTTCATACACTTTTTAACTGGTCAGGTTAAAATAACCATTACAGATGCACAAATTACTGATTCAGCCCATGAGAGGAGGAGCCCTCAACACTCTGCTTGTTTATATATAAGATCCAGTGTACTATCTACCATGCTCATTCAGGATATATTGGCAGAAAATATCTGAGAAATGGTAAGCATAAACCTTACCTTAATGTTGTCACGTTAGTTGCACTGTGCAATTTTTGCACAGTGCATAAATTCTCAGTACAGTTTTTTTTCTGCTCTATTATGTGCATCTTATGAAGTTAAGATAAAATACCATCTCTTAGTATATTAACAAAGATCTTGTCTTAGGATAAAATAATAGTTAAAAAGTTTTATAGAAGTTTCTGACTGCTTTTTCTTCAGTTTGGTTTCTGATGTTTGTACTCCCCAGAAGACCAACCAGATTGCCTTAACTTTAAAAATGCAAGGTATGTTGTTCGAATACCTTTGTAAACCTGAATAAAAAAAAACTATTAGGTTTTTCAAATTTCTTTTCTTATTTACAAGAAAAAGAAATGGAAAGAATCACAAAATGATGTCAGCTAATTGTTTTTAATTTACATCCATTTGAGGCATAACAAACTGCTTGTAGTTATGTATTGATGTAACAATCCCTAACCAGTGAGTAGCAGTCTGAAAACCCCAGCTGGGCTCATGCCCCATGGAAGTTATGAATATCACACGTACTTACTATGAGGATAGATGTATCACTCCAAAGTACAATGTGTCACAGTTGCCATATATAAAAAGGTGTATGTAGAAATGTGTTTTTGATGTTTCATACATTCTAAAAGTAAATCTTCACAATTTTCAGTTTTTCATTTAACTTCAGTGAAAGTCCATATCAATCAAGAAGCTCAACTGACAGTTGCAACAGTTGGAGTTGGTTCACCGCCTTCGGCTCCTGCTTCTACCTGATTGGTCTTACCAAGTTGTTTCAGAGTGTCCAACATGAGCTTGATAGTTTCCTTCATGCTTTGCTTCAGAAGCCAGCCCTCACTTTCACATTCAGGGTCTTCAGGATTTGCAATACTTTCTAGGGCAGTGTGCAAAAGACGCAAACCAATCATCACTGTCACCTGGGTGGGATAAATTGGAAAAAGCAGTGAAATCCAGCAAACACTGTAGATCCTCAGGCAACTGAATATGCTCCTTCCCCTTGTCATCATGTAGTATCATGAAAGCAATATTCACTGTTCTGACTCTTAGACCCTGCAGGTCTGAGTAGCATTTCATTTGCTTTACCTGCATCTCACTCAGGAAGAGCCAGCACCTTGCCAGATACAAACTTTGAAAAATCCATGCAGCTGAAAATAGTGAAACACGAATCCCGCAATGAAAGAAGTCACCTGAGCCCCTATGAATAACAGAAGGAGGAAAGAAAACAGATCCCATCACCTCCAGACAGCCAGCCAATGTGGAGTAGAAAGAAATGAGGTGATCTGAGGAGTAAGGAATGGAAAAGAGGAAGTAGAAAAGAGAAACTGCATTGCTTGGAATCTGGGAATCACAAAATAACCAGGGGGTGGAACCTGCATTGTAGTATCTGGCTGACAGACAGTGCATCAATCTATTAATTTTGCTGGTACCCCTGAAATCATGAAGCAAATGTCGTGTCAGGCTGCTGTGCAATGATGGGTTTGACTGCGCATGTGCGTGTGTGTGTGTCTGCACATACATTTGTATTCTGGCTAAATTTCCTTTTACATGGCTCTCCATTTCTTCTAGAAACTCTGATCTGAAGTGTATGGATTTCCCAAGGAATTTTAACCTTAACTCTGTATTAACCTTTATTAAAACCATTTATACGTGCTACATTAACTTCATAGTCTTCAGTCCGTTTGAATTCTGAATAAAACACTTTGACTCTTTCATTCATCATCATCTTTGGTAAATGTATCAAGAAGGTAAAAAAAAAGGGTTTCCTGAACCTAAGCTGATCATGCTATCCAGGAATAAGTGGGATTAGTTAGTGACCCATCAGTTAATCAGTTATAATTGTCTATGTTGCTTTTTTATACAAAAAATAGTTATACTCCACCTATGGCATTGACTTTATCTGTCATTGTGTATATCTGAAAGAAAATTTTGGCTGGGGTAAAATATTTACTGATCCCCAAAGCCTTCTTCATACTAAAGAACTATTTGTCTTCAGCCTGCCTGCAAACAAAGTATGGTAAGTCACAGGAGACTATTGGTTTTTAAGCATTCTTTTATCTTCGAACATGGCTCAGAAAAATCAAACGTCCTGCTGTGTTGTGTTTATAAAGAAATTGTGCTGTCTGTGACTTAGAGCGAGAGAGAGAAAATGCTGTTCTGAAAGAAAAGCTTCATGCAGTGGAAGGACAGGTAGGCTAACAGCGGGAATGGATTTCAGATGTTGCATACAACTAAGGTCTAGATCACTTGTCATTAACAATCTCTTGACGTTTGTTCTACTAGAAAAGGGGGCTAATGCCATTTTCCTCTTCAAGTTTTAAATGAAGTAATTGCAATCCTGTCTTACTAAGTTCCCTCCAGGTTGAACTGAATGTGATAGTCCTCTTCACTTGACCCTAAACCATTGCACTGGTCCCACCTTTAATCCTAGAGGCCATATTGCAGTAATGGTTAAAATGATTGTGGTCTTTGTCCCTTATTCATCTTATGGCACAGGTGTAACTGCACCAATCTTATGATATAAAATTGTTACATAAATGTAAAGCATTAATATTTACTGCACTATTTTAACTAGACATGGGGCAAATTGTAAAACTTAAGCTCAGACTTACAGACTTCTGGTGGTGGTGCAGATGGATAGATTTGGTTCAGCAAATTATGGTTACCTGCAAAACTCACATTCACATTGTGGATTTTTCTTAAGTTTAAGGTGCTTAGATACATACTTATAAGATCATTCTCTCTCATTTTAACCAGGCCTAACATATTGTATAGATCTAAATGTTGTCTCAAATTCCTGGGTAAAGAAGGCTACTTTTTAGTTTCCTCTGTCTTATTCAAGAAGAGAAAAGGTTGATGAAATGAGCAGGCTTTGCCAAATGTCCACATATTTCCATACTCAAAGACAGCTGGCTCTCAGGGCACATACAAAGACCCTTGAGATCCCTCACCTTTACAAATACTCCAGGGCCCTGCTTCTGGAAGATGCTGAGTGCCTCAATTCTCATTTAACCAGATCGCACCATTGGATACCTCTATCAAAGGAAGCATTAATTCACAATAATCACACTTAGAATTTAACAGACTTCTGACAGTCTGAGAGATCAATCCTTTCAATTTTGAGCCTAATGCTATTATATTTTCTTATGGGACCGGTGCTATTTATAGGGTTACTGCTATGAGCCAATAAATAGCTTTCAGGCTTTGGGCCTAAAATACAGTCTCTATAACTGTGCAGTAATGATTTTTCTTGCATTCATCACTGTTCATCAACATAAGGTCTTTGCAGACTGCCTCAGCAGCTTTACTACTTGACGGTAAATTGCTTGTATGGGGCAGTTCGCCGGAGGTGCTCTCATTGTTTGGATATGGTTTAGCAGTAAGGCGTCATCGCTTCATGCCCTGTAGCTAAGGCAGCCTCAGAGAAGATTCCCAGTAATTTTCACCAATTTAACACCACCTCTTTCTGCAAGGCCTCATTTTTTAGTTTTAAAAGATCTTGAGCCTCAAATGCCCCTCAGGACTGAGAGAGGCCTGCCTGGAGATGAATGCATCTGAGCTGAACCTGCATTTCTGCTGCAATACCAGCTTATGAGAGCCTAGGGAGCTGAAGGTCAATGTCTGAAAAGTGAGCTTGCATCTCTGGTATGAGCATAGAGCACTGGGCCACCTCTCCTGTTAATCGAGTTATTAGTCAATTATCTACCAGCATTGCTTGTCCAGGCACTTTGTGTAGCACCCATTATTATAGCATCTGACTAGGACTGTGAAAGCTACATGCAGTGAACTATTCTTATGAAAGAAATAACATAACTAGACTAAAGTTTGCTGCTTCAGTTTGCCTTGATGCTTTTCCTTGAAGTAGGGCCTCACCTTATTACAGTGCAGCAGAGAAATACTGATAGCTGTGGCCTGAGAGCTCTGCTGGTTCCATTCCTCTTGGCAATGAATGAGCATTTGTAACAATTCTTATAGCTTTTGTGGACACTGCATAATAAAGGGTTGCAATCTTGCTGCTGGATCTGACAGGGATGGGTAGAGCCTATTGGTGAAATGATTTGTTCCTTCCTGCCTTCCTTAATTGTAAATGACTTCACTATTCCCGTTCAACATGCACAGGGACATGCAAAAAGAGCAGGTGTGATGGTTTGCGTTCTACAGAATGATGGCATTCAGCTTTAATCCCTTGACTGAACATTTTGTGGTCTCTGTTCTCACAGTGGTTTTCTAAGCTAGGAGGTGTGCTCCACTAGCTGTCATTCAGTTCAGACAGGAATGCTGGTACGTGGAAGAAAGCATCACATGGATCCAGTGACGATGGTGAATCTCTGTTCTACTGAAACAAATCTTTAGTTACTAGAGAGCACTTAGGCTCCTGTCTACTTCTAGCATTGTCACCACCTGCACTGGAGTAACAGTGATAAAGGTTGCCTTTATCATGGCCCCCCCCCATTAATTTTGTCTAAATGTGAAAGTAGCAGCATGTTGTCTTTGCTGTGTAAATAATACAGATTGTATTATATTTGCACATCAAATACATCTCTGATTTTACAGTTCATTGGGGTCCAAATAAAATTGTGGAGTAGACTCCTTATATTCTTTCCTATGTTAGACCTATTTACAAGACCACCTTGTCCCCTGTGAACCATTGCAATGGCTAAGTCCCATTTGTCTCTCCCTTGTCCGTCACAGTATTTTCTGGAATGACTTCCATGACAAAGAGGTGGTCAGGCAAGTTAGTCTGAAGTCTGGCAGAAGGTAGGACAGTGTGGCACCTTAGGGCACCTATATATGTAAAGTGAGGTGGCTTTGACACACTGTAATTATAGCACCTCAGAGCAGGCTTGATTAATGGAGTCTTCTGGATTGTGGCAATTACTGCATTCTGGCAGACTCCAGTGTCACTTGTATCAGCATCCCCATGCTGAAAAATGGTGGCAGGGGTGCTTTGATTAGGACAGCTCTCTGAGCCCATCTAATTAAAGTGCCCTTCCCCCACTCCCAGAGCATGCCTATAAATGCCCTTAGAGACCAAATGGTTCAGAGAGAGGCATGAGATGACAACCTACTTCATCAGCCTTACCAAACCACTTGAGCCTCCTATCCTAAGCATTCTCAGCTTGGACTGCTCTGGACAGTACATTCTGTGGACAGTCCTTAAATCTGGTGCTTATGTTCCCTATTGGTCAAAGCAAGTAAGGAAAAGCAGCAGAGCTTGCACTGTTTGACCTTCAGAGACAAGTCTCATCTGCTTACTAAGCTTTGGCTTGCAGTGGATTAGTTGTATGGAAGGTGGTGCGATCTTATTTTGTCACATTGAAAGCTGTCTGTTAAAGCAAGGGTTGGGAGTGTACATTTTCAGCTATTAGAAACAGCATGTACAGAATTCCTGGTGTGTAAATTTGTAAATATTTACAAAAGAGACATCATGTCACATGTTTTTATACCCACTTTAATATATCAAACTTATTCCCTTGCTTTAGCTCATCATGTTCCTACAAAAACTTTCACTTAAATGGTTTTCCCCTCCCACTTCACTTCTTTCCATTGGGCACCTTTTGTTTTTGCCCATGATTCTAAAGTGGGCATCCTTTTCTCTCTAATCCTCTTTCTGAAATTTAGGATCAATGCCATCATTAGAATGTGCACAGCTCTGCAACACCCAGAATGGTATTTACTAGTCAGGGGCTGCTATAGTATTGCTTCTTTGAACTTTCATTGTATTCAGATGCAAAGCAAAATGGGGAGGCTATGGTACAGCTATTATATTCAACTTCCCAGCAAAGCAGTAGTAGGTGAAAACATAATGAGAGATTTAGAAGTTTGAAAGATAACTCCCCCATGTGATTGCTATTTGTTAGCCAGGTTGAATTTTCAACTCTGGCTTGGGGACAGTGTCCTTATATATATCATTGTTATTCAATACAGGATTATTTGTCTTCTCTTTATTCAAAACTGACATGGTTTAGACAACACTGATCCTGCTATGAGCAGGGGGTTGGACTGCATGACCTCCTGAGTTCCCTTCCAGCCGCATTACTCTATGCATTTTATGAAAGCTGTGCTGTATTATGGGAGAATAAAGCAGTGTCTATTTGTTTCCTAGACTGTTTTTTTTCTTCAAAGGCCTTGTGTTACTGTGGCTTGTATTCATCAAGAAGGATTGACTTTAAATGGGTTTCTTTTATCTGTTTAGACAGGGGCTGTATGCTGGTCATCCAGCTCTTCAGCAAAGGGAGCCCAGAACCTATATCTGAACTGTCTGTGCCTGAACAGACCTATGAACAGGCCTGAACATGAAGCCAGGCATAGGTGAGGTGTCCCATTCCTGAACAATTATTGTCAAGTACTGACAACTCCCCAGGGTAGGGGAGAGCACCACCTCCTTTGGGAGCCCATTCCAGACCTTGGCCACTCTAACTGTGAAGAAGTTCTTCCTAACGTCCAGTCTGAACCTGCTCTCTGCTAGCTTGTGGCCATTATTTCTTGTAACCCCCGGGGGCGCCTTGGTGAATGAAACCTCAGCAATTCCCTTCTGTGCCCCTGTGATGAACTTATAGGCAGCCACAAGGTCACCTCTCAACCTTCTCTTGCGGACGCTGAAAAGGTCTAGGCTCTCTAGTCTTTCCTCGTAGGGCTTGGTGTTTTCTTAAAACCTCAGACTATACGGATTTTCTGATTCCATGAAAATCTTAGCTTTCATTTAAAACGTGTACTCCATACATCTTCAAAGAAGCTTGAAAATGTTCCCCAAATGCATCCTGATGGTTTAGAAATAAAAATCTTATACAATTAAATATATTTTTAAACACAAACAAAACATAAATCCTCACATTGTTAATTTAAATCTCAGTGTTTTGGAGAGGCTGATCCAAGATTGTTTTTTATATCATTGCTGTATGATCTGTTTATCAGTCCTTTAAGCCCCTGCTTATTTTTATTACTCAGAAATGTATTTTCATCCCCCTCTGTGTAAGAGATCTTGGTTTTTCATTTTGCCTAAATCAAATCTTCTGGCTGAAGATTTTATTTGTGTACCAGAAATTATATAGTTGTTATAAGAGCCATGGAGACAAGCTACACATGGTCTCATGGGAGGTTTAAAAAAAAGTGTAATTTGCCATCTTCTGCATTCCAACCATAGCAATGGAAAATAAATGGAAAAGTTCAATAGCTTTCTGCCAATAAAAAGCAAATTTGGTCATTCATAGAAGTAAATGAGTCAGACAAAAATTAAATTAGAACCTTAGTTAATCTTTGGGTTGTATATATTTGAATTTTACAATTAAATATTTAAAATGGCTCCTCCCTCTTGTTGGCAGCCATTTTAAGTCTACTTCTGTATTTGCAGCATGGTCTATTCTCCTCCCTCCTGCCCCTACTTCTTCGTGCTAGCTCTAGCTAACTTGAACCAAAATTTCTGCTTCATTCACATTTAGTGCTCATCAAATATAGTAGCAAGGAGTCAGTGTTCACTTAGATGCAGAGAACATGGATTTTTCACACTGTGTTGAATTTACCTTAAAACATCACATCACCACCAGTCATGGTGTTTGCACCATGACTGAATTCAAAGTGCAGTTCTAAATCCCGCCTTTTCAATTAAACCATGCTTTTTGCCCAGAATATTCGTAGAACCAACTTTAGTGCCTAGATGAAAATGCTAGATGCAACCCCATGTTCCAGCCCTGTTGTCTTGCCCTTGGATCCTGGTTCAGATTAAAATTTTAAGGATGATGTCATCTCTGTATTGAACTTTAATTTCACTTTCTGCTCCAAAATACACTATTCATGTTTTAATGCATATGATTCTCCTTCAATTGTGATATATTCTTAAAAAAGACCCATATCTCTGTCTTGTTTTTTTTCTGTTCAGCAAAAGGTATTTTGCATTAAATTAGAAATCAACAGCCAGTGCCCTTTTTGTGTGGCTTTTAGTATGTTTTTTAGTATCCTCCATGTACACCAACACCTTTCTGGAAAGAGAGGTTATAATCTATTACAGGAAAATGCAGGTTTTATTTCCTCTGGCTGCAGGCTACTCCTGCAGCCCAGGCCTTGAAGCCCCCTGTACAAATAGTGGTTAATATGTGCAACCACATATTGGTGGATTCTTAAATTTAAGCTTATAGTTAAGGCAGAAATTAATTTCTTGTGGAATAAGAATTCTCTGTGTTCCCTCAATCAATGTTCTAATACAACAGAAATGTTTAGAGAAATTCCCATAACCACAAGTTACCTCCAAGATCCAGACAAAGACGACAACAATGCCCATGGAGCTCATCATGTTGGTGTAGTAGCGCAGAAGTGCATCCTTGCAGCCGGAGTTCCAGAGGTTGAGATCCTCTGCTTGATAGTCA
Organism: Caiman crocodilus; assembly: GCA_030014935.1. Lineage (NCBI taxonomy): Eukaryota > Metazoa > Chordata > Crocodylia > Alligatoridae > Caiman > Caiman crocodilus. The sequence goes on from JAGPOW010003648.1 coordinate 71,536,642, forward strand.
TAGCTATAGTGAGCGGAGTTGTTAGTGATCTGGTACTGGATACACGGTCTTGGGGAATTAGGATTGCAGCAACTGAAGGGGACTCCATCAACCAAGTATCTTCCATCCACATTGCTTTTAATTCGACTATATAATCGACAAGGGCAGAAGGAAGTGTCAATGTGTAGATTCAGGGAAAAAAACAGAACTTTAATATATGGGAAAGGGAGAAACAAAAGCAGATTTTTTTCTATAGTGTTCTATGATCATGCAGTGCCCAGTGTCCTGTCTCTGTCCACCCTATCTATACATTTGTACCATATACTTTTCTTCTCCTGGGACTTCTGTAACATCTTTGCTGGATTAGTGTGTGTAACCAGTACTTCATAGTGAGCACTTAACATTTCCAGTCCCTTCACCAATCAACCCATTACCAATGTTGACAACATTTGACATTATGGATGGGGGAGGAAGACAATCAGAAAAAAACACTGCTTCTCTGTGACTTTGAAGAAGACTCGGCAACAGTCAAAGAATCTGGCACACCCTAGTAAACTTCTGATCTAACAAATCCAGGGTCTTTCCTTCAACAGTGGCCAAAACCATTGGCCCAGAGTAGGTAAAATGACCCAGGATTTAAACAACAAATGTGATTTTCAATGTGCAATAATGTTTGAAGTTTGCTACTTCGGACCTACCTACCTCTTTGTTCTCCCTTTCAGAGCTCATTTCCCAATGAATAACCCTTTAAGCTGATATTTTACCTGCCCGCCCCCCCAAAATGTTTACCTAGGTATTTATAATGCTTCCATTTAGTATCAGGACCCAACTTTTGTCACTAACTATGAAAGGCAAAAATAAATTGAGGACTTTGATTTCAAGAACCACCACTAGCTTCTAAAATGTTCAATATTTGGTGCCCAAACAATATTTTAATTCTGACATGCACTGCTGTCCATGGTAGTGGCACCACCTGGGGATTTTTTTCTTTTATCTGGACTGGCTCATTTTTAATGGATCACAAATGGCATATGTGGGTATCAGGCAGGGAGGAGGACCTGAATGAAGAGCTCGTCTCAAGCCTGAACATTTCTGAGTGGCATTGCTGATGCATGAAATGTGCAAAAAATCTCTTAGGAATTTTTAAAATCATGAAGTATAAGAGCAACATTTCCAAAACTATTTTCAATGAGGATGACTTCCAAACCCTTCCTTCCTCAGTGGCAATGGAAAGCAAAAATAGGAGGTTGGGGGGTCATGGGAGGTACAGTTTTGAGGGTGCTAAAAGAACAGGTTAGGGACTACTTAGAAAAGCCAGACATGTACAGGTCCATGGGGCCAGATGGGGTACACCCAAGAGTGCTGAGGGAGTTTGTTGATGAGATTGTAGAGACATTAGCCATAATCTTTGAAAAATCATGGTGATCAGGAGAGGTCCCGAATGATTGGAAAAGGTCAAACATAGTGCCTATATTTAAGAAAGGGAAGAAGGAGAACCCAGAGAACTACAGACTGGTCAGCCTCACCTCAGTCCCTGGAAAAATAGTGGTGCAGATCCTCACGGAGTAAAAGGCAGGCCCAGGGAGGAATAGGACCCCTACTAAATGGGCAGAAGCAATTGGTGACGGACAGGGGGGACAAGGCTGAACTCCTCAATGAGTTCTTTGCTTCAGTGTTCCTAAGAGAAAGCCAAGAAAAGTCTTTCACTGGGATTGTAGAGAGGCAGCAGCAAGGTGCCAGACTACCGTGCGTAGACCTTGAGATGGTGCAGAGTCACTTGGAGGAACTGGATGCCTTTAAGTCGGCAGGCCCAGATGAGCTCCGTCCGAGGGTACTGAAGGCACAGGCCGACGTCATTGCACAGCTACTGGCAGGAATATTTGAATGCTCGTGGCGCATGGGCCAAGTCCCAGAAGACTGGAAAAGGGCCAGTGTGGTCCCCATTTTCAAGAAGGGGAGGAAGGAGGACCCAGGCAACTATAGGCCAGTCAGTCTCACCTCCATCTTTGGCAAAGTCTTTGAAAAAATTAT
>JAGPOW010003648.1:71538751-71660950 GCA_030014935.1 Caiman crocodilus
CCAGGGGTTACAAGAAATAATGGCCACAAGCTAGCAGAGAGCAGATTTAGACTGGACATTAGGAAGAACTTCTTCACAGTTAGAGTGGCCAAGGTCTGGTAGGGTCTCTCAAGGCAGATGGTGCTCTCCCCTACCCTGGGGGTCTTCAAGAGGAGGTTGGATATCTGTCTGGCTGGGGTCATCTAGACCCAGCACTCTTTCCTGCCTATGCAGGGGGTTGTACTCGATGATCTATTGAGGTCTCTTCTGACCCTAACATCTATGAATCTGTGAATAAGGAATCCATTTCTAAGCACTTGGAAGAGAAAAAAGGTGATTAGGAAAATTAGCAAGGATTCACCAGGGGCAAGTCATGCCTGACCAACCTGATTGCCTTCTATGATGACATGACTGGCTCTGTGGATGTAGGGAAACTGGTGGATGTGGTGTACCTTGATTTTAGCAAAGCTTTTGATACGGTCTCCCACAACATGCTCACAGGCAAGCTAAGGAAGTATGGGCTGGATGAATGGACTGTAAGGTGGATAAAAAACTAGCTGGAGCATCAGGCCCAGAGAGTAGTAATCAATGGCTCAATGTCTAGTTGGCAGCTGATATCAAGTGCAGTGCCACAGGAGTCAGTCCTGGGGACGCATTTGTTCAATGTCTTCATCAACAACCTGGAAGATGGCATAGAGTGCATCATCAGAAAGTTTGCAGATGACACCAAATTGTGGGGAGTACTAGATACACTGGAGGGTAGGGCTAGGATTCAGAGTGACCTAGACAAATTGGAGGACTGAGCCAAAAGAAATCTCATGGGGTTCAACAAGGACAAGTGCAAAGGCCTGCACTTGGGACAGAAAAATCCCATGCAGTGGTACAGGCTGGGGGCTGACTGGCTAAGCAGCAACTGTGCAGAATGGGACCTAGAGGTTACAGTGGACAAAAAACTGAATATGAGCCAGTAGTGTGCCTTTGTTGCCAAGAAGAATAATGGCATACTGGACTGCATTGATAGATGTGTTGCCAGTAGATCGAGGGAAACGATTATTTCCCTCTATTCTGCACTGGTGAGGCGACATCTGGATACTGCGTTCAGTTTTGGGCCCCCCATTACAGAAAGGATGCGGACAAATTGGAAAGAGTCCAGTGGAGGACAACAGAAATGGTGAGGGGACTGGGGGACATGACTTATGGGGAGAGGCTCAGGGAATGGGTCTTATTTAGTCTAGAGAAGAGAAGGCTGAGAGGGGATTTGATAGTAGCCTTCAACTACCTGAAAAGCAGTTCCAAAGAGGATGAAGCTTGACTGTTCTTAGTGGTAGCAGATGATAAAATGAGGAGCACTGGTTTCAAGTTGCAGCAATGAGAAGTTTAGGTTAGATATTAGGATAAAAATTCTCACTAGGAGGGTAGTAAAACACTGGAACAGGTTACTGAGAGAGGTGGTAGAAGCTCCATCTTTGAATGTTTTTAAAAGTTGGCTAGACAGCTTTGGCTGGGATGATCCAGTTGATGATAGGGGTTAGACAAGATGACCTCCTGAGGTCCCTTGCAACCTTTATTTTCTATGATTCTAAAGCATGAAACCAATTTTGGAAACATGGTGTAAACATGTCTGAATATTGAGCAGAATCCTTTTCTATTCTTGGGACATTGTCTGTCACTGGCAGGACTAGCAAAACAGTGGGAGTTGGATCAGGGCCTGTCAGTGCAAAAATAAGATGCGGTGGGTTAAATCCTAGCTTTGCTGAAAGAACTGGAAGTTTTGCAGGGTTTCAGGATTTCACATGCTGTTAATAAACTGCATGCTTTGCAATATACAGCACTATCAAAAATCAGAATTTGGCCCACATTGCCACAGACATGAATTTGTAAGGCTTTCTTACTTGTTTTAGGATTGAAGAAATCTCCAAGGAAATTACCAGGGCACTCATATCCCCCATTTTTAAGAACAATATAATCCTGTTTTCTCCCTGTGCTTTGCCCTTCTGCCATTGATGGATTAGATTCCAGTTTGCAAATCTTAAGATAATACTAGCAGGGTCAACCTCTCCTTATGTTTTCAAGTAGGTATTTATAGCTAAGGGCATTTCCTGCAATTCAGTGCTCCCATTTTAAGCAAAAAATATGTGTATTGTCACAATGTCAGGTCAAAATGCAACAGCACAACCAAGACCATCATTGTTTTAAGCATAAAATGTCTAACTGCAGGTTTTTAAAGATCAAATTAAATAATACAGACAGGCAAAATCACTTAGGGAGCTGGCTTGGGGCATGAGAGAGGTTTTTTTAAACAACTTCAGTCATTTTTAACAGACATAATATATATCTAAAACATAGATGTGTTTCTGGTTTAAGACATTCTTCATGCAGATGATAATAAAACTATGTTTATTTATTATTTCCAACACAATGCCCTTGGGTGTTTAATTTAGCCAAAAGGTTTCTGCATGTTCATGCTGACTTGTTATATTTTTTCATTCAAAAAGCGCATTTGTCTTAAGGTTTAGAGAAGGGCTTTTTTGTTTTGTGGTGTGAAATTAGTTGTCACTGAACTGATCTAGAGACCAAAGTGTTCCTATGCTGTGACCTCAGAGCCAGCCATTACATGGTCTGTTTAAAAAACCACTAGAGTTATTTCACTGAAATTATCTGAGCTTGAAAGGAATTTATCAGCAGTCAGTATTTCCTATACATTCATTAAGATCTCAAGTACATATTTATTATCAAAGAGAAAAACAGGATAAAGAACATTAATGTCTTTGTCTTCATTTATTTTGAAGTATCACGTATAAAAGTGGGGGGAAGATGTTACATTTTTTGGGCTACACTCTTAAAGGGATTTTCTACTATTTATCAGAATTCAAAGGAGTTATGATGGCTCACACTGCCTTGCCTAACAGAAAGTCTGAGCATGGGGTTGATCTGTGGAGATCTCTTTTCTGAAACTGGTTCTCCCAGATGTCATTAGCAAGTTTGTTAACCTCAGTGTCAGTTTTCCGTTTTGTAACTGATAATCCTTACATATACTTCCTTCAAAGAAGTGGTGTATTAGTTAATTCACAAGACAGTGTAAAATCCATTTAAATGTAGAGAGATCTATAGGAAGCCTATGAACTGTTTAAACTTCCTCTCTCTAGTCAGAGGATTTTATAAGCTCAATTTTATGTGCCTGAAGGTACAGCCTACCTTCATTCTGAATTTTTCTCACTTTTGTTGTATGTAATGTTTGCATACTTCGTATATTTTAAAAGTATTAGAGAGAAGGTTTGTGATTATGTTCCATAATCTACTTCATGAAGAATCTGTGCTATTTCTTCTCCATGTTTTTTGCTTTAATTTTACATAATATATTTGGGATAAAATGTATTCAAACTGAAAAAATACAGAATTTTTCTGATTTATTAGAAGTACTACACTAAAGGATAGGCAGAGAGTTCCTGATGGAACATTGTTGTAACAGAGCATTGTTGTAACAGTAAATTAATTCATGCAACTAAATGAAAAAGAACTTTAATTTAAAACAAAAGCCCTGACCATATAGTAGAGGAAGAAGTATGTTTCAGTTTGTCATCATGAGAGACACTGTGCCAGAGCCTTACAATTCTATTAGTCCTACAAATCAGAGAGAGATCCTCTTTACAGTAATTCAGTACTATTCTCTTATTCATATACTTCATTTTTGTAGCAGGTATGGATGTGTTCAGCACAGTTGGGCTTGTGACATGGAAGACAAACTGGTAAAGAAAAACTAAGGAAATGTTTTTGAAATTCCTTCAATATTAAGGTTGTATAAGGGGAGGATAATTATCACACTGTTACTTACGTTCTGGATAGAGATGGGTGAATTGATCAAGAGACCAAATAATCTGTTTGATAACTTGAAATTCTAGTCTCTCAAATAAAGTATATTAAAATCCATCCTACATAAAAACCAGGTAAAGACCATAGTTCTCTCTCTATTTCAACATCTAGTCCTTTGATGTGATATGGATCAAATAATGATACAGTGTTAAATAAACCACACGAAATGACTTACTCTTTCACTTCTTTAGAACTGAAGTCCAAGTATCTGTTGCTGATCCACTGAATCTCAAACCAGTCTTTGAAACCTTTGTTCCCACAGCATTTGAATTCAATTTGGAGCATGTCAATTGTCTTCTTCATGAAGCATCTTCCTGGGGTATCTGTATCCTTGTAAAACTTCATGCCATTCTTTAGCCCCTGGGTTAGTGTATTCTCCAGGGAGCCCCTCATGAGAAAGCAAACCAGGGCAGTGAGAAAAATGAGGGTGTTGAAAAAGAAACTTAATGCCAGATAAGGTTTCAGAAAAGACTTCCACTTTGCAAACTTGGTGGGATCCAGAGAATCATAGCTGATTTTGCCAGCAAAGCCATTGAAGGTGCAGGATAATATTCCCATCAATATCAAGGAATTGGGCACAAAATGGCTTTCAGAGTTGTCCATCACTTCACTTCGCTTCCGGAGCTCAATTTTGAGGAACAATCCCATGCTAAAAACAATGATTCCTGCAAACACAGAAAACCAGTTCATGAGCCATAGTCCCTGAGCTAGTTTTACTCTCTTCTTCTGGGTAAATTTGATTTTCATCAATGCCATCTTTGTAATGTTGGATACTGGAAGACTGCACGGTATCAATCCTTTCCTTGATTGTGAGAAATTTTAGAAAGAACCATCCAGATAGTTAAAAAACTCTGAATGAGATCATTTTAAGGAAGCCATTGCTTGGTCTGTCCATCTTGAGTTCCCTAACCTATGGTTTGAGCAAGTAAATATCTAAAATGCAAGTTACTTATACATTAATAAAAATAATTGGCAAAGAGCACCTACAGCTATTTCTGGTGGTCCCTTCCAAGCAAAGAAGAAACAATCTAGAAGTTTCAAATAATTTGATCTGGATCTGCAAGACGTCATTCTAATACCTTTAATCAGTTTGATCCAATTTAGAGAAGTGTCTGTCAACAGATGAGTGGAATTAATCCCTTATTTTACTGTTTAGTAGATTTGTGCTTTCATATGATAGGTGACATTGTACTAAACATAAAAATCCAAATATGTAAAAAAAAATCTGTTGCCAGATTAATTCTTTTGGGAAGTCAAGGGTGTGGGCTCCTAAAATGATATCAACAAAAAAGTATGTTCTATATGCTGTTTTGATTTATTTTAACCCATACCCAGAAACAATATTTTAGTGCTTATCCTTCTCTTAGATGACATTCTTCAGCTTAAATGTTGTGGGAACAGTTGAAGATGTCATTTTCTGTGACCTAAACACCCTAATTTGTGCAGGCCCTTGAAAGCAAGTAGAATATACCATTCTACTATTTCTGATGAGTAAAGGAAAATGAATGCTCAAATAAACTCACAAAATAAATCATGGTCTAAAATCCAGAACACTTGTCATGAGTGTCTTATTGGCTAATCATGGAAGAGCAAATAGAAGAAAGAGGTTGTCAAGGAGATGTGGAAAAGAATAACTTTCAGTAGCGTTACACCAGAAAGGAATTTGATCCAGTGATTAAGAAAAGAATCTCTGCTTCATCATCATTAGTTAAGATATAAGAAATGCTATTATAGTTCCTATAAATATCCCAAAAGTGTGTCAAGGGACATACAGGGTACAATGCAGAATCTGGGGACTCCTATGCATTCTTGTTTTGTGGACAAAATGTTAGAAAGGCATTACATCCCATTATATCCATTAGGCAACCACAGCCCTTACACGGAGCAACAATATTAGGAAATTATATATGCAAGTGTAGCTGCAGTTCTCCCTCCCCTCTTCCTTTCCATCTCTTACTCCAATTTGATCTTCTAACTGCGGGTAGAGAGGGGGAAAGGAGAGCCAGCAAATGTTCTGCAGTTATAGTCATTTGTGGATAGGAATTATTCTCAATAAATCAAAATGGACTAAACAGATTGAAAAGAGAAATCGCATAGGATTAAAAAATAAAAGGGTCGGACCCGATGACCTACCAGGTCCCTTCTGACTCTAGAAAACTATGAAAAAGAAAGAAAGAAAAGAAGTAAGAATGTGAGAAAGGGACTTTAGGTATTGACACCATGTATTAGAAAGGATAGGGGCTCTATGAGGATTGACCTTATTTCCCCAGACATATGGCAACCTAGAGAACTTTCCCAAGGAGGAAAGTACAGATCATGTGACTTACATGCATCCCCTCCCCCCCCCAAGTGGCTAATAGTGGAATAGCTCAGTGGAAAACTTCAGCGTAATATAAATCAATGTAATTCTTTCATCTACTAGCAAACAGTAAAACTCTATCAGCAAATTAAGGATTATATAACAGTTGGAGTAATAGTAGTACTAGGTGCAGCAGCAGCTCAGTCTCAAAATGGATATCTTCATATTCTGATAGTGACCAGCAAGACTGAAGTCAGTTTCCATCAGAAAGCACTGGGTATCAGAGACATTTCATCAAGTTGTTGTAAAGGATATTCAGTTAATGGTTTTATTTTACAGCAGAACCGCTGTCACTGCTTTCATGAAGGGAAGCTGGGTTTTTTCAGTTCTATCTACTGTTTACAGTGGGGCTGGGCACCTGACCACAGGCAAAAGTAACAGTCCCATTCACTGATACAACAGCACATTATAGTGAATCCGAGAGTTCAGGCTTTTCTTTAGCAATAGACTGGTTGTTTGTATTGTCACTTCCCAGCTCCTGACTGCCTTTTTTGGTTTAGGTGTTGGCGGGGAGGAAGAAGGCAATTATAACAAGCAAAAAAAGGATATCAGCTCATTGACAGAGTGGATGGAAAGTGCTGCTTTTTAGAGTGCATGTGAAATATTTCTGTGTAAAAAAATAGCACTAAAACAGTCTTTCTCTGTTGGTCAGTCAAATACCACATGCCCCTGCAGTGCAGGTCACTATAATGGATTGAATTTCTAGCATTCAGCTGAAAGATACTGACTAGGTTGTTTGAAACAAATATTTACCTGAGCGCCCAAAATAGTTTTCCTTGTGTCAGTGATAGTAAACTCTTCAGCAACTGAGACAGAATTATGAAATCCAAGAATATGGATCAATGAGAGACGTGAAGAACTTGCTCTGCTTTTCATTTAGCAGTAAAACAAGGTATACAAATCAGGCACACCAAGGAAGAAGGTCCTGTGTAACTCTACATGGATACTGCAAAGTTTAGATTTACACAAAACTGATGTGGACATTGGTAGCAGCTAGGTAACATTTGACTCCACTAAACGTTACTGTGGTAGATATGAAAGCTGCACCCTATGGTTGGGTCTGCATATCAGTAATGTAATATAGCCTTAAATAGTTTGCAGGGTCACTAGTGATACTTGCTGTTGTCTTTATTTTAACAGTTACCAGAAACCAAACAGAGCAATAAAGTGCATATGCAAGTAGACCTTCAATGCCCTGCATTATTATGCTGATAGCATTAATAACTTGCCTTCAAAAGCATCATGGCTCCAAAGGCAAATGCAGAACTCCTGAAAGCCAATAGATGTGACAAGAACTTGCATTTGTAATGAATTCTTTTTTATGTAGTGAAGTAATTATAAACAATGAAAGCTACTGCCTGAGGCACTCATATATGGCTAGGCTAGAGAAAGGTTAAGATCTTGTCTCCTGTATCATATTTTTTTCCTGTGGAGCTCAAGTCGGGCATACTCCCAAAATTATGGTACATGAAGGCCCCTGGGTATCATAAACATGACAGTTCTGGTCAGGGATTGATGCACAAAAGATACTAACAAAACAATGTAAAGATTATCAGTAAAAAATAAATTGCATCTAACCTTAGTCTGTTGTGTCCTGGGACATAGCTACAAAGTTGATATTGGACCATTCTGATTGCAGTAGATACATTTTTAAATGGCCTAAAGTCATCCCAGCACAGGCAGTGGAGATATCATGACTTTTTTTCAAGAACTAGACTTTCTGAATGGAGTGTAAGTGACAATAGTAGAAGTGAATTCACTTCCCAAAAGTTTCAACTGATTGTAGAAGAAATAGCATTAAGCATGCTGCATCAGTTTCTTACCATCCTGCTACAAATGGATTAGGTTAGTGGAAAGAGATACAAGATGTTCAAACAAGCAAATGATGCCATGGATCTGAATAAAGACAACATAAAAAACAAGACTACAGGAATTCACAGAGATGCAGTAAAGGCTGCTATACACCAGTTATCAGTGATGATGTTTATAGAGTGTAGTTAAAGGTCTTGTCTAGTTTAATTAAATGAGCAGGAACTGCAGACAGATATTCTTAAGAAAAATGAACAAATGGCCACAGATTATCTCACATGGTTGTACAATATTTGTGTGGGAGAAAAAGTCCTAATGAGAGACTACCAAGACCCCTAGAAAGCTTGCATGATTGTCTGATCTTTTGCCTTGGAGGAACTATTGAACTATTAGAACTAGTTTTTGCATACATTGTAGTCTTCACAGAACAGATGAAGTCTCTATGATCACAACAAAGAAGCTGTATACAAGGAAGTACAATGGCAATAGCTGTGGTCAGTATCACAGCCTGAAGGAAAAAGTTTCATGAAGAAATGGAATCAGGAAGTTTCGAGTAAGTGGGGACAGAAAAGGGAGGAATAATGCTGAGAAAGAAAGGGATGACTATTTCAGGGGTTAATAAACATATTTTATTAAATTAATTTTTCACTTAAATTATGTTTAAAAAAAATAAGCCTGTTTAAAATGAAAGATGGCTTTAAAACAAAACATGTTGTTAGAATGCATTTAATAGTTTAAAACCTTTAAATAAAAACCCCAACCTTGTGAATTCATGAACCTTTATCAAAATCTTGGTTATTATAGCCTCTGTCCTTTTTGGTGTCACAAAAGAACTGGGAAGGGAAACATCTAACTTTCTGAGGTCAAGCTTTATACATAGGGTATGGTATGACATATTTGAATGGTTTGAATCTGCAGGAGCTGAGATTTGCAGGACAGCCTTTCAGTCCTGGAGACACTAATATCAAATGTCTCCCATTAGGACCATCCACTGAGCCCACCCAGGTGATCACAACTGCTGATTTTAATACAGGCCAATTTAAACAAACCATAATGAAAATAATAGGTATTTTCTAATAAACAGTACACCATCCACTGTTTTCCAACATGTAACAATCATAAGAATCTTAGGCCAACTCTCCACATTACAAGATTTGAGCAATTAACTGGTTAATTGTGTAATTACCCAGAGACCAGCTACGTGTACAAAGTAGCTATAACACCATAAAAAGTACCAGCCTGCTATAAAGTTAGACCTTGAAAATGTGTATTAACTTTATAGCTGGTTGCTATTGGGCTTTAATGTGCATGTACAGCTGGGAGTCTTGTCAGCTGATGGGGCTCCCAATCACAGGGGTGCACCATATCCAGAGTAAAACCCCAAGGCTTAGGGAGTGATCCTCTGGTGAGACACTTCCAGATCAGGGAGCAAACCACAATGGCCATCTGCCAGCATCACAGGTGTGTGTGGTGCCCCCATAGCTGGAAGCCCACCAACTGGTGCATGGTAGGAGGTATGATTGTGTGAATTGTACATTAGATCTCATCGTGCCTTTAGCTTCACGTGTAGAGGGGATCTTATAGTAAGCTATGTAACTTTAAATAAATGCAGTGTTATGCTGTACTCCTAGCTAGCAAAATAAATAAATAATAAAGTATTAGTGATAAAGCCCTATGCAGTTGCTAATTGGTAGACTTTAATGGTAGTATCCTCCAGTGAAAATGTACCATTCTATAGATTTAAAATTGGTTAAGTTTGAGGTGTCAAACATCTGGCCCCATGGGCTGGATGAGTGGGGTGGGGCTGGTGCATAGGCCAGATGAATGGTGCATGGCTGACCCTGCAGGCCAGATCTGGCCTATGGATGCCCCCTGCCCTCACAACATGCCAAACCCAGCCCGTGTGGTACTCACTCTGGCCAATCTGGTATTGTGCTTCATGTGGTATCCACTCTGGGAACCATGCTGCATGTGGCACCTGACTTGGAGTGGCTGGAGGTAGGAGGGAACTGTGTGCAGCATGGGTCCCAGACCAGCCTACATAGGTCATATTTGGTGCATGTCCCAAACCAGGAGTGAATGCCACCTTCAGCCCAGTCCTAGACTTGCCAGAGTAGGCACCATGTATCCCAGGCCATGCATGAAGCTGGTCTAGCACATGCCACATGCAGTGTGTGGGTAAACTCCAGACCTGAGACAGCACAAAGGCCTGAATGCCAGGGCTCTTCAGACTGTATCTTTGACACCCCTAGATTAAGTAAATCAAGGCATTCTACAAGGTGACTTAAAGCATACCATCCTGCCATGTTTGAATCCTGAAATGTTTCCCAACTAAGTTCACCAGCTGTATATATTTTTACATCCATTGCATTCCAGGTTCTACTTTAATATGATGGGGAAAGCAGGGGAGAAACCTGTGTGAGACGGGAAAGGGAGGTGTTGAGTCTGTGCTTAGCAGGCTTCATAGAAAATCCTGCTAGTGAGAAATTCTTAAAAGTTTTCTTTTTGTAAAACCTGAGGAAAATCCCACTGAGAATTCTTTTGGGATGTTGCTGTCATCAATATTTAGGAAATAGCTTAAAGAGGACAGAACCCTTAAGAAAAAATTAAAATGTTTTTACAGCAAACATAAATCATGGAAACACACAATTGTTACTGCCCAGTGACTGTGTATATACTTTTTCACAGCTTATCACTCTTACCTTGCATGTAAGAAGAGCTATTTAAGTTTGCAGGTTCCATCCCTGATTGGACAAGATGATCTCTTGAGGTCTCTTTCAGCCCTACTTTTCTAAAATCTATTAATCAGGGTGACATACAGTTTTGTCATTTACTTTTGCCACAGACCTTCAGAGATGTATTAACTGCAGACAGAGAAGCTAGAGCACCACTTCAGTACAATGGCAGGTGTCTTAAATCCCCATTGACTTAAACAAGAGCTGAGGCAGTCAACATCCCTTATGGCTAGACAGTATAGGTGTAATCCTGGCACTACTGTTGATGACCAAATGTTGTTAATGGCAGTAGGATTGAGACATCATTCTGCGTCATGTTAAGACTTAAGTGCCATGGTACCCAGAGGTCTAACTGGCCAGTACTGTGTTCTTAGTGGCAACAGCAGCCCATGCTGAAATTGCTGGAACTTCACTGGAGATGTTGCCTTCTTTTCTTGCTGCTGACATGCATATTGAGTAATTAAAAAACCCTGGGTTTCAGCAGCAAAACAGGTGACATCTTCCTTAGCAGCAGTGACTACTAGCTATGCACTCCTTGCTGTAGGGAAGGAGCAGAGCATAAGGGAAGGAGAGGATAAGAGATAAGCATGTGCGATGTTGGAATGGAACCAGAGAGACACTTCCCTGCTCTGTGAGCAGTGTCAACCATTTGTGCCCACCACTGTTGCATTACTGTGTGTACCCACTCCATATGCCTTCTGTACGTTTGAGACAGAAGTAGAATAGCTGCAGTACTCTACTCTGGACATGTCCACATAATCATTTAATATGCCATAATTACAGCACATTTAGTACCTGTAATAACAGGCACTAAATTTAATGCGCCATAATTGGTGCTACTATTAGCACAAAAGAATGCTTTTTTGGTGACACTTAATGCTCATTGGACTAATCTACTGCACATTAGCACAGTTTTTGCTAGCTGTGCTAGTGTGCAATAGAATTAGTCCAATGGGCATTAGCCATCTCCTGTAGACATGTCCACCAGCTCCATCAAATCCATCTAGAAACAGAAGGGTGAGCAATTAGCTCTGCAATTTTTTAAACTGGTCTCCCTCAGAGAATGTTACACATGCTTGCTCAATTCATTTTCTGTGTAGGATTTAAGGCATGTTGTCCAAGATAATTCCTCTACTTACAAATTCTCTCAAGTAAAAAATGGCATGAAGCCCCTCTGTTCTCTTCCTCTCAAAAACGATTAGGTGTGCAAAGTTTTCTAATACTTTTATTGCGTTTTGGGGGAAGGCTATAGAATTGATGGAGTTCTTAAGATTGTGGGCAGATGCTACTTTCTTTACAAAATCTGCACCTTATTGAATAAGTAGTTTAGCTGAAATCGAGTGGATTGCAATGGACTAAAGATTACAGGATTTGACCTTATATATTAAAATGCTATTAAAAATGCAGTCAGAAGTAGAGGCTCATGTTTTATAATAAAATAAAGCATTTCAAATGCATAAATAGCTGTTAGTGTTGACATTTTACTTAAAAAATTATTTTACTATGAACAAAGGAAAAAGTGTTCAGCAGAATTAAGCAAAATATCTTAAAATAGGTTACTAAACTGTACTTAAAGTATTTTATGGAAGTCATTTAAACTGTACTCCTACCAATATTTCATCTTTTAGGCACTTCTGTAAACAGTACTGAACAATGAATATTTATACCACTGGCATTATACTTCTGTTGCAATTCTCCATTTTAGAGTAAGGGAAAGGAATAGAACTTGCCTATGCTTTTGTTGCCTACAGCTGGCAATACATAAATTCAGGCAGAAAGGATTATCATTGAAATTACCCTTACCATGTCTACTAATAGTTCTGGGATGCAGGAGGTTACCATACTGTAATATCACATGATGAGAGCATTCACCCTCCCCTTTCACCTTGTAGAGTACATTGCCTTTAGGAGAGAATACTTTTTCTTGGATTAATGGAGCAATCAGGGGAGTCAGTCCATGCCTTTCAAAAACACAGTAACACAACTTTTTCCCCCACATATCTTTAATAAAGATTATCATGATGAATACCATTTAACCCCTTTTATTCAAGTACTTTGGTAACTTAATGTTTCTTCTGCAAAGGAAAAAAATGTGAAAAAGTTGCTCCTATGCTGACACAGTTAGATAATACAAGTTAGATAATATCCAATATGTCCAAAACAGATTTTTCATCACAGACTTTGAGTGTTTACATACTATATCCTTCAACATTAGTGTAGTATCTTTTGCTCAAAGATACTAAAACTTAGCCTGGTTTAGATATATTCCAAGACAGGGATGTAATTTTTAAACAGACATGTATAGCAGTATACACAGTATAGCCTCTGGGAAGTATGAGAAACTGTTAAGACCAGACTTAACACTACTGCTGCTATACTTATTGTTACATGCACATGGGATTCCTTGAACAAAAATATGTCTTAGATTTACTCCTAGAGAAAATTGTCACTTTGCAGGTGACTAAGGTTCAATTCTCTGCCTCACCCTCAAGGCAAGAATCATTACAGCCACTCTTTAGAAAGGCAGCAGCAATTAGTGTCTGAAATTTCTTTAAAATAAAAAAGATAACTGGTTAGCAGACAGGGAAAAAAAAAAAAGGAGGTGGGGGAAACACTCAGGAAAAGGTAACTGATTTTCAGTATTTTAAGATCTGCATTTTTGTAACTGATGTTTGAAGGTACTTTGTACTGATCTACTGCTCTATCTTGCTGAAGTAATGCAGGAATTTAGTCATAACATTAATTTATTCTCCCTCAATGCCCTTTTGTAATGATTTCTTTAACTATTATAAGACCCAAGACAAATTGTTTGTAATCAACATGGAACTAGAGCCGGAAAGGGAGACGGTATCGTCAGTGCAAGGATTTGCAAAGTGGAAAGAGTACTCCTCTATTTTCTCACATATATTACACTCTAGAATATAATATACACCCTGTTTTCGAAAAGGCAGCAAGAAGACCTTACCTTGGCTAAATGAGTGCTACCAGCAGTTAGGGAGCCAAGCCTGCTGCCAGCTCTGTGCGCTAGGTGGGACCTGCAGCCTAGGGCCATGTGCTAGATTGCAGGTTACAGACTGGCTTCGACCCCACGTGCAAGGTCTGGCTGTGAACTGACTCCCCCTCCATGTGCCGAGTCCAGGTCTGCAGTCCTGAGTCCAACCATGGACTAAACCCACATGCCAACACGATCCAGCATGCAAGCCTATAACCTCCAGCCAGGGGGCATCCTCAGAGGTCTGTAAGTTTGGCAGCAGGCTTCTCCAGACTTGTTTGAGGAAAGACATGTTTGTTTCATGTGAGAAAATATGGTAGTGGTGGGGCAGGAGCCTTGTCAATTAAGTCTAAACACTTGACCTTTCACCTAATCGCATCTCTTTAATAGTAAGTTTGGAAAAGATTTCCCTGGAGATACATTGCATTAACACTAGAAGCAAGATTTATTTTCTTTGAACTAGTTTTAGGAAACGGACAAAACAGCAGAAAATTTCACCAAATAAATACAAACAGTAGAATAGCTGAGGTAAGTACAGTTGTTAAATGTACATTCAGTGTATAAAACCTAGTAAAAAACTTAAACACACACATTAGTACAAGTAAACAAAATGTGCAAAAAGTTGTATATAAAGATCCAACTCCTTTATTATTCCATGGTTCAACATAAAACCTTTAAGTTTAGAAAGAAATAATGGATAAGTGAAATTCTCTGCTGTTCAAAAAGAATCAAATACTTAAAGATGGGTCTCAAAGGTATTACAGCAATGAAATGGCCAACATGGGAAGTATCTGTTCAGCCTCATAGAAGGTGTTTTTTCATAGGCAAGGCAATGTTTAACATGCTAGTAAAGATAACTATATGGAATGTAAGAGAACAGCGATTAGCCTGCATTCATCTGCAATTTGCAATGGAATGACTTGAACATTTGAAAAAATGTCCTTGTACTAATTTTATCCTAGTTGCTAAGCATAATTATCTTTTTCTTCATAATGGAAATTAAAACAAAAACAAATCAATGAACATAAAAGTTTGTAAAAAAAAAAGTGTGTGTTGAAAAGATGCATAATGGAAGTACACAGAATTAAAACACTTGGGCAAGTCATAGTTTGTTTTTTTAAAACTGTCTGGACCCTCTACTTATGCTGCTTTTGCAGCAATCAAGAGTCTGGGTATGCCTGTATGAAAAGTCACTATGTTGCACGTAGCTGTGTGAATTTACAGTTTATAGTATCCAATGCACTAACTCCCTAGGTGGATGCACTTAATATGCAGTAAGATTTCCACTTGTGCAGAGCAGCCAGCACACTGTAAATTCATACCACAGCAGGCTAGGGCAATTTTCCCAGCTAGACAAAACCAGGTACATTAAGAGCCATCTTGGTTCCACCCTTCAGCAAAATTCCCAGCTCTCTACATGAGATCTCTCCTAGGCAAGTATTTTTTTTTGGCAATCGTCACTTTAACAGACCCTTGGGCTGTCAAACACCACTTACTTTAATGGTGTATATTCACGATCTAAGGGCTTGTCTGTATTTACAGAAGATAACTGTGTACTATTTAACATTAGTAAAAATAATTTTGCTAGCAAAAAAAAAAAAAAAAGAGATGATCTGGACAAGGCAGCCCGTACCTTTTACCAGCATTAACAGACCAAGATTATGTTGGGACCCCATACTTACCTTAATCTACTAATACTGGCAAAAGCTACCAGCAGCCTTGTCCTCACTTTTATTTTGCATGAGTTAAGGAGAGATAAGAACATTTTCTCCCTGGTGAAGATCAGGCCACAGGCCATTATATATGCTGGGGAGCTCAGGCTCCTCCAAATCCCACCCTCCTGAGAATTTGCTTTTCACCTTGTAAGAGGAAGGCAGATCAGCTTTCCCTTCATTGACTTAACAAGCAGGCAGCAGCAGACTCATATTTAGAGGCCCACTGTCATCTAGGTGGGACAGCAGAGTCTTTGGTGCCCGAGGCCCAGAAGCAGAGGATTTATCACCAGGGCTCTGGCTGTGAGTTCCAGCACAGCCCCTTGGCTTCTCTAGTACAGCAGCAAACTGATTCTGTAAGACTGGACAACTGTACCATGACCGGCACCTGTCTGACACGGATATCTACCCCCACCACATCACCCAGCACTGACATATGGTGGCCACAGGGCAAATCAAGGCTAAGGTTATTTCCAACTCCAGGGTGAAGGTGGTGGGAGGACTGCATGGCCAGGCACCAGGCTCATGGGAGGAGAGACCCATAGCACAGTGTGGCTTGGGGTGAATCCAGGTTAACTTTACTTCTGACTCCAGAGTGGGGGGTGATGGCCACGCTCAGTCCCAGCAGGTGACCTGCTCACCCTTGCGGATGATGCTCCAGTTGGGTGAGGGCTGGTCTGGCACCAGCCAGTTGAAGTCGTCTACCAGGTCGCAGTGGCAGCGGTGCAGATCCAGCCCAGAGGCCTCGAAGTCGGCCTCAATGCCGGGGTAGGTCCAGCTGTAGGGTGCCAGCCTGATGCCGGCACAGCCTTCCAGAATGGTGCGGCTGACCACGGCAGTGTACAGCTGCGTGTCGTGGGTGGCATGTATGCGCAGCTGCTGGCAGGCCAGCACCAGGGTGCAGCCATGGCAACCGTCCACCATCACCGAGGTAGACACGGGCCCACACAGCACCGTGCAGTCACGGCAGCCGCTCACCCGCAGTGTGTTGGGGTTGCCCCGTAGAAGCACACGGCAGCTGCGAAGCTCGGCTAGCACCACGTCCTGCTGCCGCAGCTCGTCCAGGCCCAGCTCCAGTACCTGCCCCTCCGCCCCGCGGAACCCGCACAGCAGTGGCCCGGCCTTGGCCACCTCCTCCCTAGAGCCCTTGGGTGGGCGTGGAGCGGGGGCGTCTGGGGCTGGCCGCGGCGCCTCCTTCTTGCGGGCGCTGAAGGCGAAGCGCTTCTGCGGCTGCAGCTGCTGGCGCCGGCCCGCGAGGGCGGCCTGGAGCCGGGCCAGAGTCTCCTGCGCCTGCCGCAGCTCGTAGGGCGCCAGGAAGCGCACGGCGTCCGTCACCCGCCGCTGTAGCGCCTGTAGCCGCTCCGCCGCCTCCTCCACCTCCAACGCCGCGGCCGCCGCCTCCGGGGCGCCGGGCGCCAGCAGCGCCTCGATAGCGTCGCGCTCGCAGGCGAAGGCGGCGGAGAAGACCTCGCTGCGCTCCTCCGGCACCGCCTGCGCCGCCCGCTCCTGCCGCCGCCGCGCCGTCGCCTCCTGCTGCGCCAGCGCTCGCCGCTGCAGCCGCTCCGGCACTGCCATGGCCCCGCGCGCTGGGGGCGAGTCGCTGCCCAACGGATCCAGCTCACCATCCGCTTCTGCTCCTGCTGCCGCCGCCATCTTAGCTCCTTGCACCAAGCCGCCTCCCCATTGGCCCGCAGCGCCCGGGGCGACGTTCCTGCTGCTGATTGGCTAGCGGCTTCCCGGGAGGGGCGGCGGAGGCGGAGGCATAGAAGGGAGTGGGGGGGGGTCGCGGAGGGTGTGGGCGGGGTCTGGCGCGGTTTTAAAGGGGCCGGAGCCGCGCCGCGGGATGGGGTGAGTCTGGGCGTCAGATGCCGCGGCCTGGCGGGGGCTGGGCTGGCTGCTGGCGCCAGTGTCGAACAGAGCGCGAGGCTGTGGCTGGGACCTACCCCCGCCGCGCGCCCGTGTCTGCCTTCGCCCTGGGCCCGCGCGTCAGCGTCCGGGGCGGTGGCGGCGGCGGCCTCGGCCTCCCCTCCCCCACCCCACCCCGGGCCCGCGCGGGTGGCCCCGGCCTGGCTGGGCCCGACTTGTCACTGCTGCCGGCGCGCGAGGCCCGGCCCCGCTGCCCAGCGGCTCTTCTTGGGGGGGAGGGTGCTGTCCCGGGTGCTGCGGGGAGCGCGTGCCTGAGGGGGTAACAACCGGACACCTGCTGCCCTGCTGTCTTGTCTGGTCTTCGATATGCAATGATCATATTGGAAACACAAATGATTGTGTTTGCTGAAAAACTGTCGTACACGGCGGGGGAGGGGGGCAGAAATGTACGCAGATAAGTCTTATTTACTTGATATTATTCACTGGAAGGCTCCTGCTAGTGAGACCTGGGTGCTCCAAGTGGAAGTTTGTCTTTATTTGGAGCAAGCCGCAATAAGGAAGTGCTGACAGTGCATCTGGAAGTCAGTCCCTGAGCTTGGCTTGGGTTTTGAATAGGCTGCATCGAGTTACTGCGTCCAAAGTCATCGTACGTTTTGGGAGGATAGGTTGTAGCTGTGCTGGTCTAAGGCAGCCCTTCCCAAACTGAGAGATTGTGCACCACCCATTTAAAATGATACAGCCTTAAGTGCCGCAACTAATTTTTGTTCTATAACATAATTATAATACATGCGTTAACATGTACCACTGACAAGCTGTCTGCATATCACTGGTGGTAACCATATCACAGATTGAGAGCTGCTGGCCTAAGGGCTGCAGGCAGACAAGGTTCTTTGGGTGAATCTGATCTCTCTTATTGGAGCAACTCATATAGTTGAAAAAAATTCTTCTTTGCAAGCTTTTGGTTACAAATGAAGGTACAGGCCTGACCCAAGGGTGTTTGTATCTGAAAGCTTTTGCAAAGAATTTTTCCAACTGTTTGAGTTGGTCTAAGAAAAGATATCGGATTTACCCAAAGAACCTTGTCTGCCTATCATGCATTTTGAATGATTTTAGTATCATCTACCATGCATTGTATAAGGGTTCAAATTGCAGGGTTACAAATATGCTAATTATCATACACCTAGCAATGCCACTGCCATGCGACTGTGGGGCCCGGCACTACCTGTCTTGTCCTGTGCTAGTGCTCAGGGTCAACAGCTTCCCACAGCTCTGGCAGTCGGGCAGCAGAGGAGTGGTGCCCCTGCCAACCCCTTACTCGGCCCATGAGGGGCTGCGTCTGGCCCATGGGTCTGGGATCTAGTAGCCTTGCTCTGGTCACTGTTCTAGTGATGAAGGCATGTAAGAAGCGGGTTCTGGGTTGAGGAGAGAGTCTTTCTTCTGAGGTTCTTGAGACCAGGAAGTGGTTTCAAGTGAGTTTGCCACAGCACAAGGCAAAGCTTTGGGGCTGTGCAGCAGAAATATAGTCAGCTGTCCCTGGGAGTGGCTCTGCCAAGAATTGCAGTATGGCCTGTGGGTTTGAAGATGTTAGTTTAGCCAAAGAAAACTTATGGGGCTGGAGGAAATTTAGTCTAGGAAAATAAACTTCCTTTCTGTGCTTGTTGTCATCATTGCCCTCTACTTTACACTTGGAAAATGCCTTTTTTGTATTATTAAAACCCCAAAACAGCCTCAAGCAGTGTGTTTAAATGCAAATAGGATGAGCTGAGAGAAAATTTGCTGAGTTTGTAGTATTTATTTGGGAAAATGCCTTGTTTTTGTTTGCAGTTTATTGCTTGGTTTAACAGGATAGTTCACTGCTAGTTGCAGGGGTGGGCATTGAGTCAAACTGGCCTTTTTGCAAGCTATGATTTTTATACTCGCCATCTCTTGATAGATGTGTCAAAAGTAGAATTACAGCTTTGAAAAGTAGGTAGCATCTGAACCTAGCATGAAAAGGCAGTGAAATAAATGCCTTTGCATCTTGCTGTCTTATTTTGCATTACAAGTGAGGGAGTATGCCTGTCACTGGCACTACCAAAGTAAAGGATGGATGTTAGTTTTGTAAGATTAGTGCTTTGCAGCAGATTTGTAGGCATAAAGCAAAAGTAATACCACACAGTAATTGTAAAGGATTCACATTTGCCTTCTTGTAATTGACTGGCAGGATAGCAGAGGTAATAACCTATTCAGATTGAATAGAGGTATGTAATGTAGTGTTTAATGCATTGCTGCACTTGGTTCTCTCACCACTGCAAAGTTAACATCTCCAGAAATTGCTTGTTAAGGAACATAAAAAGTTCCTGAATCTCACAAGTAATATCTCATGTTTTGGTGAAGAGACATGCTCTGTCATCAAAACAGGAAAAATGAGAAGTTGTTATGGGAAGAATAGATTTAAATTATCTAAGCATATCTTTACAGAAGAGCAGGCCCATTCCTGAAGTAGGGTTACGTCAAGCCTGAAATTGGTTGAGGGAACTTACTATCTGAAAGTAAAATTTTCTTTCAAACAGAGATTTTCCTTATTTCTGTCATGTGTGTGGTGCCAAAAAATAGGTGGAATTTCCTGTCTTATGCTCAGAATTTCCTGTCTTATGCTTGCACTTATAGATGGTGTAAATAATAATAGCGTTTGTAAATAAATAAGCACCACTGCTCTAATACAGCTTTTGAGGTTATCTTTTTAGAGTGCTGTATTAGACCAGTGGTTCTTAACCTTTTTTGGACTAGGGTCCATTTAAAAACATCCATGACTAGTCCTGACCCAGTGCCCCTCACTCCTGACCCACTGCCCCCTGCCCTTGAGCCCCAACTCCCCAGTGTCTGGGGTGGGGGTGCGGTGGTGGGGCATGGGGAGCCCCAAGCAGCCCCTTGCAGGCTTGAAGTCTGCCAGCCTGCAAGGGAAAAGCCACAGTTTCCCATGGTTTTTCTCCTTTAAAGGAGAATCCATTTTTAAAGTTTGTTCATGATCCTTTTGTATATTTGTGTGACCCACTGGTTGAGAAATACTGGTATAGAGGTTAGTTTATGAAGACTTTCACTTTTATAAAATATGTACAAGCACAGGTACTATACCATATGAAATGTTTACTATGAAATAATTCGGTTTCTTGTTTTGAATTATGCTTGCAGAATAAAACCAAGTAAATTTTATGATGCAATAGAAAGTTAGTCTGTTCATTAAATTTGGTAGTCTCACCTGGGTTTTCTGTGCCTGGCTCCCTGTGATGAGACCCGAGGAGGAATGAATTGCATTCAAAGGGTTGTCTAACTTTATCCTAACTACATAGTTGGTCCAATAAAAGATAACACCTTAAATCCTTGTTTCTTGGGTTTTCCTAAGTTTCCTGGGAGTATGACGTGCAAAAGGCCACCAACTGTATTTGTGATTATGAGATTCACAGTGACAACAGAACCTTTTGATGCTATATATGGTACAATCGATGGTGTAAAAAGGGTAAGCAAATAACTTGGTTCAAACACATTTCATGGATATGACAGGCTGATGATGGTACATGCTAGAAGTGAAAGATATGAGAGAGAGAGAAGAAAAATCTTTTTCTTGACTTTCAAAAGGGAAAGTTGCAAATTTTCTTTTGTCATTTAGGATTTCAGGTTTCAGTAATAATTGCTAATTGGGATTTTTGGTTGAGCACAGAAAACTGAAACATTTCCCATTAATCAGAGCTGGCAGTGACATCTGATCCTACCTGTTAAACTTTAACCAGTTGAGTTAATTTTTTTTCATTTTTGTTGTCTGCCTGGGTGAATCTTTGTGGTAAGATTCAGCAAAAGCAGGTTAGCTGTTTCTGAGAACAAAGGAAGAAAGAGTAGTTTTGCCAATTTTCTTCTTTCCAAATTATTTTGAAGGGTTTCTTTATCTTTACTTCTTGAAGGAGAGAGCATAAATTTAGTCTTGGGTTAAGAGTCATAACTGTTTCTTTAACAAACTATGTAACCATCTGAAATTGCTATTTACATATGCTCAGGAGATATTTTTAGATAGTCACTGATGCTAAAATCTTGGAATCAGTCTGAATTTTGCATGTTGCAGCTGTACAGATACTTGGTTCACCTATAGTTGTTATGTACTAGCCAGGTGGAGTTTCTTGAAGTCAGGTTGATTAAGCAGGCTCCCAAGCAAGTAGTGCTCAATCTTTCTCATGCTGTTGGAGAATGCTGCCTAACCTATTTACTTGAATCCAAGATGAGAACCCTTCCGCCATCCTGTTCATCATGGGCAGCGGGGAGGGGAGTGGAAAAAATGGCCGTCTTGAATTCAAGTACAGAGTGGTGGAAGGGGTTGGGCAGGTTGCTGTTTTAGTTATGAAATCTTTAAGCTGTGTCATTCTGGAATATTTTGCAAATTAATGCTACAGGAAAATATAATCTGTCCTAGGGTTTTCTCATCCTTGTTTATAGAGATTTACACAATGCATCTCTGCTATAAAAAGCAAGAAAGATAAAACAAGGTTTTGTCTGGATAAGGATTGATCCAGAATATGGGGATTGGGCCAGGAAATTAGTTGTTTCTGTCTGTTACTGACTTAATTATAGGGCCCAAGGTTAAAACCCTTCTTTATGTATAACACTTGAAACCAATAGGGCTACACACATTAGCAAGTGTTCCTTGTGAATGTTGAAGGCTGCAACATCGGGCTCTTGACCATTATGAATGGAGCGAAGTTACATTATTTACTTTAGCAACAAAACCTGCTGTTCCCGTCACACCCAGAGAGGAGTTTTTGGCAGTGGAATAGAGGTTTGGTTTGTTGGAGTGTGAATCAGCAATATATAAAAAGCCTGCATGGAAAAAATGTATCAGTAGCATGAAAATGCACTGTTATTTGTGTTACCCCTAGGTGTGGGCTCTCTTTCACCCTACCTTTCCTGTAGCCACAAGCCTGCAGTTTTCCACACTAATCCCTCCTGCTCCTCTCCCATTTTCATTCTACTCATCTTCCTTCTGTTTCCTACATGTGTTTAAATGCTTTTTTGAGTTGTAGATTGACTATGTCCCTGGAGAATCACATGTGCAGAATACATTGTGCAGCTGCCTAAATATTTTGAGTTAAGCATATTAATCCTGTTACCCTAGCTGGGTTAAAAGAAGCATAATATATCAACACTTCCCTGTACAAAATATATTTGTTTATATAATTTCAAACCCCTGCAATATTTAAACCATCACTTAATACTTGTAGACTTGTAGCCACTGCAGTAAGGTTACCATGAACAGCTGACTTTGGGCAAGTGTGTTTTGCTGCCACACAGCAGGTCTACTGAATGCTCTCTTAGTATTCAGAGAAGTTATTGTTGTCAACAGATAAGCCCGAGTTCAAAGTTGTATGTGTCTGCTTTATTCATCGAACACTCCTTATTTTAGCACCTTTACATAACACCAACCCTGTTCTTTTTTCATTGATATGCTTCTGGTGGGTCTGCACTTTGTCATGCCTACTCTTGCAGGGAAAGACTAAAAGAGCCAAAAAGAAAGAATGAGGGGAGGTTTGGTAGGATTCCACCCCTCCAAGAGACTCATTTTTTTTCATATTATGTAAAAGCACTTAGCATATTTCTGTATTCTATATTGTGTTCCATGTAGATCTGAATTTGCTGTTGATATAATAGCTGCGGATAGCAACCTTTTTGGCAGGTATGCCACAAATTAGCCCTGTACCCTCTCCAAGTGTCACTCTGATCCTTTTCCCTTGCTCGGTCTGCTGCTCTGCTTTCTGCTTCCTGCTCGATCCATTGCTGTGCTGCCTTCTGCTGTGTGCCATGTGGAAGCTACCTGTGCTCTTTGTAGCACACATGCTGCAGGTTGAACACACCTATAATAAGCTCATTCACAATAATCTGGTTTTATGTATGGTCTTGTAAACCATGCATCTTGAGTTCTGAAACTGGTGTATTAGGCATACTTCAGAAATTCCAAATACTTTGGCCTTACAAATGAAGGGACATACAAATGTTTGGATTCTGGCTTACAAGGTGGAAATGCTGATTTTGTATTTATTTTTTATTTATTTATTTATTTTTGTAGCCTGCTTCCACTTGCTTTCAAATCCCAGAGAAGTTCCTTCAAAGTTGCCATAACTGGTTTGTTCTTTTGCATGTGAGAATTGTTATGGCTTGGCCACAGCACATATTTTGCAGTATCTTCCACTCTGCAAAATCAGTAGGGCTGGATCAGAACAGTTTAAATGAAAGCAGTCCAAATTGGCACTAATTTCTGCAGGCTCACAAATACTAAGGCCAGAAGGAGTAATCATCTTGTCTAACCTTTTGCACAATGCAAGCCATAGAATTTAATCCAGGAATTTCTGTATCTGGCCTACAGTTTGTGGTTGATCTTAAATAATACTTTACTCATTGCATTTATCTGTAACATTAGAGCCCTTTATTATCTGAAATCTTTCCACATAAGTACTTAAACCATAAATCAAGTAACCTCTCCTAATGTTCTCGCCACTGTTTGTATATGTCCAGTTTCTTAAGTCATCCACTGTAAGATGTTTTTCAGACTTGAATTTTTCTTGTAATTCTTTTCTTAACTCTTTCCAATTTTTTGACATTCTTTTTCAAGTGTGGATACCAGAGTTAGATAAACCATTCACACAATGATGAAATTAACATTGTTTGTCATGGGCCTGACTGTGGGGTACCTTGGAGCCCTAAGTTTCTCACTGCTTGTCCTGAGGAACAGATGAAGGTTTGCCCCTGAGATGATGACTCATCCCTGGAAGCCTCAGCTCAATTTGCCAGGATACTAGACTCCATAGCTGCAGCAGGGGAATCTTTGCCTGCTCCAGGGGGGAATCTCCCCTTGGGTTATACCAAATTATATGACCTCCTTTACATAAGAGGTACACCTGAAATACCACTTGCCTGAGATTGCTCTTTACCACAAGTAAGCCATAAGACAGCAAAACAGCAAAAGGATTTATTAAATAGGAGAAAAGTGTACCAAAAAAAAAAACCTGTTCAGATACAAAGTACAGAACAAAAAAAAATTAAAGTTTCTCATCCTCTTTCCTGACTATAGCACAGTCCTTCAGAGCATCCTGACAGAATGGTCAGAGACCAGCTTTCCCACTGACTTTGACAGCTATGGACCAGGTTTCTCCCAAGACATGGGAAAATCTGAAGACCCTTTTGCCTAATGGATGTTTCCTAAATACCTTCAGGCCAGCCCCCTCATCATAACTATACTGTCTATTTTGTGGAAGCATGAGAATACTCCATAACATTTTTTTTCCTTTCTAGGATGTTTGGAATTCCCTAAGGTAATCGCCTCTCTCTCCAGAATGTGCTAATTATTATGTAGACAAGGTTCCTTCGGTGAATTTGGTATCTTTTGTTAGACCAACTCAAATAGTTGGGGAAAAGTTATCAAGCAAGCTTGTGGGTTCAAAAACCCTTCGTCAGGCTAAGGAAGTTAGCAGTTGGTGTGTGCTCTTTCTGGATGGAATGAAAAGTAAACAAGCCAGGGGCTAATTATTATGTGGCTGATGTTTCTCCTTACAGGCAGATAGATATCCCCAGTACTTTGGGTGATCATCCCAACAAAAGTCCTTTCTGCTATGGGTTTCTGAGTGACAATGGCTCTTGTCCTTGTAAAAGCAACTGGCCAGTGATACCTGGTAATTTAGTCTTTCTCCTGTTCATTAGCCTGCATACTCCAGTTCTTCTGACATGTAAACAGCCAGATCCCTAGTTAATGGTTATAATCTTTGATTAAGTTATGACACAAAATTACAGATACATAAACATAGAGTAACATGTTCTATACAGGAATAAAAGTAATACAAACAAATGCAGCTTATCATTAGCTTTTGCAAAACATCAGACTAAGGACAGATACCTATGTACCCCCAAATCATTCCTGCTCTTCGAGTGTGTTCATGAGATTGTTTATAGAAATAATACTGCTTGCCTTCTATCCTGTTTCCTCTAGTCATACACTGAAAAACTGCTTTAGTTCTTTTAGGCTAGGGGCAGACAAAATATGGCCTGTGGGCCGCATCTGGGCTGCCAGCTGTCTGGATCCTGTGGCTGCCCCTGCAGTGATGCACGTGGGGCTGTACCCCTCAGTGGGTACAGCCGGTGTGCAGCTCCTGGTGGGGCTATCCAGCCAGCTGGATGTTCCTCTGCTTCCCTCACCGCCAGTGGGAGCAGCCAAATTGAAGTGGTGTGGATGGAAGGTGGCTGGGAGCTAGAGCTGGAGTTTCACGTGATGGGCAGGAGCCTCCTTCTGAACATTCCCACTTGCCTACCCTGAGCGCTGTGGCACAGTAGGGGCAGGGAGAGGAGCAGTGGTAGCAGCAATTGCAGCTGGAGCTGAGGGAAGCAGAACTGTCCTTGGCCAGTGTGCAGCTCGACATGGCACAACACTGTTCCGGCTTCAAAGCCAGGGACCATACAGCATGGCATGAGGACAGCATGGCCCAACCTATCCCTTCCACGCTGTGCTGCCTGGGTCCCGGCCTTGTAGCAGGAAACTACATGATGTGGGGATGGGCCAGGCTGGCTCCATGCTGCCCTGTGCTGTTCCTGGCTGCAAGGCTGGGACCATGCGGTGCAGCACAAAGCCAGTCTGGCCTGGCTTATTCTGGCTGTGGCATGAGGCTCTTTGCTGCAAGGCCAGGACCCCCACAGTGCAGCACGGAGGGAATGGGCTAGACTAGGCTGGCTCCGTGCCGCATTGTGTGGATCACAGCCTTGCAGTTTGGAACTGTGTGCCACAGCTGGAATGGGCCGGGCTGGGCTGGTTCTGTGCCATGTGGTGCAGGCCCTGGCCTTGCAGCCGGAACCTTGTTGTGCTGGCCTGGGTTGGGCTGGCCCTGTGCCGCACCATATGGGTCATAGTTTCATAGTTGGTAGGATCAGAAGGGACCTAAGCAGATCGTTAAGTCCAATCCCCTGCCATGGACAGGAAAGAATTCTGGGGTCAAACTACACCGGCTAGGTGATTGTCTAGCCTCCTTTTAAAGACCACCAGGGTAGGAGTGAACACCACTTCCCTTGGTTCCAGATTCTAGCTGCTCTGAATGGAGTAATGCCGCCTGATGTCTAGCCTGAATCTACTCTTGGTCAACTTATGGCCATTATTCCTTGCTACTCCCAGTAGTGCTCAGGGGAACAGGGACTCTCCCATTGCCTGCTGGTCCCCCTTGGCCAATTTATAGATGGCCACCAGATTCCCTCTCAGCCTTCTCTTGTGGAGGCTGTACAGGTTCAGGTCCCATAGCCTCTCCTTGTAGGGCCTGCCCTGCTGTCCCCTGATCATGTGAGTGGCCCTCTTCTGGACCCTCTCAATGCTGACCACATCCCTCCTGAAGTGCAGCGCCCAGAGCTGGACGCAGTACTCCAACTGCAGCTTGACCAATTTTGCATAGAGGGGGAGGATCACTTCCTTGGACCTGCTTGTGATGCATCTGTGGTTAGCCTTCCTGACTGTGTCCACACATGGGTGGCCCATGTTCATCTTGGAATCGATAGTGACTCCAAGATCCTTTTCTGCTTCTGTGCTGACGAGAAGGGAGTTCCGCAGCCTGTAGGTATGCTGCTGGTTCTTCCTCCCCAGTTTGAACTTGTCAGTATTGAAACCCATCCTCTTCTCATCTGCCTACCTCTGTAACCTGCCCAGATCTAGTTGTAGCCTATCTCTCTCTTCTAGCGTGCCCACTTCTCCCCACATTTTAGTGTCATCCACGAATTTGAACAAGGTGCTTTTTACCCCTTCGTCCAAGTAGCTGATGAAGATGTTGAACAGTGCGGGCCCGAGGACCAAGCCCTGGGGAACCCCACTGTCCACATCCCTTCAGGTTGAAAATGACCCATCCACCACCACACCTTGCAGCTGGGAACCGTGCACTGCAGCCAAGACGGGATGGGTGGGGCTGGCTTCCCACCATACCCCCAACACCTACCACATCCTCCCCCCACTATAACTCCACATTCTACCACATGCCCCCCACACACTTCCACACCCACCCCCCACCATAGCCACACGCACATTGACACCCTTCCATGCACCCTACCACCTCAAACACATCAACACCCTCCCATAGCCCCCACACACACTTCTGCATCCATACCCTTCCATGCTTTCCAACCTTCCCCACACACCTCATTCACAATGCACACCCCACATACATGCCCCCATACCCTCACATCCACTCCCCAGCTACACAGCCCCCACATAGAATATGCAAGAGTAAGAGTATATTTTGAGTTATTATGCAATTATCTCTAGATACACTATGCAAACACATACAAATCCAGACAAAAATATGTTTTAAAATAAAATTAAAATAAGTTATAGTAGATGTTTGATTTTTTTTCAATATATATATATTTTTTTTAGTGTATGGTTTGTTTTTTTCCCACTTTGAAGATGCCAACCCCCTGTCCAAAAGGAATACTTCTGGGGAAAGGGGAGAGACTTCTGGTGGCAAAGGTTAGGGGTTAGGGGCAGGATTTCTGGTCTCAAGATGGTGACCAGGAGTTGGGCCCTTGGCAGCTCGCCAAAACCCATGAAGTGGCCCTCCATCCAAAAGAATTGCCTGCCCCTGACTTTTATGCAATGCCTGGGTACTTGCATTCTTACATCCTAAGCCTTTGCTGTGGTAGGCCCTAAGGTGTGTATGTTGAACCTTCTTGACATCTATGCCAGTCTGTATTACCCTTGCACCTTATTTTTAAACCATCTTTTTCCAGTTGTTTTTTAATTATTGTTATTATTTATTGTTGTTGTTTAAAAAGAAAACAGCCATTATGCTGACATCTTGTGTAATCTCACCTTTTCCACATCTTTCCTGGGCAGCCATCACTTAAAGGATGAAGATGTTTGGATTTTATTGTTTTGCTGTAGTTTTATGTTTTTACTTATTTGTTGTCCTTTTGTATTAAAAAGGAGTGCCTGTTTTTACTTTGCAGTAAAAACATGTTAAATATATTTTGCATATCTCGGCAAAACATTCCAGTTCTATTATAACTAGAGAAAACAAGCATGCTCTAAAGGTCAGTATAGGCAACTTGCTTCAGGCAAAAGGACAGTCATAATCTTTGTAATTGGTTCAGGATCTCTCCTCAAAGAAAGAAAATCCAACTAGCTTTCATCCAGTAAGGCAAATGATCACTCTGGTATTCCCATTTCAAACACTAGGCCTTAAAAAAATGTGGTGAACCTCATGAATTAATCTAGGAACCATGAGGCATAACCCCTTCATTTTCATAGTGGCCATGAACTCCTCAGCTGATTCAGCCATTTGGAAACTGAAGTAATCTCTTGCTGTAAGCCCCAATTCTTCTATACTAGTGGTTCTCAACCTTCTTAGATGCAAGGCACTCCTCTATGACTTTTCTGAATGTCATGCAACCCCATTTCAGAAACTAATTCCATTTGTGTTTTGATTATAGAAAAATGATTGAGCAATTCTGTTGCAAAGACTTCGGAAGGACCACAACAGAACAGACTATTTTTGATGCTATTTGAAATTTCTGGGTTTATCTTGTGAATCACAGAGGTGTTTGCATACCTACCAGTGCTAACATTGTACAGCACTCTGTTACAACCTTGAGAATCTCACGGTGCTGTGTCACATTGGTTGAGTCACTGCTGTATACCAAGTGCTGTAGGGTGAACAACCGTAGCAGTTCCTAGAATATGGTGGGCAAAAAGGTGGATCAGGCTGGTGCCCGGACTCCATTTCCCAGCAGCCCCTGTCTGCATCGCTCTGGCTAGTTTCCATGGAGGACCCAAGAGCAGCAGGTCTATGACAGTGCAGGGCCAGGGTTTCCATGGAGCCTGGCCTAAGCAGGGCACATGGCTGGGCAGGGAGCTGCTCTGGGGGTAGGGGTGGGATTTTGTGGTGGTGACAGCATAGGCCAAAGCCGGGGCATGCAGTCAGCAGATCACAGCTTTGCCCTGACTCCATCCTGTAGTGTCACTGCTGCAAAATCCTAGCTCCCAGCCACACACCCTGCTAGTGCTGCTTCGACCAGTCTTCATGCAAAACCTGGCCTCACTGTGATCGCCCTGGCTCTCCTGGGATCTCCATGGAAACCAGCCAGAGCAACATGGGCAGGGGCTGCTGGGAAATGGAGTCTGTTGTGGCCCCAACCAGCCCATGGGCTGGACTTTGCCCACTGCTGTCCTGGAAGGACTCTTATGCAGAGAAGTGATTAATATATTACCTATCCAAGCATCCAAGTTTAACACTATTCCAAGACTGGCGAACAAAAATAGATGCATTGTATGCTACTAAATTTGGAGTGAGAGAAAACTGTTTTAAGCTAACGTAAATAAGGCAGATGTATTATGCTGGCCACTCTGCTTTTCATGCTGATACTCCATGCTTAGCTAGTACTTAGTGCTGTTTCTTCCACTTTTGTTTCCCTGTTCCCACTATTCCAGTCAGGCCTCAATAGTCTGGTCCACAGCAGCCTTACTCTACTTTCATGTCATCCTAAAGATGCCCCCCAAAATGGTACAGATGACCCAGGTAAAAGCAAGGTGCAAGATGCATTCTGGTACTGTAAGTCCCATCAAAATAGTACAATTATTCTTACTATCAATAGGGTAACTCCTGCCTCCCCTCATTATATGGCCAGGGTTTTTTTTCTATAACCCAAAATGATGTAGAGGAGAATGATGTTGTATTTTTTAAAATAAGAATGAATAAAGGTAGTTTATTTCAAATTACATTAAACTATTACTTTAGCTTTGGTTTTTATATATGAATTCAGATATAAATTGCTAGCTTATGTATATTTGACTATAAGAAAAGAAAAGTCTTTGTATGGAAAAACACTGTTTAGCTGAAGTGTTTGATTAACAGGTGTAAAATTTATGTGAACTGTCCTAATTACCATTTCTAATGTGTGGAAGTTTTGAAATGTAAAACTTGAGAATGTTTCAGATGCTCATTATATTATAACCAATCAAGCTACAGTTGTTTTAAAAACAACCCTTGTCACAAATGATTTAGAGAGTGGGATGTCCCAAATGCCAGTTTTTAGAGGCATGCTGATTTATGCAAATAAGAGTTATCCTCAGAAAGCAGGGAGTGAATCTGAAGAACAAGCATAAAGGATAACATGCAAGTCTCACGTAACTGAACCATACCTTTAGCTCAAAGTTTGTATATAAACTAGCTAATTGCCTATCAAGAATGATGGGGGAGGATAGTGGGAGGGATGGAGCCCTGTGCATCCCTGTTCCATCCCCCACCCCCCCTCGTCCGGTCTTGCTCGCTCCCCCCTTCCCTACTGCTGCCCATTCCCCTCCCCTCTCCCTCCCCCCCACCAAAGCGGCAGGGAGAGGAGAGGACCAGGACCAGGCCTGATTCGGGGAGGACCAGGCCTGAGCATGGGGAGAAGCTGGGCCATGAAGGGGGTGGTGGGGAGCAGCAGGCCCAGACTGACCTGATGGTGACAGGAGGAGTGGGCTTATGGCTAACATGGGTGAGGGGACAGCAGGAGTGGGCCGGGGCTTGACAGGGTGAGGCCCACTTCTCCTCTCCCCCAGCTGCTGCTGCTGCATCAGGCCAGACCCACTTCCCCCCTTCACCACATTGGGCCTGGGCCCACTCCTCTTCTTTTCCACCACTGTGGTGCACCTGCTCCTTTCTTTCCTGCGTCGGGCCCACTTCTCACCACCACCGCTGCTGGGTCAGCTCAGCAGGTGATGATGATGGAAGGGGGGAGGGGCAGGCCGAGGCCATTGGAGCTGGCCTTGCCCCTGCGTGGCATCCTGCTGCCACCGTCACCTCCAAGGAACAAAGGGGAGGGAGGTGAGGCCAGTTCTTGGGGGCCTTGCCCCCCCCCCACCGTTCCCACCTGCAGGGAGCAGGGCGGGGGGGGTGAGGCCAGTGCTGCTGACACCGCCCTCCCGATCCATCTGCTCTGTTGGCGTCACCTCCAGGGAGCAGGGCAGGGGGGGGTGAGGCCTGCTGTCCCGTGTCTCTGTTATCATGGTGACACATTGCCACCTGTCCAAATGCTTTTTTGAACTCTGATTGGCTGTTTGTCAGCCAATCAGAGCATGAATAAAGCATTATGGAGAGACAGACAGACAGACAGACAGATTAAGGCTTTTATAATATTAGAATGGCTCAGAGGCGATGCATAGGGGGTGCACATGCAACCCCGAGCATGGCAGTGTACCCCCTACAAAAAGGTGCCCCGACACTGTTGGCGGTGCCTGTGGATGGTTGCTGCTTGCCACGCTGCTGCTGATGCTACCAGTGGTGTCTGTGGGTGGTCCACAATGTCTGCTGGCTGCTGCCAGCGGTAGCTGTGGGTGGTTGCTGACCCTTGGTCTGTGCTCCTCACCCCCTGCTGCTGACAGCGCCGGTGGTGTCTGTGGGAACTCCCCCACTTACCATCACCGTGCTTCCACTGCCACCATGCCCCTCAGCCGCTGGGGGCACGTGGTGTTCATGGAATGGCTTGCACCATCTAAAATTAATCCATTCTCTTCCTAAAATGGTTAGGCTTGGCAAAATGCATTTGTATTGTATTTAATTTCAAGTTCAGGTTCATAGAATGTAACAAACAGTTCTTCCATTTTCACACTTCTACATCCATTTTCCTATAACAAGTCAGTTAAATCTTAATTAGGGATGTTAGACTGCTTATCCCATTAACAGAAACTGTAAAAATCAAGATGGTGAGTAATTATAATGTCATTCATAGGAAGGGACTATGGTCTCAAATCCGCTGCCTATTATTGCAGATAACCATTCTAGATACTCTTTTGTAAAATTATCAGTCTGTAGTAAGATTTTTTCGTTGCACTATGCTAATTAGAAATCTGGTCCAGAATCTCAGTGCCCTGTTCATTAGGAATGCCCTTCTAATTTCCAGCCTAAATTTATCAAAGCCAGTTTTCTATCTGCCAATAACTCTTTAAACTAGTTTAAATGTTTTTTTCTCTGCTTGGTAATGGTTTGTCCTCTGTTCAGATGTATTTACAGTCAGCAATTTTATTCTCTTAGCCTTCATTTTAATCAGCTAAATAACCAAGATAAAAAGTTTCCTCTTGTACAATAGGTTCTTCACCCTAGTAATCCTTCTCGGGCCCCTGTTCAGTTTGAATTTGTCTTTCTTGAACATGAACAGAGCTGTATACAGTGTTCTAGAAGAGGTATTGGCAAGAGTCATAAAATTTCTTATCTCTACCAGACATAGCCTGATATAGCCTAAGATTGTATTTGCCTTTTTCACAGTAGCATCATATTGGTAGATTATCATCCTTTAGTTAGTTAGTACACATGGATCCCTCTCTCCTCCTCATTCATTTTTTTTCAACTGAGCTCCTAGTTTCAACAGAAATTCATGAGTTCCCAGCTTGTAACAGAAGCAATTAGACCCCTTGCATTTTGTATGATGAAGTTTCATCCAGTATTTAGCACTCCGATAACTATTGTATATCCCCCATGTTCAACATCATCGTCCTTACTGAAAACTAAAGCAAAGCATTTCTTAGTTTTTGGGCTATATGCAGATCACCTTTAATTGAGTGTGACCTCACTGCATAGTGCCCTCCTCTTTTATTTCTTGCTTTTTATTTATATGTCTTAAAAACTTTTCACTGTTTGCTTTAATATCCTTTGCCTGGTCTCATTTGGCTTGGCTTCTCACAGTTCTTACTATCCCTACAATTCTTGGCCTCTGAGTCAGCTTATTTTTGGCTGATCTGTCTGTTTCCCTTCATTTATTTTAGGCTCTTGCTTATTCCTAATATTTTTCTTGAGGTGATTAATAATCTAGCTTGATGTGGAGCCCTTCCTTACAAGTTTTTTCCTTTCACTTGGGATACAAATTCCAGATAATTTTAGAATATTGACTTACAGAAATTCCAGGCTTCCTCCAAATCCTTGAGTTCCTTAGTTCTATTAACTTCTCTCACTCATTTTTTTCATCTTGTTAAGGTTCACTATCTTACCACCTCAACTTTATTTCTGTCTTTTCTGATCCAAACATTCCCTTCCATGCCTGTTTTCCAGCCGTGACTAATACTCTACCATATTTCTGTTATTCCTAGAATATTTGCTTTCCTGTTCTGCACCAGAAGTTCAGTTCCTTGATTTTGTTGCTCAGGCTCCTTGTATTGGTATACAAACATTTCAGTTGCTTTTTACAGATCTCTCATTTCTCCAGTTGGATTGGGCAGTCTTTTCATTGACTCTATCGCTTACCTGACTACTGTTCTTGTCAATATTAGTGCTATTTTCTCCTTGCTCTCCATCTTTCTACCTATTGATATTCTTTTTATCTAACTGATATTCCTTTTATCCATTTCTGTATCCTCAGTTATTATATACCTCATTTTTTCTCTTCCTGTATACTTAAATTAAGCATGGTGATTTTTCAGGCGTGTCACAATCTTCTCTCATTATCTTATTTTACATGTTTTCTTATCTGTTGTATCAACCTTGATCCCAGAAAGCTAGTGCCTCAGGTACTCAATTTTTGAAGTCTGTCCTTCAGGAAAAGTCTTTTTTTTGGTGAATGTATTTCCAAGGTCCAACATCCCAACACCCTGCTCATGATGCTCATCCTTAAGCTATTTGTTGGTCTTGATTATCTTGTCATGCCATTGTTCTGCTCCTATAGGAATCAGAATTCCAGTGAAGAAATCCTGACCTCTCATGGCTTTAATCATCCTTCCCCAGTCTAGTGTGATGATCCTTGATCTTTTGCAACAGGAATCTTGAAGTGTTATTTGTAGCAGTGTAGGGATGCAGTCAGGTACCTTGGGCACAGGGGCAGTGGTGACTTTCAATTGTCACTGTGGTCGTAATTTATCAGCAGTCGCTTTTTTGTCTCCCTTCCAAGTCAGCTCCTGGGGTGGTTGTCCCATTCTCCCTGTCTGAGTTGTGCCACTGGTCAGTTGTGAAAGATGATCAGTGGTTATGATCTCATCTGGATCCTTTTCCACCTCTTGTTCACAACTCATTCATCAGAAGACAGCACACTCTTCTGTTCTCTATGTTCAGTCTTGGAACAGGCCTCTCAATCCTGTTGTTTTATTTTAAATGGAAGTACTCAGTTAGGTGTGAATTGATAATTTTCTCTCTTTCCTATTGTCTTCAAGTCATCATCCTTTTATCTTCAACAACCCTTCTGCACTCCACTCAACAGACTCCTTCTCAACCTTCTGTTGCCCACATATCTTCACCCTCAGCCTGATCAAGCAACCTTGACGTTTGATATATATTTTTATTTGATATGATGAAGAACATGGAGTTATTCTGGTTTTTGTAAACTAAACAGTATTTTCTGAATGTGACTTTTGCATGTTTGGCTTACATAAGTAATTAATGCATAGTTTTAGTTTGGAAACTGTGGTTGTAGGATTTTTAAATTTAATATTTATAAAGTTTTGAGAATGAGTGATCTATTTTGTTGGCAATTGAAATTTGACAGTAACTTTTTATGTTGAAATTTCAGGATTAAAAATTTCCTGTGGGATATGTTTCAGTGTTATTGTTGTGGTCAGAATTAAGGCTGAAGGTGGTTTTTCAGGATGATGGAGGGAATGTGGGTCGCAAGGTTTGCATGATCAAGTTGAAAATACGAGAGATCTGATGAGTGGTGTGTAGATAGGATGCTAAATGAACAAATGTTAATTACCACGCTTTTTTCTTTTAACATTTTATATTGGTGAATTATGCAACTAGCAACCTTAACTTTAAATTTAAAATGTGCTTTGTACTGGAGTTTTCAGTTTTTTTAATAAGTATGTATCAATGTTAATATCCGTGGGAACAACTATAAATACAAATGTGTGCAATCTCTTGTCTGGCCTCTCAGCAGAACTTTCCCATGCTTTTTTATAAAAAGTCTTCCCCTTTAAGGCCCTTTAATGCTGAAATCCCCTACTTTGTATCACTTCATAAAGTCCTTGCTCCCTTTCCTGTCTGAGTATCCCTATGTCCACATTGTTGATACTCAGATACAGTCTGAGAACCAGGAAAGGTTTGAAGAGCTTGTTTCACCAAAATTAAATACTCACAAACGTAGACGAATTGTAATAGCAAATCGAATAATAAACTGGAGAAAAGATATAAATGACTAAGCAGTACAGATAAGTCATATAACGTATAAGGTACACAGTTACTTAAATGCATAACAGTCTTATTGATATTTGAAAGCAAATGTATCTTAAAATTTCTAAGTCCTAAAATCTTAAAAAAAACCTCTAACAGGTGGCCAGCCACTTATGGAGAAGGACTTTTCACCTAAGTTTCAAATTCAGTTTTAAAAGAGCTCTTATCTTAGTTCATCTGCAGATGAGCTATTTGTAACTTAAGGCTGAAGAGTAGAGATACTTAGATGAACCGAGATTTTTATCTGTGGGCACATCCACACATGCAGGCACGTGCGCTTGCAGCAGGTCAAATAGAAGCAATGCAAATTTGAACCGGGGCTCTTTGCCTCGGTGCACGTGATCGGACATGCACTTTAGTTTGGAGCAAATTGTGCCACTTGGGGCAAAATAACCCTGCCTGGCTCCTCCTGGATCTGTAGCCAGGGGGAGCTAGAGCCTGGGGCCAGCATCTGTGCTGTGCCCAGCAGTATAAAAAGCTGCCCTGCCCTGGCCCCATCAATACAAAAAGCTGCCCTGGCAAGTAGCTCAGAGCTACTCACTCTCAGGAGCTTCTGGGGCTTAGTGAGTTGGTACCTGGGGACACTACACCTTGTGCCAGCTGGACTGTTGAAGCAGCCCCGAGAGCTCCCTGCACACTTTACCCACTGCAGCAGTCTGGTAGTGGGGGCTGCTACCTGGCTGTGGCCTGCCATGCACCTTCCAGACCCGGATGAGGCATCTGCCCCTCTGAGACAGCTGCCAGTGGGCTGTGGCTGCAGAATTAGCCTTTGTGCGGTAATACTGCCATGTGTGCCCCTTGCCCAGCCATCTGAGGAGCTATCACCTGGAAGATGTTTCGGGTGTGGTGGCCTGCTTTGAACTGTCAAAGCATGTCCTCCTGGCCCCATTTGGCCAGAAGGTCAGCCACAGTCATCTGGGTC
Organism: Caiman crocodilus; assembly: GCA_030014935.1. Lineage (NCBI taxonomy): Eukaryota > Metazoa > Chordata > Crocodylia > Alligatoridae > Caiman > Caiman crocodilus. The sequence continues at coordinate 71,575,160 of JAGPOW010003648.1, forward strand.
CAAGGTGCCAGCTCTGAGCAGGCAGGGTCCTGCCACTGGCCTCCCTCATAGGAATTCTGGTGTTCCCTATTGGAAAACTGAAAAATCCCTGATTAAAAAAAAAAATCCCAAAGCCACTTTGTAAAATACCTCAAAATCCATGTTTGTCCACAATTAAACAAAAGACCACTATAAAGAGAGAGAGTGAGAGAGACAGCGATCAGTTGGACAATGTTTTATTTATATATCTGCAGTGTTAAAGCAATTTGGAAGACTACCAGTGTCTCTATCATAATAATAATAAAGTGAACTCTAAATACATATTTCATGAATACATGAATGTATATTTTGCTGACCCCCACAGGGGTTACAGTCCCTCCTCCCCCCGCAGGGCCCACATGCCCTGGCCCACCCCTGCTTGCTTCCCCAGCCCCCTGGATTGCTGTTCCACCTGGCGCCATCCTCTGCCAGCTCCTGCAGCCCCCCAGTGGCTTCCCTGACCAGCCCCATTTCCGACTTGTACCCCAGCCCCCCATGGTTGCCCCCCTCAGCCTTTGGCACTAAAAACAAACAACCTCCCCTGTACTCACTGTAGAAGCAGGGGCTGTGGGAGCTCCAGAGTCTCTTGGCAGAGCCCCCGTCCCAGGCAGCACAGGGTAGCGGGCCCCAGGCTGGGGTCACTGGGGCTGTCACTGTGCCATGCACTGTGTAGGCGGAGCCCCAGTGACCTCCATGGCAGCTCAAACTGCTGGTAAGTGCTGGTTTTTTTTCCCTCCTGATGCTGGAGGCGGGGTGCTTAGGGGGCTGGGGGTGAGAAGGGGTCTGGGGTAGGTGGAGGTGGGGCCGGGCAGGGAAGGGATTGGGGTCAGGGGGAGCAGGCAGGGCCAGCTGGGGTCCCCCCCATGGTCCCCTCTCCCCCTCCTCACTCAACCCCTTACTTACTGGCAGTGGAGCCTGGGTCTAGCTCCCTGCTACTGGCAGGCTGCCTGCTGTCATGGGCAGGCAGCATGCTTCAGCACTAGGATGAAGGCAGCCATAGAGATGCTCTGGCAGCCAAAGCGTCTCTATGGAGGACCCAGCCTCTAGTTGCCTCAGGGTACGGTTCCAGATCGTGCCCTGCCCCACTCCTTTTCTGTGCTGGTTTTTTTGACCCCTTGATATCCAGGGATATAGTTTTGCCCCTATGCTGCAAACTTGCAGTTGGGGGAGCCTTTTCTTGTTCCTGCACATGCCTCTTGCAGTGTCTCAAAGGGGTCTGAGATGCTACAAGAAGCATGTGTGGGCTCGTCTGGATGCGCCCTGTGGCTTGGCTAAAATTTCAAAAAGCTTACTAAATAAGGTAAAAAAAACCCCAGAGCTGTTCCTAATAGGTGCTACTCTAATTAGCATTCACATGTTTACTCTTATTCTCTCTCTAGGCTACATCCTGTTTAAAATTAGCCAAACCACTAAATGTACTTTAAGTGACCTTCACCAAGACCTTTAACCATTTTTTCCCAGTTCCATCTTTTTTATTTTTTTCTAAAATGGCTCATGCCTTGCAAGCAAATGCTCTACTATCTCTCCATTAAGCAACTTAAGGACTACCATAGAGTACAACATGACCTCTTCCCAACCAATGTTTCAGCTTCCTGCTCTTGCCCCCACTTTCAGTTTAGCTGTTGACCTATGAATATGTATCTATTTATATATAATCACATATATATGTATTCATGCTTATACAAACTAGCATCTAAAAGTAGTGTGTATTGGTGGAGGTGGGACTACGATGCCAAGTTAACTTGGGAAACGTTAATTATTGGAGCTGACGGGTATCACGGAAGGAATATGTGCACAAGTGGGACTTGGGGGAATCTGGAAGGGGCTAGGGAACAAGGCTGGAGTAGGGTATGAGACTATAACGGGACATTCTGGGGCCAGTTGGATGTTGGCACACCACCCACTTCTCTCATCTGCCATGCCTTGATGGAAAATGATTAAGATATTACCCAGGCGGGAGGGTGCCCATTTCCTGCCCCGATGCCAGGGGGCATTATCTGCAGCTCGAAATGTCCCCTACACTGCAGCCCATGCCTCGTGGATGGTATCTAAACTCTTAACGTCTCCAGCCCCACACTGGGCTTCCTAACCCTCTAGTCTGAACCCCAACTAGATCCTTCCTAATTGGGCAGCCTACTTTGCCCTGATTCTGGGCTGCCTAGCTTCCTGTAGTCTTCCCACTCTCAGGTGTGACTCCCGCCCGAACCTTTGGCCACACAGGCCCTTGCCTCGCCTCCAAGGCCAGTCGGAACCCCAGGCCCTCGGCTCTGGGCATCCCTTGCGGTGGGCCCTTCTGGTCCTGGGCTCAGCATTGACCAGTGAAGGGTGCCTCAAGTCAGGCTTCTGAGCAACTAACCCATGCTATCTTACATGGATCTTCCTTCCTGGGCCCTACCATGGGGCTACCCACCCAGTTGTGGGAGCTGGGGTTATGAAAATACCCTCACCTGCCTTTCATCCAGGTGGTAACTGGTGGGGGATCCTGTGCCACTAGGAGCCCCACCAGGCCAGTCATCCCTAGCAGGGTGCAGCTTTAGGTCATGCCAAGGACCAGGAGCCTCCTCTATCCCCATAGCCCCAGCCCATAAACCTCCAAGCTATTCCTGAGCCTCAGCTCTGCCAGCTGATGTCTCTCTCACAGCTGCTAGCAGCAAACAGCTGTTTCACTCTGCATATATCCTGGGACTCAAAATGGCCTCTGTACTCAAGCACCTGGCTGCTGCCTGCTCCAGCCCTTTAAGTGGCAGGCACCAACAGTGCCCTGCTACAGAGACATGTCTCTAAATCTGCTAAATCCTAAATGTGCAATCCAATATGACAATAACACAAATTATTTGTGCAAGAAATTTAACATACTATGGAGTTAATTCCTTTAATGTAAGTATATCACTTTTATTCTTCCAAAGCTGGTGCTTCTGGATCTTCCTTAATATTTTTCAACAATAAAAGTGAAAGAATGCCAAATTTGGGTAGATTCTGGGTCACTGTGGGATTAAAATTAATTACATCCCTCAAAATGTGATATGGTAGTGATACTGGGTGATTGTAGAGGGATCAGAGAGTATGTAGAGGGAATGAGGACTGGAGAGATGCAAGATGTGGATGGAAGATAAAGAAATGGAACTCTTTCTAAGAGAGACCAGAGATTAGAAAAGAAGGGGAGAGGTGTTTCATCAGGCTATCTCTTTTGTCTTCATTTTCCTCCTGAACCCTAATTTCTACCCTTGCACAGCAATCCTTTCCCCTTTGCCTCCATATCAGCTGACACCCTCACTCCATATCTGTCCAGATCTGTGCGGACCTGGTGTATCTTTAGCAACACCATCCCCTTTCAAAGGTTTCTGCTGTGCTTCTGCAAACTTGCAATTCTCCCCATTTCTCTCTATTCATTTTTACTACCCATAGCTTCCTATGGAGCTACATTATGGTGCAGTAGAGGAAATGGAGAGAGGAGAACTTTGGGGGTGCCAGAAAATGATCAGGATGTGTACAAGATGGGATTTGAGGAATAGGATTTTTACTGGGTGGATCTAGACTCTTCAGGGAGCTTGGGATCAAAAAAAAATACTGTTGGCATTTGAAGATCTCTGCTCCTTGGTGCTCTAGGTAAGCAAGGACGTGGAGAGGTCTTCAGGCAGCAGTGCCTTGGTGCAGAGACTTTCAGTGGTTCCCTGTAGTTTGAAATATTTCCTTTATCAAAGTCAGTAAATATTTATCTATCAAAGGAAAGGATTTGGCAAATTCAGTTGTGGACTGTAAACTTACTGTGCTAGATCTGGAAAGCAAATTCAAACTTTATAAGAATGGGATAAGAAGTACTGTTGACATAGACTATTGATGTACACTAAAGACAATCACAATTGTATATAAAGTGTATGCTGTTGCACTGGAAACTCGTAGGAGGTGCACATGGGTGCACGTGCACCCTCTGAGGGTTGCAGTGCACCCCCTGCGAAAAGGTGCCACTGACAGTGCTGGTGGCACTTGAGGGTGGCTGCCGCTCGCCCCCCCCGCCTCCGCCGTGCCCCCCCAGCCTCTGGGGGTGTGCAGTGTTCATGTGCTGTAGATTTAGTTGTAATCACACTGATAACATGTATTAAATTATGTAACTGTAGAATCATTGCTTCATGTGTTGTTATATTGTAAATGTGTAGTTGAGGCCTTGACCACATTTCCCAGAGGCCTCTGAGGCAGGTTCCCAGCAGACTAAGAGCTAACCATGTTTTAAATCTTGTCAGTTAAACACGAAAGAATTTGAGATAAGGACAGCACCTCCCTTTCTAGGAAATCTCAATAGTAAACTAGGTGCATAAAAAAAAAAAAAAAGAAAGGAACCTCATGTGATTGGAAACCAAATCTCTCTCAGAATATTAAATCTTGCCTAACCTACTCTTTTCAAGGATGCATAACCCCTGCCCCTCCACACAGAAGCAGACACACATTTCTAACTTTTTTGCACAAACAATAAACAATTAGATTCTCAAATGCTCAGTTTGATAGTAGACTTTGGAAATAAATGGATTCGCTACAACTGTGATCTGTGACACCTGAGGGAAGAAAGTAAAAAAGAAACCCTTGCTTTTTACTTTCTTATACTACTTTTCTTCTCTGAGGGTGCTAAGTTCTTAGTGCTATGATGATAAAGTCAGTTTGGTTTACCTAAAAGTCTCCTGGTAATTTAAGAAATTAATTAGCAAAGAGATGCATTCAGCAGGGTTTATTGGTTAGCTGGCCAGTAATCGATTTATTATTTCCTTTGAATAACAATGGGTGCGTCTACATGTACGCCCCACTGCGCAGTTGGTACTGTGCAGTCCTGGTGGTGCACAGGTCCTTTCCGACCCTACTGCTTGGTAGCATTGAGCTACTCTGCAGTAGCTTGTTGCTATTGCGCAGTAGCAGCGGTGTCACAGTAAGTGCCCGCTGACGCTATGTCGCTGTAGTGATGAGCTGCGAATGTAAGTTCAGAATGCGCCCAATCAGTAAAAGGTTTTTCTTCCCAAACCTGCTGAACTTAAATCTTGAGAGACCCAGTAGAGACAAGGTGCTTCAGCACAGCTTAGTTCTTTTCCTGGTTTCCTGCTGTTCAAGGAGAGATGGGGTTCATAGCCAATGTTGCCCTTGAAATGCCTTCAAAACGGGAGAAGTTACTGCAGAGCCTTTTTTTAGCAATTTACACTAGCTTCCTTGTGGTTTTGACAGGAGAATCTATTAAAAACCGTTTGTTCTGCCCCCTCCTTTTTCACACTTAGCATTTTCCATTCCCTATACTTGTGCCTTGTGCAAGAGTGAGAAAAGGAGAAACATACCGAGAAGGCAGTATTTCTCACATTTCTCTTCACCAAATAAGAAGAAAGCATTTGGGGCCTCTGTTTGGAGGCCAGTTCAGTAGTTCTGATTCAGGCAAAAATTCCCATCAAGGTCAGTCATGTCGAGCAAGGTGCAATTCATGACAGTTTACATCCAGCAGGCATTTTACTGGAGTAGGAAACATCAAGTGAGGCCTTCTGTGTGTTTGGTTTTAAGATAAGATGGTTCAGGCCATTAGAAATAACGTACATTTTACCTGAAGGAGAACGTCTTGCACTGGAAAGCTTGTCTAACTTTATCCCAGTTAAATTATTAGTCCAGTGAAAGATATCACCCAAAGAAATCCTTGCCTCTCTCCCAATTAAAACATTATCTTTAACAGGACATTTGGGGACTACCTGAAAATTAATCAAGCATGTAAATAACCTGGCCTTTTTATTTTTGAAAAGTTCCACATATTTTTCTGTCAGTGAATATTGTTTTCAAATCAGTCACTTCTAATATGAATTAAAAATGGGTACTTTCTAAGAGTTAATCAGAAAAAAGGCTGCTGTCACACTAAAAATTACCAAATCCTTCTCTCGGTCTAAAGAGGTTTGATGCAAGTAATTGGACAGGAAGGGGATTGGGAAAATGAATTTTGGCTCACTGTCTGCAAAACCCTGGAAGTTAAAACTTTTAGCAGAAAAAATGAGGAACTCATCTTTAAAGGGTTTTGTTATTTTTATAAAAGATGTTAGTCTAAAATTTTCAAGGCAAGTATTAGGTTTGTCTCCTGGATGGAAGCTTTTTACTGAAGGTGACTTGCAGGATTACATTCATATTTTAACAGAATTTATTTTGGTATTATGGACAGAAAAGTTGTTGAACTTGTTATGTGCATGCTTTAAGAGAACAGGTACATTGAACTTTTAACTAAACTGAAGAATGATCAAGTTCAGCATTCCCTGGGGTTCAGAATGTTACAAGCTCTGCGTTTAATACTGCATTTCTAGGATACCCAAACTTGGAACTCAGCACAAATTCTTCATATGCAGCAGTTTCAGCGTTGGATCTTTAATGTTCACTTAATTACTGCTCTAACCATTGAACTTGCTTCAGTAGATACTCATCTAGCATAAAAAATATTTTAATAGAAATATAAAAGTTGCCCTAAGGTAACTGATGTTAACTGGAAAAAGGCTCATCTCTTATCCCGTTTTAAAAAACAAACAAGCGAACTGTAGAAAGAGTATTTTCCAAGTAGAGAAAATCAGCCAAGCTATTTCAAGGTGAATTTGTTTTCCCTTTTCAGGGACAGGCGAGGTTTTCTGTTTGTTTCTGTTCTGGTTTTATTTTATTCTTTTAAGCACAAACGCAGGGAAAGTCAGTAGAGTACAACTTGTAAGTGAAAGTGAGCAACTCTTTTAAACATACGAGGAAGGGGGGTGGAAAAAACCTCTTGATCTTCAGTTTCTTTAAAAGAAAGAAAAAAAATAAAAAAAAACTTCTGAAAGGGACTGACTTACTAAAAACAGGAAAGGTGAGCAGCTCCCTACCTCTTCTGTTCTTTCAAACATGAGGGGTAAGAACCCTTCCCCCCATCTTCAGGGTTAAAAAACCCCAAAACAATAATACTAACAATAATAATAATAATAGAACTTTTGAAAGTGTCTGACTCACTAAAAAAGTAGAAAGGTGAGCAGCTCTTCTGTTCTTTTAAACTAGAGTAAGACGCCCCCCTTCTTCAATTTGGTTTGTTTTTTTTGAAAGAATAATAAAGTTTTGAAAGGGGCTGACTTGCTAAAAAAGGAGAAAGGTGAGCAGCTCCCTAGCTCTTCCCTTCTTTTAAACATGGGCAGAAAAACCCCCTGGATCTCCAGTTTTTTTAAATAATAATAATACAACTTTTGAAAGGGACTGGCTTGCTAAAAAAGGAGAAAGGTGAGGAGCTCCTGAGCTCTAACGTTCTTTTAAACAGGAGATCACAAAACTGGATCTTCAGGGTTTTTTTCCTTTGAAAGAATAGTAATAATACTACTAATAAAAGAAAACTTTTGCAAGGGACTGATTTGGTAGAGAAGAGAGGAGCCGGGAGTTTAGCAGGAGCCCGACGCTAAGAATAATGAGGCTAATGTGTGTGGTGCTGCGCCTGCCGGCTCCTCGCTGTGCATTGTCTGGCTGCGCCGGTCGCGAAGCGCGGCTCGCTCGGTGTGGTGTGCTCCGCTCTGCTCCGCTCCGCTCTCCTCTCCTCTCCCGCTCGCTTTCTCTTTCCCCCTCTCTCCCTCTCCCTCTCCCCCCCTCCCCCTCCCTCGCTCGCTCTCTCGCCCGCTCGCTCTCTCTCTCTTACACTGCCAGCCCCTGATGTGATGGCGAAGAAACCCCGTTGACAAGGCACTGCTTTTTCATGACGGTGAGTTTCCCTTTGAGTGTATTATAATTTTGTGATAAAAATTTCAAGGAAGAAAAAAAAAAACACACAACCTCCTTCCTCCCTTCCTTCGGGGAGGGAAAAGAGAGGGGCGGCGGGGGTGGGGGGGAAATCTATCTCCAGACAGACAGCAAAGAAAAGAGGAGCAAATTAAGAGCCAGGAGTTGCCAAAACCAGGATATTAGGTTTCAAGCCCAGAGAGCTATTGGCTCCGGGGCTCTGTGTATAAATATCTATCCAGCGAGGAGCGAGGAGCCGGGCGAGGGAGATGGCTGGGGGTGGGTGGGTGGTTGTTGGGCAGATGTTAATTCACATGGAAATGAAATATTTATTCCTCTTTTTTTTTTCGCTTCCCTTCCCCTGCAGCGAGGCTGTGGCGGCGGCTACTGAGGGCACTTAGAGGGAAGGGAGCGAGCGAGGAGAGGGAGGGGAAAAAAAAGAAGTTGTTTCTTAAAATAAAAGGAGGAGAGAGGGGGAGAGCGAGGAGGGAGATAAGGTTTCAGGTCCAGGCTGATAGCTGCAGAGGGAAGGGGAGAGGTTTGGGGTGGGTGTTGTGTCGGGTTTTTTTTTTTCTTCTCTCTCTCTCTCTCGCTCTCGCTCTCTCGCTGATGCCATGCAAATGCAGGCGAGGGGGGTGGGGGAAGCAGCGCTTTTAATGACTCATTGATTGAGCCGGGTTAAAATTAGTCGTCGTTGTTGTCGTTCGGGGTTTGGGGTTTTTTTTTTGGTAGCATTATTATTTTTTGCCGCCCCCTTGATGGCCATCGGGAGAGGGCTGGGGGAGAGCGCGGGAGGCAGAGGGAGCGCGGCGGGGGGGATGCGCCGTGTGTGCGAGGGAGACAGAAAAATAACCTTTTCTAATCTCCTCTCCTTTTATTTGTTTTTTTGGTTTCCCCCCGCTCTTTTTTTTTTTGGGTGCTTTTCTTTCAGTCTCCCCGGCGCTGCCGGTCAGCCGGGAAGATGGAGCCGCCACCTGCCCGCGCCGCTTTTTTTTTTTTTCCATTAATTATTTTTTTTTCCACTTTTCTTTTAATGCGTCGACATTTCCCCCTTCCCGCCTCCGCCGTTGGGGTGCTTGCCCCCGGCCCGCGGGCACGGTGCGTGTGTGCGCGGGGCCGCGGCCGGGCGGGAGCACGGAAGAAGCGAGTGGCGCCCGCCTGCCCCGGCTTGCACCGCCCCGGGGAAGGCAGCCGGGCGCCCCGGCCGGCCCGGCTTCCCGGTGCTTAACCACCACGGGGAGGTGGGAGGGGGCGCACGGGGCGAGAAGCAGCCCTGCAGGCGCCGGCGGTGCGGGGGAAGATGGCGCCGCCTGGCCGCCTGCCAGGGTTTGTTGCGCAGTTTCGCGCTGACACTCGTCTTCCTTCCCCTCCCCCGCCGCCGCCATCTTGGGCCCGCCGCGGCCTGTGTGCAGGCCGGGGCCGCCTCGAGAAGATCCCCGCGCTTGGCGCCGTGTCGGCTGCCCTGGAGTGGGGCGGCGCGCGCTGAGGGAGGCTCCCCTCTGCCCCAGCGCCCGCCTCCGGGGCCGGGGCACGGGACAGCGGGGTCACGGCGGGCCGCGGGCTCGGACCGCACAGCGGGGCACGGGGCTCAATGGAAAATAGCGGGGGGAGGGGTTCATTACAGCAACCAAATAGTTGCAGAAAAGTTATGTGGAAACTTTCGGACACCTAGGACCTTCCTTGGCCAAAGAAAGAAGAAATAAACACGGTGAAATTAAAAAGTCTTCAAGCTCTCACCATTTCAAAAGATTATATATATAAATGATGAAATTAAAAAAAAAACTTTCTGATTTCTCACCATTTCAAAAGATCAATTAACCTATCTATCTTTTATATGGTGAGAAAGCTGAAAGTTTTTAAAATAATGCATACACATACATTATACATACATACACGTATATAAGGGTGAAATTAAAAACGTGACATTTGAAAGCTGTGTTTTTTTTAATTTCACTTTTAATTTTTTTTTAGATATATTTCTTTTGAAATGGTGCGAGATCAGGAAGTTTTTTAATTTCACAAATTTTTAATCGCTTTTATTTTATTTCTTTGCCTGAGGATGTGTGCATCTCAAAGCTTGGAAATAACTTTTTTGCAACTGTTTAGTTGATCTACTAAAAGGCATTGCCACTTACCATAAAACTTCATCTGCCTTTTGTGCTGAGACCAGCACGGCTGCTGCCCAGATCCCTGAAATAAGGGAGAGTTTTTGACACTTCATTGGTACACACTGGACAGCAGCATCCTGAGTGGCTGCAGACCCCGTAACCGGGTGCCCACATGAAACAGCCTTGCAGACTTGTGCTTACCCACATGCTCAGGGCAATTAACCTTTGGCTGAGCAAGCTGGAATCACTGTTTGTTGTTGTGATCCACTCCCTGGTAGGCATGAATGAGTATTTATTTTTTGTGTGCAACTGATACAATTTTGTGCTTTTTTTTTTTTTTAAGTTGCTTTAAATTGATTTTCCCAAGTGAGGCAGGCTGCCTTTAATGCAGGGGTGTGCAATTATTTTGGCTTGGAGGGCCACTATAGGGATTTTGGTGAGCTGTTGCAAGTGGGCGCAGGGGGTGATGCTGACCCAGCTAGGGAGGGGGGTAGTGGGAGGCAACCAACTGATCCTACCTGGTCCAGGTCTGTTCACCCTGTACTCACTGCCAGGGATGCCAGATGGAGTAGGCTGGCAGGCGGGGCCTCCTGGAAACCAGTCTGGCATCCCTATGGACAGGGTGTGCTCGGCTGAATGGATGGGATGAGACTGCGGGTGGGCAGGGAACAGCTTTTAGGAGCTGGGAAGCTGGGTCAGGATCAGGGCAGAGCTGCAATCCAGTTCTGGATGTACAGGAAGCAGATCGCAGCTCTGTCCCAACCTTGGCCCTGCCTGCCCACCCACGACTGTTTTATCTACCTGGCCAAGTGTGCCCTGGCTGTGGCGGGTTCTCCATGGAGACCCCGCCTGTCCACCCATTCCAACTGGAGCCCCTGGTGGTGTGCATGGGCAAACAGCCTGGGATGCCTGGGCAGTGGGGTTGGGTCTGGCAGCTGCAGCCAGAGGAAGCTGCTGCTGTGGGAGCTGTCCAGCTTCTGCGCCACCCCTGTGCTGACATGCGCTCCAGGATGGAAGGACAAGCTAGCTGTATGAGCCACGGCTCAGGCTGTTTCCGCACCTGGGCTGAGGGGGACCCAGGGACATGCTGTGGGCTGGATAGAAAAATCTTTGCCAGCAACATTTTGCCCATCCTTGCTTTAATGGTAGTTCCATCACTGCAGGCTTGGTGGGTTGTGTTTTGGGGTGGTGAAGCTTTCATGAGTCTTCCAACTGTAAAATAAAACAAACACTTTTCAGTTGCATTGTGTCAGTGGTTCTCAACATTGTTAGATTCAAAGCACCCTTCGTTAGACGCAAGGGCCCCTCTGGGAAATGCCAGCTCTTAGGTTTTTCCTCATTTTTTTGACTACAGAAAATATACAGGGCAGTTCTTCTGTTGCAGGGAACTCAGAAAGCCCAAAACAGGACAGAATGTTTTTAACACTGGATTTATATTTGAAATTTCTGGGTTTATCCTTTTAATCATTTTTGTACACCTTACACTTAGCACTGTGTAGCACCTGCACCACCCTTGAAAGTGTCTCAAGGCACCCTTGATGCAACACCACCTTGGTTGGGAATCACTGTTTTATGCAGTTTAAAGCATACCCATTAATGTTAGATTTTAAAGGCCTAACATCCATGCTCATTTTTTTTAAAGAATAGAATCTAAATTCAGGACTGAATACTATGAAGGTGTGTGGAGTGCTTTTGAAGATTAAACCTTTTGGATCCTCACATGTCCTTGTCAAACAAAGACTTTCTTCATAAATGAAATTAGGAAAAACTGGGAGATCTGATTCATTTTAAGGCAGTTTTTCATGTCTACCTATGTGATGAAGGATTTGAATTGTACTTCCAGTGAAACATTAAAAAATTTCCTATTATAAAATATTTGAAAAATTCTCCCTTTTTACCTGTATTTTTTCACAGTCCCTCTTGATAAAGCCTTGTTGACTTTGATCTGTTTATTAAAGACAGGTCATGTTAATGACAGAACAGCAAATTCTTTCAAACTAAAAATTGTATTATAAATGTTTGCTTACCCTTAGAATGATGCCTCTTAATGTGTACTTATGAAATCCATGATATCATGAAATGCATCATTGCATTATTGTGAAAAATAATCTTGGGGCATAAAGGAATAAATTTGTTAATAGCAAAGTCTATTTAAATAGCAGAATTTCTAAAATTTTCAGTAATGGCTAATGAAACCCCTTGTAGATTATTGTACCAATGTGTGCAAATTAGACCAAATACTTGGTAGAAGTTTCAGGGACACTGCATAACTTTGCTGCTCAGTCTTGCACATGCTTACCTTTGTTTATGTGAGTTGTTTCCTATGTTTGTAGGATTGTAACCTAAAGTTTTAACAAGCGTCAGTTAGGCATGGTATTTTTTTTAAGATACCATATTGCTTAGGCTGTTTTGTGTTCTTTTGGCATAAATATATTAATCAGGGTAGCCACGTGAAGTTCCACAATCTTTTTTTAGCATAGGTATGACAACTATATTGCTAGTATGCATGAAGACAAAACCATGTTTCACCAGTATAATTTGTTTAGCTCACTGGGTGCGATTTTATTGTACCAATAAATATAGCTTTGCTAGTACAGTTATTTCCATACTAGAAACACTTTGTCAGTGGGATATACTGTTAAAGTGTTCCAAGAACACCTTAGGTCAGATCTATGCTGACCTAAGCCTATTATAGCATAGCATCGATAACACTTATAATCTTAGGTCAGATCTATGCTGCAAAGTTTTGTTGGTATAGCTGTGTTCGTATGCTGGCAAGCACCTAATCATACCTCAGTCATTTAGGTGTAATGACAAAAAATCTCCTCCCGGTGCACAGGAGTGAGCCAGCTTGCCTGCTTCAATGGGGAGGGGGTGTGGGTGTGTGTGTGTGCAGGTTCTGCTGCTTGTGTTTGGGATCAGGCCCATCACCCAAGCCCTGTGTGTGCCTCATTGAGCTCCATTTTGCACCTTGTAGGTGCAAGCAGGATCCTGAGCACAGGGCCATATCATCTGACCCATGGGGTTGGGAATTTGGTGGTGGAGGAGTAGTGGCAGTGTTAATTGCCACCACTTTCCCCTAACACCACATTTCCAGATCCTTGAGCAGCCTGGTGGGCCAGATCACACGGCTCTGTGGACTGAAGTTTGAACACCCCTGGCCTAGGGCACTGTTAATATCATTTTATATAGTTTTGTAATGTAGATTGTCTACAATAGTAGCATTGCCAGGTCAGCTATGTTGGTATTCTATAATGACAGTGTTTGCTAGTGTAGTTGCAAAATTATGTTTTCACCTGGTATAGTTTATTCTAGGGACTCCATTGTCCCTTGGCAAAAATCACAGTTTACTGGCATGACTGAATCTATGCAAGGACTCTTTGCTGGCAGTTATATTGGTCAAGGATTGCACCTCTTTGCACCACCTCTTTGCACCTGTGCCACTAGAAGTTTACAGCATAGATAAGGCCTGAGAAATTAAAGACTTGTATGCTAAGCAACATAACCATGTTAGCTACTATTATAGATGCTGTTATACCATTAGAAAGTCTTCTGTTGGTGTAGTTAATTTTCTTTGGACAGTTAGTATAGTAGAAGAAATTCTAATAGAATAGAACCCCAAGTTTTGGTACAGTCATTGTTCACAACCCACTTAGATTGCAGTGGGTTGTCGAATTAAACAAACTGCTTAGATGCTTGCTGTGGTTTTTACCTCAAAGGTTGTTGCTTCTCACAAAAGCTGGAGCAATGCCATGGTCCCATACTGTGGTGTAGCTAATGATCAGAGAAACAGCACCCTTTGAATAAAAGCCACAATATACTGCCAGCGCACCTCAGTGATCCCATGCAGCTGTTTGCTGTGGCTGCATATGCTCCTGGCTAATTTACAAAATACATCTTTGTGGGCAGGCAAGCAGGGGGGAAGGGGAGAGATGCGGGGGTGGAAGGCGGGCAGGGACATCACCTGTCAAAGCATTTGAATTCTAGTATACAGGTGGCACCTATCTTAGGTGGGTTTTGTGGTGTCATTGTTTAAAGTAAAACTTTTTTTTCTTATTTAAGTTGAGTTGGAATAGTTAAAGCATCAAACCAGCTCTTCCATTAACAGTTATACTAGTATACTAGTGTTTGTTCTATTTCAGGAAGTGAAATAAACTGATAGTATCATATACCTTTATTAAGTGCATCCATATTAAGAATTCTCCTTTTATAAATTTTATCAGAAAAAAATATATTACCTCTTTCACTACAAAATTATACTAATATAGCATTTCTAGTGAGGACTTGCCTTGGCTTTTTTAGTTACATAATCCCATTTTGCTCATTTTACTTTAGAATTGCCAATTCCAGATTGATGAAATAGGAACAAAATTAATTAGTCTGATAGGATATGTAGTTTTAGTTAACACTCTTCTCCTTAAATGCATTCCTTAGACTAGATTGAATATCTTCTAGAATAGCTTCAAATCACATTTTTAATTACAGTTATGCAAATTCTCCCTGAAAACATTTTGCAGTGCCCTTCATTACAAGGAGGTACTTAAACAAAAGTTTTAAAATTCATTGCATCAGGAAGTGGCCATCTAGCTAAGAGCAGGTCTTTTGACATGTTGCTTGAGCAAAATTTCTGTATACGTCAGTGAACTGTGCCTGAATGAGGAGTTACAAGATTGGGCCTTAGAGCTGAATTAAGAGATTTGTAAATGGGTGAAATTCTGGCCTAGTTGACGTCAATGGCAAAACTCCTATTGATTTTCATTAGGTACCAAGTTTTGCTGTATGCTTTTTAGAGGATTACTGCTGTTTTTTTCTTGGGAGTTGCTGTAAAGCCTGTAGCATTGAATCCCACCTATCAATTCACTGTGTTCAAACATTACTTAATTTCCAGACCAAGATAATTGAAAGGTATAGAGTACTATGTTCAGCATGAGTTATCACCAGTAGTGTACAGTGTTCTCATAACTTTGCACTTCACATGTCTCTTCCGAGATATACGATTATTAATGTTTTCCTAGGAAAGTATGTAAAAAAAAAAAGTCTCAGTACATGGATTAATAAGTCAACAAAATTCTCTCCTCAAATGTTAAATTCTGGGATTGCATTTGTTCACTTTTCTTGCTTAACACTTTTTAAGTTTAGCAAACTATGAAGTACAGATACTCTCAACAGGAAATGAAACAAACCCAACTGAAAAAAAAACAGTAGTACAAGAAGCTATTTACAATACATTGCAATGTAGTAGCTAATTTAATTTGCTATGCTGTTGTGTTTGGCTATGTGGAGCTTATTAAATTGAGCTAGGTAGGAAAGAATTTATCCATCTTGTAAAACTTTGAGCATTAAAAAAAATCCCGCTTCTGCATTAGGATGAAAGCAAGAGCTTTCAGAATTTGTTGTAGAAAGCAAGAAAGAAAAATAGATGTCAGAATTGTTTATACAAAGAACAGCTGAGGCAGAAAAGATGTAGAGGGACTGCTCTTAGAAAGCCCATAGTACTATATTTTTGGTCACTTGTGGAAGGTGGAAGACTGACAACAGGAATTTGAAATAGGGTCTCTCGCATTGTGGGTGAGGATCCAAAACCAAATAGGTTCTGCCTTTTTCACTCCACGTGGTTTTGCCTAGAAATTCTATCCTAGAGTTGAGAAAATTTTGACAAAACTGGTATGAAGCTTTCTTTGAGGTCAGTTTCAGTGAAAGCACGCAAAGTCAAACAAATTCAAAGTCAGCTCTACTCTCAACACAGAATAGAAAGCAAGTAACAGCAGCACTGATGGTTCATGAATGCATTCAGCAATAAACTAGTTAAGCTGGCTTTCACTGAGACTCATATTCTTAAAATGGCATGGATGTTTTAAGATTTTTTACAGTACATTTAAGCATCGCTGAGTTCTTTTTGGGCCCCTTGTACATGATACTCAGAATACTTTTCCCTGAAGTCTGATGAGATTTCTCAGTTTTGTAAGCTAAGCTAATGATGCATGAAATTTAGTGCATCATGAATGAACTACTTGTATCTCTTCTCCTGTGGCAGTTGCCATTTATTTACCCTTCTGCTGCAGAAAGGTTGTTTTAGTTTATAAGGACCCATTCTTTTAAAGATGGCTGGTGTCTCCTGGCTAAGAGTTTTCAAGTTCCATTGAAGCTTATGGGAGATAGGAAAACCTGAAGAAGTTAGAGTAGTCTACAAAAGGTAGCACTTTGTATGTTTAATAGGCGGGTGTTGTTGCATATTTGTGCTTTATTTGATAAGTTTTCCCTTATTTTATCAGCTGTATTTTTTCAGTAAAAGGGTTTATGCAAATAATTCTTCAGATTTTTAAAGTGACAAATTTCTTTTCCTATGCTTTCAAAATGGAATGTCTTTCAAAATCTATTATTCCTGTCCTCTAAAGTTATCTCAAACGTATCCATTTTAGAACTCTGTTTTTACACCAAAGAAAAAGTTGGAATTTTAGATGTGTACCAAGGAAAAAGCCATTTTTTTTAGCCTCTAGTCTGCAAATGAAGAATGTACTATATTTATTAAAATACAAGAATACCCTGATTATAAGACAAACCCCCAATAATTAGATATGGACAGTTTATACAATTTGATATAAATTCATAGACATTAGGGCTTGAAGGGACCTTGGAAGATCATTGAGCCCAGCCCCCTGCCCCAGGGGCAGGAAGTCAGCTGGGATCAAAGGATCCCAGCAAGATAAACATCCAAATGTCTTTTAAAGGAGTCCAGAGTGGGTGCTTGCACCACCTCTGGTGGCAGTATATTCCAGGCATTGGGGTCTCGACAGTAAATAAGTTCTTCTTATGTCCAGCCTGAAATGGTTTTGGAGGAGTTTGTGACAGTTTGACCTTTTCATCCCTTGGGATGCTCTGATGAACAAACAGGCATTCCCCCAGATCCTAATGTACACCTCTTATATACTTATAGGCAGCCACCACGTCCCCCCTGAGCCTGCGCTTTTCCAGACTGAAAAGTCCCATGGCTCTCAGTCTCTCATCATAAGGCCTGTTTTCCTGCCCTGTGATTATGCATGTGGCTTTCCTCTGAACTCTCTTAAGCTCCTCCACATCCTTTTTAAATTGTGGTGCCCAGAATTGGATGCAGTAGTCCAGCTGTGGCCTCACCAAGGCCAATGACATCCTGGGATTTGCTTGAGAAGCATCTATGGATGCAAGCCAGGGTTTTGCTTGTTTTACCAGCTGCAGCATCACATTGTGGCTCACATTCATTTTGTGGGCAATTGTGACTCCCAAGTCCCTTTCGGTCGTGGTGCTAGCAAGCGTAGTACTGCCAAGCGTATAAGTATGCTTCAGGTTTTTCTTTCCAAGGTGGAGTACCTTACATTTTTCAGTGTTGAAAGCCATCAGGTTTTTGTCCATCCATTTTCTGAGCCTGTCAAGGTCAGCCTGGATCACCATCGTGTCCTTGGGTGTGGATGCTCTACCCCAAAGTTTGGTGTCATCAGCAAACTTGGCCAGTCCACTTCTGATACCAAATGTCCGCATCATTAATGAAGGTGTTAAAGAGTATAGGCCCAAGGATGGAATCTTGGGGGACCCCACTGGTCATGATGCACCACGATGATTGACTTCCATCAGCCACCACTCTCTGGGTCCGACCTCAGAGCCAGTTCCCCAGCCAGTGGATTGTGAGGTAACTGAGGCCACAGTTGGCCAGTTTTTCTATGAGATGATCATAGGATAGCAGATCGAAGGCTTTTTTTAAAAATCAAGATATGACATCAATCTCTTCTGCCTTATCCAGGTGATATGTTACCTGGTTGTAGAAGGAGATGAGATTGGTCAGGCAAGACCTACCCGCAGCAAACCTGTGCTGGCTGTCCCTTAGGATGTTGCCATCAGCCAGTTTGTCAAGAATGATCTTTTTGATATTTTTTTCTAAGATTTCCCCAGGACAGAGGTCAGGCTGATGAGCCTGTAGTTCCCTGGATCTACTTTTCTTCCTTTCGTGAAGATAGGCACCAGATTGGCCTTCTTCCAGTCTTTGGGCACTTCACCTGAGTGTTATGAGTTCTCGAAGTTCCATGCCAGTGGCTGAGCTATGATGCTTCCCATATCTTTAAGTACCCTAGGGTGTAAACTGACTGGGCCAACTGACGTGAAGACATCCAGCCTCTTAAGGTGTTCCTTTATGTGGTTAACATTGATGAAAGGTAATAATTCTCCCTTGCCTTGTCCATCCCGTACCATATTGAGCAGGACTGCCCCTTGGGGCTGGTGAAAAACTGACACAAAATACCCATTAAGCAGGTTGGCTTTTTCTTGGGTGTCGGTTGTCAGTTGTCCCATATGGTTTAGCAGAGGTCCACTGTTACCCTTGTTTTTCCTCTAGCTCCCCACATATCTAAAAAAGGACTTTTTATTTTCCTTGATATGTGTAGCCAGTTGGAGTTCAGTCACAGCCTTGGCTTTCCTGATTCACTCCCTACAGGTCTGGACCAGTGCAGAATCCTCCTCCTTTTGGGGTGGATCCAGTCTTCCATCCTTTATAAGTCTTTTTTTTTAGATGCAGGAAGTCCAGTAGTTCCCTGCAGGGCCAAGGGGGCTGCTGTGCCCGTTTGCTGCCTTTCCTCCAAGACGGGATTGACACTGCTTGTGCTTCCAGGGTCGCTCCCTTGAGGAGCAATGATTCATTCTGAACTCCCCTCCCCTTTGGGTTGTGGTCTCTTAGGTCCTTGCCAACAAGCCTCCTGAGCTTGTCAAAGTCAGCTTTCCTGAAGTCGAGGACTTCTGCATTGTTGACTGACTTGCAAGCTTTATGGTGGATAGTGAAGGTGATCATGTCACCCAGTTTCCCTTCTATCCTTAGGTCGCTGATTAAGTCATCCCCTGTTGCCAGTACCAGATTGAGCAGAGCTTTGACTCTTGTCAGTCCATAGACTTCTTGAGTCAGATGGAGGTCATCCATGCACATGAAAAGCTTTGTGACCATTCGGATTTGGCAGAGTGCTCTTCCCATGAGATGTCTGGGTAGTTAAGTCTCCCATGACAACCATGCACTGGGAGCGTGTAGCCTTAGCCAGTTCCCTGGCAAATTCCTGGTGGAGCTCTTGATCCTGGCTAGGAGGACTGTAGTTGACTCCCACCACTGTCCCCTGTGCCATCTTCACCATGGATTTTAACCCAGAGAGTCTCCAGTCATCTACCCTGGGTGTCAATGTTGGCTTGCAGGTATGTGTAGCTTTCCTTGACATAGAGAGCTATACGCCTGGCCCTTTTATCCACATGATCTCTCCTGTACAAGGTATAGCCATCTGTACAAGGTATAGCTGTCTGTAATTTTCAGGGTATAGAATATAATTATTGGAGGCTTGTCTCGAATACGTCCCTCTCCCGTTGCTACATCAGGAAAAATAAATCTGGGGGGGGTGAGGTAGTTTCTTTGTCCTCTGCTCCCTAACTTCTTTCCTTTCAGCTCTTTTCTCTCTTATGTCACACCCTGCTGCCTCTAAGCACATGGAAGTAATGAGGGAATTTGAAAAAAATGACCTTGAAATAAACGTAGCTGTAGTATTTTGCATATAGTACCCTTAGACTTAGTTCATACAGATTTGACGCATTTTATCTTTTTTGAAACCGCTGCAAATTTTAACACAGGTACTTCATAAACTCATTTAAGCAATGCTTCTGTGTGTCCTTTTATATAGCACCAACTATGCCTGCCGTTAGTTTAAAGCCAAAAGGCTCGTGCTTTGCATGGGGCTGGGCTCCAGAAGAGTCAAGAGCACTTCAAGCCATGGTGACCCCTCACAGCTCAGCACTGCTCAGTATGTGTGTGCACTCTAGATACTGCCTCCCACCTCCTGCAAAAGATCCATGTGCTAATTAGTGCCCCCACTCATGACTGGAACTGGGTGTTCTTGTCATGAGTCCTGGAATCATCCCAAAATTTGTATGCAGATGAGGTGTAGGCCATCCTGGTCCGGATTCACTTTATGGAGGGCAGGGCCACACTAATCATATGTGCCAGGCTGAGGGGGACGTGGGTAGAGGTGACACAGGGATTATGGATGAATTTTGGGGGCCAAATTTGGTGATGTTTGCTAGACATTTAAGGTTGGTGAAGGAACAGGAATAATTGGAAGTGAGAAAGAAAGATGCAGCTCCACTATGGAAGTGAAGAGGAAGTTGAAGTGCATTAGAGTATAGTGGTTCACCATGATTTAAAGAAACAGAAGTCAGTGCTGAGGAGAACTGCGCTCAATTGGCATTATCATATATATTATTCAGATGCATTGTATTAACTTATCCTTGCAGTAGGTTCATATTGGCATGTTTGCCCAATATGGACAGTGTGTTTTATAGTCATGCTCAGTGTCGGCTACATTTAATCAGCATCATAGTTGGTTTTCATTACTGAGCACAAGCTGCTTTCAGCAGGATCTCAAAGATAGTGTATGTAGTGAGGTTTCTTGTATGTGCATGTATGATGAGGGGCTCCCCCCCTGCCCCTGGTGTTGAGGGGCTCCCCCCCTGCCCCTGGTGTTGATTTGGGGGTGAAGTGGGGGAAGGTAACAAAAAACAACCTCATCTTGTATTTGAATCAATATGGTTATTAAATTAGATCACTGAAATTTAGCAATATAGCAAAAGTGTATAATTGCTGACTTCCATTGCTGGTTAGGTCTAAAGGAAAATATTTGTGGAATACTATTCAATGCTTTTTAAAATATTAACAGAAAAGTACAGTTTGCCTGTGTAATGCCAGCATAGAAAAGGTTTTACTGTACTTTTCATAAATCATAAGTCTTACTACTAGCTTTTATTGGGCCAAATGATATCCTGACAGTAATTCCTCCATTTTTCACTTTGCTGCTAGAATAAAACTTCAGTATCCGAGTATTAGTATAGTCTATTGAATTTCACAATATTGACTACATTTTTCCAAATAACCATTCTGTCAGATTGCCCTGACCATGCTTTCCACAAAATTGGGGTTTGGGAAGCAAAATATATTTTAATTATTCATTATTAAATCCATTAACGCAAATGGTTAATGGTTCTCATAATTCATTAACACAAAACTACATTAATTCTGTGCTCATCTACATGTGTTATTAATGCTCTGTAAGGTTATTGTGCAATAAGCTGTCTCTGGGAGCATATAGACACATACACCTGTCAGGACAATTATGGCTATACCACTCTTATTGTGTCCATTTTAAAATTATATGGACTGATTTACATGATGCAAAACCCATTGATATCTAAGAAATCTAACAAGTGTTAGCGTGATGCTGTTTGATTTAGGTTAAATTGTCAGTGCATACGTCCTTGAATTAGAATGGCAGTTCATTTTCTTTTTTACTAGAAATTTAGAGATGCAAAGGAAATGAAAGAAAAGTAGAATCTAGAGAAAATGTATATTGCACAACTGCTTAAATATGTAACTGGCCACTGATGGTTAAGGAAATAAATTATAATTGGGAGGGAACAAAGAATTTTAAATGTTTGTATTTAAACTGTGGTTGTTACTGCTTGCCTGCAATAGTACAGAATATTATTATTGAAATATGAATAGGTTGAGGTTATTTTTTGAGGAAGGTATTAATTTGATAACTGCTCACAGCACTAAGTCACTTTCTGAATTAAAAGAAATCTAGATTATTTTTAATAGGAGACAGATATTAATGGATTTTCACATGGGGTACATACAGGTGTTTGGGAAGGTTAGGGGGAGGTTGGTTCGTATTAAAAATGGCTACCAGATCTGACTCAAGTTTGCCCAGGTCCAGGACTTGCACTTGGATCTCTAGTTAGGTAAAACCTAACAAACTCTACAGAAGTTCCAGGAAGGTTAGATTGGTCTAAAAATGGCTGACCTGATCGAAATAAACTACCTTGGAGGTAGCATTAACTTGGATTGGGTTGGCTATTTTTAGACCATTCTAACTGTTCTGAACTTCAGTGCAGTTCCCACCACAGCTCCAGGGCTGGTAGACCCCAGGCACTGGCCCCAGCCCCAGGGCTGCATGTTTTCAACCCACCCTCCTGGCACTGGACTATTTTTAGCCCCTTGCCCTACTCGAAGGCAAACAGTCCTCCCACTTACCATCTATGGAACATCCAGAACCCCTCACCAGCCAACCAAACCCCCATCTTACAAACTGTTCCTGGTGCTGGTTTTAATCCACCTTTACAGATGTCACAAGATGAGGAAGTAAGTTGGGATGAGGGAGAGATGGGGGGGGAAGGGGTATAGGTTTGTCAGCAATGGGGAAACCGGGGGAGGGGGTTTAAAAATAGCTCCTGATCCTGGAGGGTGAAGGAGATCACCCCTATTCCTTCAAGCATGCTGTGGACGCTGCAAGCCCCCTGATCCTGTCAAACTTTCCCACACCCCATCAACCCCCCAGGGAATCCCGTCTGCCCTGCCCCCATTCCCTGACCCTGCTGGCACCTCTGATTCCCTCTTCAGACTCTGCCTGCCTCCTCAAGTCCTCACATCTCTTCCATGGCCCCTGCTTCTCCCCACCCCTGATTCCCTGATCTGCCCCTCTGACCACTTCCCCACAGTGAGGGTATTCCTTGATCCCTGGTCTCTCCCATGGACTCTGCCTCCTCTCAGTCTTTCCACAGACCAACTCCCCGTCCCGAATCCCTCCCTCCTGTTAGCTCCTCTATTCCGACTTGCCTTCAATCAGGTGGCCATTTTCAACTCAATCTAACCTCCCCAAATGTCTGTACCCAGCCGTGGGTTGTTGCAAAAATGGTTTAACATTCTCTGTTTTTCATACGCAACCTGTTAAGCAGTTTTGTAAGCACTTGCTGTGCAGTTAGATTACACTTTTGTGGTCTCAAGCCTTACCTTACAAAAAGATACCTTACCTTACACTTCTATTATCTCATTCTTGTGAAGAGTACAAGTAATGCTTAGAAATAATTAAGATTGGTTCACTGGAACTATAATTACCATACTTGAGGTCAAATCATACCTTGGGACTGAACCCCTACCTAAGGTGTCCAAGAGCATAGTCAACTACATGAGAACATCTTTTTCTCATGTAGCTATTATTATTATTTCTTCCCCTGTGTCTGTGGGAGTGGGTGAGTAGAAGGCAGCAAATGGGCTGAACCTGAGCTCCAGTCCATCAAAATACTGGTTAGCATAGCAGTATGTTGATATTAGAGAATACCAAGGGTTTATTACTAGCCCAGGTTGCTTTTTCACTTGGAAGGGATTCCAGAAGACATATTATGGAATAATCCCTGGTTACTGTATTTAGAAACACAGTGGGTGTGTCTACATGTGCAACTAACGTGCAGTAAGGTTACTGTGCAGTAAAATAAAGTGCAGTAAGATGTGGCCGGGAGCGCATCTGCACGTGCACCCAGTCCTGGGCTGCTCCTGGCCTGTTGTGCTCTCCAGCAGCAGCCAGGGGAAACTCCAGGCTCCCCCAGGTGCGAGCCCAGGGACTGGCAGGGAGCACAGGAGCTGGTCTCAATGTGTGCAGAGCCGGGAGATGGTTTTTCCCTTCATCCGGCACAGAACTCCCCTGACATCGGAGCTAAGCCAGGCAGCAGTGGCCCCTTGCATCTACATGTGTGCTACTGTGCATTACATAATATGCCATGTATCTAGTACTTGTACGTGTTAGTGCTAGCAAACAGCACATTGGAATAATTTGATACATGGTAAATCCAGTACATGTGCAGATGGTGACACTTTACTGCTCATTAGATTTGTCTAATGTGCAGTAAAGTGTCTTATGTAGATGTGCCTAGTGAACATGTGTCCAGAACTACCATTTAGCATATAAAAGGAAGATTCTGTATTGTGTTCAAATCACTCTAGTGTAGGCTGCGTGAAGCTTCAGGTGGTGATTTGATTCGGAGGAGATCCGGCCTGATTCAGTGGCCAAATCCACAAATCTGAATCAAATCAGGGGACCAATTTAAAGGTCCAAATCTATTCAAAACTCTCCAAATCTTCTGAAAAGATTCGGAGAGCTTTGATTTGGACAGTCCCCAGGATCTGCAGCTATACTTGGAGCTGGTAAGTAGGGAGCAGGGGAGGGGACCATGGGGGGGACCCTGGCCAGCCCTGCTTCCCTGCCTGCTCCCCTAGCCCCCGCTATGGATGCCTTGCCTGGCATTTAAAAGAAAAAAAGCCCTGGTGCTCACCAGGTGGAGGGGTGATCCCCACTGCCCAACACTGTGTGGGGGGCTCTGCATGAGCCCCCTGAGGCTCCCCCCACTCCATGAGACCCCCCATGGCTGCCCTGCCCACTGCGGCTCAAGCCCTTGAAGAAAAAAACAAAAGATGAGAAAAGCCCAGGGACTCGCTGCTCCTGCAGTGGCCATGGGGCTTTAGGGGGCTCATGTGGCATGGGGCAGCAGGGATTGCACCCCTCCCCCACCCCCATCAGGAGTGGTGAGTTTGGGATTTTTCTTGGATTTTTTTTCTTAAAGGGCTGGAGCTGCGGCAGGCGGGGCAGCCCTGGTGGGGGGGCTAGGAGAGAAGGGAAGGGTCGGGGGGCTTGTGCAGAGCCCCCTACATAGTGTGAGGCAGTGGGGATTGCCCCCTGCTTGGCAGCACCTGATGAGTTGGGGCTTTTTTTTCCCAAAATGCGGGGGAGCCATTGCCAGGCGGGGGATGGGCCTGGCTGATTTGGAGATTCGGCAGGAGCTGAAGGTCTGAATCAGATTTGGCTGAATCGATTTGGGGCAGTGATTTGAATCACTGAATTGAATTGCTGTCCCCTGAATCAGCCGAATCTGAGTACTAGCTGGTTTGCATAGGCCTAATGTCTACAGAGATGACAGGATGATAGTAGGAAAATATAGACATAAGAATCTATTTGTAAAGAAATAGCACTAATGCTGTTATATCAAGCTAGAGCAAATCATTGTCAAAAATTAATCAATTACAAAGATTGATAATGAATAAAAGGTTCTGCAAATTCTCCAAAGCAAAGAAATTCTAATGGTCAGCATATTGTTATTGGGTCAGTCCCATATTACTTTAATATGGCCGCACAAGTGGTTGTTCATAAGTAAAAAATTTAATTTATTAGCAGAAGTTGCATTAAGTGACTTGGTTAAATTAGTGGTTAAACTATAGTTATTCCAGGACCACTGTTTTCTCTAATGCTTAAGCTCTGCTAAATTTCTTTAGCTCAGTATTCTGTGTCCAAGTGTTATTGTATCTATTGTACTTGGGGCTCATTCCTGCCTGTAGTTTTGATGATGTGCAAGAGATGAGTCATCTTCCCATTTCACAAGGAACAGATCAAGACCATTTCAGGGGGTTTAGGAATGAGCAACATGCTTATCAAAGCTAATACATTTACCTGCCATCACTTCCCACTGCTAGCATTAGTAGGCAACTGTCAGTCCTTCTGGATCATGGTGTATATGCGAGAGGTTGCCAGGAGCTTTGACACATATGCCTAGGTAGGTGTATGGAGGAGTAGAGGCTGTCTAGACCTTCCATCCCTCCTTTAGACCATTGAAATAGCCTCCAAAGTCTAGGCCAAGTCCATACGTTCAGTGCCTTTATGGATGTAGTTATATGCATCTCTAGGAATCCAACCTGGGTCTACCTCGTGGCAGACAAGGATTCTACTACTAGCAGTGGGAACCTACTGTTGTGGTTCAGCCACAACATTGCTAGTAGTATTTGGCATTATGAAGCCAAATGATAGTGTCCCAGAGTGTTGTTAAGATCTTCAAAGTGATATTTTGTGCCTTTGTTTGGCACTGATGATAAAAGTAATGTCATCCTGAACTGCCATCACTCCAGTGACTTGGTGGAATTGCACCTGTTACAGCAGGGGTGAATTTAACCCGATGATGATAGTGATACCTGTCAAAAATCTATTTATGCCAGACAGTACTGCACATATAAAAATCATAAGTTTGATGCATCTTATAATGGCTCTCCAAAGGGCTATATAGTTTAAGTGCATAGTCTTTGGACTGGAAAGAGGTTGTTCATTCACTTGAACTGCACATCTATCCAGATTCAACATAAATAATGCTTATTTGATACAACACACTGTTACTGCTTTGGTTTCAGCAGTCCTGAATTGATTATTAGAAACCTTGAAAATGTGGGCATGTCATCAGTTTCAAGGCTTCTGTTAGAAGACTTGAAAATGATGGGGAGATACTGATCTTGAAACTGACTAGCTCCAGTCATTTTCATGATTTCTAATAGCGAGGCTTTGGCAACTGCTTCAGCTTTTCTCTCTGTAGTGCCAATTATGACATAGTTAAACTGAGTAAAGTATAATTACATGGCAAAGGGACAGTGGGGTCAAAAAGTTGCCATTTGTCTAACAGGATGTATAAATAAGTTTTTACCCTTAGTGCATATGTAGCTAATGAATAATTGTTATGTAAACGTAGCAGGATCGGTCCCCAGGGGTAGGCATGACCCCCCTGGTGGCTGCACAGCTCCTATAGCCATCCTAGCTCTCTGGGTCTCCTTCCTTCCTTCTCATCTGCCACGGCTTGTTATAATTAGTTAAATTGGTGGAAAGGGAGGTTACCTTAAAATCTTGTCTGTGCTTATAATCAGCGAGTGGCTCCCAGACTCCACAGGTCTCAAACTCTTCCCTACGTGCTAGTTGGTACCTCCTAGCCTGTCAGTGCTCCAGCTCAATAATAATTTTAAGGGCTAATTCTGTGGCCTCTGACCTCCTTGACAGCCATGCCTATTCCTTGCAGGTGTTTAATTATGCATCAGCAGGTGCTTAGCCCAGTTTCCATTCAGTCAATCTGGACCTTCTGGCTCACGCTTCTATGCCTTTATCCCTTTCTTATCCTCCTGGGACTAAGGTTCCTGTACTCCTAGCCAGTCTCTGCCCCTCCTGGACTATAGGCTCCTTGGCCCTGTTGATCTTCACCACACTTGGGCTATGGATCCCAGACCATTTCTCACCCCTTTGGGCTATGTTCCTCTGGTTGTTGCCCTTCTTGGGTTATGTTCCTCACCCCTGGCCTCACTTTTCTCAGGCTATGATCCCACCTTTCTTGGACTATGGAATTTGGGCCCCTGGCTCCAATTCTGCCCTTTTGAGGCAGTATGTTCAAGTCTCTCGTCTCCTTCTAGCAGAAGCCTGCTTTGTGTGTTGGGGCCTAGCCCTTGGCAGGGCTCCCCACAACTGTCATGTGCCTCTGGCACCCCTAGGATCCCTCTGGCTTCCCTTTCAGTTACAATCCCAAACTGCCAGTAACAACTGTAATGCAAACATAAGCACATTGGCTATAATATGAGTTCTACCTCTTCTGTGTAACTAACCTTCCTCTGTAATCCTGTAGCTTTTTGCTTATAGCCTTTATTGCAGGCAGCTCTCAATGGGTCTCTCAGCTCTGGTCCTTTAAGTACAGGTCTCCATCCCTCTAGTTTATTGACTTTGGGGCAAACAGCTCCCAGCTAGTCTCTCTGACAAAGTCCTTTTCAGTGCAGAGTTCCTTCACTGGCAGCTTTCAGAGATAGACTGCCTCTGGTCTCAAGCCCTTGAATTTTATACCTCTTAAGTCCCACCCCTTCAGGGCTGATTCATCAGGACCCACCAAGTAGTTGCCAGGGGAGCTGACAAGTAGAGCTACAGCTCCTTGTTGCCTGGCTAGTCTCTGGTCTTCTGTAGCCAACTTCTTCCATGCAGTGTTCCCTTGACTGGTGGCAGGTGTTTTCTTTTTCCTTTGCTGCAGTCAGTCATCTGCTCCAGTAACAGGGCTTCACTGGTGTCTGCTCCTTCTATTTAGCTTCCCTGGTGCCTACTACCCTTTATTTAGCTTCCTGGACTCTGTCTGCTGCAAGATTACCCTTATAGTAATGGGTGTGTTAGTTTTCCTGTTACAGTAAACAATAGGCAAAAAATCTGGCTTGGAGTTGTTCAGAAAAAATAGTGGTATAAATTACTTGTTCATATAATTACCACTTGTAAGTTATGCTTTTCTACCAATTTTTCTGTCTTCTTGGTGTGTAAATTACATCAACCTGAGTCTACATGTGGTCGTACATTGGGACATGGGAATTAGTAGATTTCAATTTGTATGATTTTAAGTTTTGCTTCTGCCTTTGTCAACAGATGAGCCTAAGGAGTTGAACTTGCTTACCCAAGGGCTGAACTTGATCTGATAGCGTTACATTTTTACTTCTCTTATAGTGTTTACAGAGCAGTATTCACCACAGTATCTTGGTTCTAGAGAGTAAAATTATGTTAGTTATATTGATGCAAATCCAGAATAAATTGAGGGAACATCTACACGTGCAATGAACGTGGAACAACAAACTCTAGTTTTTGTGCCAGAGTTCTTGTTTCCAGGCATGCCATTTGAATGTGTGCCCAGGACTGTAGCATGTTGAGCTGGGTTGGAGCAGCCCCGGCTGGCAGTGGGCCCTGCCAGTGGCTCAGCCTGCTAGTCTGAGCCTGCTCTGACTCTGCTCAGTGTGCTGAGGAGGTGCTAGCTGGGGCACAGGGATGCTCTAGTGTGGCCCCAGCTAGCAGGCAGCCCCTGCACTGAAGCACCCCCATGCCCCAGGGAACCTACTTTTTAATTTTAAAAACATCTAGTTCTTGCCTGTGTTGCAATAGGATAGATGCACATTAGGGCTGTGCAAAGGTTTGGTCCCTGATTCAATTTAGCTCGATTTGGTGGCCAAATCTTCAAATCCGAATTGAATCAGGAGACCCTTTAAACTCTCCATATTGGGTCAGAACCCTCCAAATCAATTTGGAAAGAGTCGGACATGAATACAGCTTTAAATGTTTTTTCTACATACCTCTAGGTAGCAGGTGGCTTGTCAAAGTTGAAATGGCAGGGCAGACGCAGCATCCCACAGAAACGTGGTGGGTTCCTCAGCGAACTCAGCAGCAGACCCAGAAATGGACTGAAAGCACCGAGGAGCACACTGGGGGTCTCCCCTGACTTGGCAACTGGTGCCTTCTGGATCTGGGGGGGCACCTGGGGTCCCCCTGTGGCTGATTGCTGAGCTGGGGTGGAGGAGGGAGCCACATGGGGAGAGGTCCCTCTGTGCACTTCCCGGTGGACCCAGAAGTGGACTGGAAGTACTTTTGCTCCACTTCTGGGTTAACCGCCGATCACGCGGGAAGCCCCCTGCGCTCCTGTGGAATGCTCCATCCACCCCAGCATCACAGTATTCATGAGCTGCGCCTGGTACCTGGAGGTATATGAAAAAACATTTAAAGCTGTGTCTGTGTCCAAATTGCTGATTCTCTGAATCGGTATTGAATCTTCAGATTCAGATTCAGTTAAATCGAATCAGGGACAGTGATCTGAATCAACTAATTGAATCACAGTCCCTGATTTGGGCCTAATCCGAATCGAATATGGCCTGTTTCACACACCTCTAATACACATACTTTCAAACTTGTCCCTCCCCCCCCCCCCTTCAGATTCAATATTGAGTGCAGGGACTTGGCCTTAAAAGTTCGTTCCACTGGTAACGAGACTGTAAAAAGTAGCAATTCACAGTTCATTGCTCTGGAAGCTTGCTTTTTGCGGGGGCCTCCTTAACTATAACTACCCTAGGTCCTTGGGGGTTAATAAAATGCAGATTATTTTATTTTTCCTTTATCATATTTATGGTATGTTGGTTAGGCTTTAATATAGTTTGAGATAAGCAGAATGGGGAAAACACATCGGTAGGGTTTTTAAATAAATCAGATAATGAAGAATATGAATTACTGTATGTAGTTTTATGCACATTGAATTTCCATGCAGTTCTGTCTTTTTCTTTCTAAACGTGTTTTGCGGATTTCTAATGGTGATATTTTAATGTCATTTCAGCTCATTTTGATTTTTTCAGTCTAATAGAAGTAAAAAAATACTAAAGTACAGCAAATTTTTATTCAGGCTTGTATTTCTTTGTTTTAATTCTTTTCAGATCGTTAGAGTGTATTTAGTGGTCCTTTCGGTAAAGAATTTTGATTTTTGTGATGTTTGTTTCTTCTCCAGTTGTTTATCAGCTGCTGCTTTAATAGTAGTATCCAGTAATATATTTATGAATAGAAGAAAATACACTGACATAGTGAGTTGGGCTGGGATCTTTAAAAGCATTTTATGTAGTTTAAGAGCACAAATCCTACTGACTTGCAGTGGACCTTGTGCCCTGAGTTACTTTGGTACCTTTGAAAATCCCTCCTTGATATTATATATGAGGCAGGGATTCACTTCTCAGTTGTTAGAACACAGGAAAACATGTAGTAAAACTCAGATAGTTACACTGAAAGCTATAGGTTGACTATTAAATATACTCGTATACAATGAAGTAATACCACAGTTAAGTATGTTTTACTTCAATAGTCAAATCATGAGGTATTGACACATGTACACGTGTAGTGCATTCAAAAAGGGAGGAGGAGCTGCTGCAGCTACTGTTACCCTATGGGTGCATCTACATGTGAAATTAATGCAACAGTAAACCGCAGCACATACGCTGGAATTTATTGCTGCTAGGCACCGTGTTACGTGTGTGCCTGGGACTGCAGCACATTGAGCTAGGTTGGAGCTGCTGGCCGATCCAGGGGGCAGCCTTGCACTGAAGCACCCTTGTGCCTCAGCCAGCCCTGTCAGCATCTACACATGCACTGCTGCACAGTAAATAATGCCATGACAGGATAGTATTAGTATTTACAAGTACTATCCTATGGCGGTGTTTATTAGTTTGCTGTGACCTAACAGGGCCACGCATGTAGATGCAGATACTTTACTGCGGAGCTAATTAGGCAGCTGTGTAGTAAATGTCTCATGTTTGATGTATGATTCTATAGTAATAGAACTGAGCTAAAATTATGGACAAAAGGACTTTGGGAGCAGTTTCAAAAGGAGGGGGAGCTTCTTTACAGAAACTGTTACATTCTAACAGTTTACATATGCACAAGCTGGGAATGACACAAAACAAAACAGCTTCAACATTCACATTGCTTCATCCAGAGTTAAGAGTTGGAGTAGTTTTGAAGCGCACTCACACAGGTGTAACTATTATAGCAACTTCTGCATACTTCCCAAAGCAGTTCCTGCCCCATTTTGAAGCTACTACAAGTGTATGTTTGTCCCTACTCTGAGATAAGCATCCATATTGAGTATTAAGAGGTGCACCAATACATTAGTTCGATATTGGATTGGCACCGATATAAAGAAAATTGACTATATCAGAAATTGGCCTGATGTGATTGATTATTTGGCCAATAAATGCCCATGCAGCATAGCACACAGGTAGCGAGGAGGAGAGCCTGGCAGCGTGCAGCTGGTAAGTCTGTTGTGGTGAAAGGGGAGGGGGAGGGAAGGAGCGTGAGGTGGGGCAGATCACCCCTCATGGTGAGGGAGGGAGTAGGGCTGGGGCTGGGGTAGGTGCTGCCCAGCTGGGGTGGGGGTGGGGGCAGGGCAGAGCTATGGCTTATCCAGGGGGCAGCTTCCACCACTGTGCCCTGGTCCTGGCAACTCCCACCACTGCTCCTACCACTTGTCTGGGATGGCACGAAGGGGAGGAAGCATGTGCCTCTGGATCTGTGCTGGGTGGGCTGCAGCTACAAGTTGGAGCCAGGGGCCACACTGTGCTGTGCTTGGGGCAGGCAGCAGTGGTGTTGGGAGGGGACCATGGAGAAGGTTACATAGACCCATGCCCTCAACGCTGCTGCTGTCCGGTCTGCCCAGCAGAGATCTGGGGGCGCACACCCCGTTCCTCCTCCATGCACTCCTGGACAAGCGGCAGGAGCCCCTTCTCCTTTGTGCTCCCCGGACAAGCCGCAGCTTCGCCTCGCACCTGCCCTGCCCCATCCCGCTCCAGGTGGGCAGTTTCTACCCTGGTGCCTGCCCTGCTCCTTCCCTCACTACAGAGGCCTTGATCTGCCCTCTCATGCCCCTTCCCTTCCCCCTCCCCTTTCACCACAACAGACTTATTATCTGTATGCAGCTGTATTGGAAATCAGATTGATATTGGCTGATATGCCTCCTTAAAAATGGGCTATTGGTATCGGCCCCCACAATCTTCATTGGTGCACGCTTATGAGTAATGACATGGCACTAGGCAGATGTGCTAGTACATAGGGGAAAAATTTATTTTTCTAGTATGAAGAATCTCTCCTTAAATGCTAATTCAGGAGATGCTCTCTTGTGATACATGGGCCTCCTGTAGGTAGATTGGAAGAAGTTTTTATGATGAGAGCTATGCCAGAGAAGAAGCGGCTATCATAATCAAGAGAGGGCCAAAGTGTGGATGAGAAGTTTAGCAATAGGTCTGGTGAAGAAATTGGTTATTAGGGATGTGCGGAATGGGCTGTATTTGATTTGGATTCAGATTCGGCCTGAATCGGGGACAGTGATTCAATTAATTGATTCGGATCACTGTCCCGATTCTATTCGGCTGAATCCGAATCTGAAGTTTCAATGCTGATTTGGGCATAGACACAGCTTTAAATATTTTTTCTACATACTTTGAGGTATTAGGCGTGCGGCTTGTGAATGCTGTGATGGTGGGGCAGATGGAGCGTCCCACAGGAGCGCAGGGGGGCTCCCCTGTGTGCTTGGCAGCAAACCCGGAAGTGGACCAGAAGTACTACCAGTCCACTTCCAGGTCTGCTGCCAAGTGCGCAGAGGACCCCCCACCATGCCACCCCTGACTCTACAGTCAGCCTCAGGGAGACCTTGGATGCCCCCTCAGACCCAGGAGGCACCAGTTACCAAGCGGGGGGGGCGTCCCAGCGTGCTCCCCAACAGACCCAGAAGTGGACCAGAAGTGCTGCCGAGTGTGCTGGGGACCCCCCCAGTCCTGTGGGACGTTCCATCCACCCCACCATCTCAGCACTGACGAGTCGCCTGCTACCTAGAGGTATGTAGAAAAAACATTTAAAGCCGTGTCTATATCTGAATCTTTCCATATTGATTTGGAGGGTTCCAGTTTGATTCAGAGAAATTAAATGGTTTCCTGATACGATTCAGAGATTTGGCCACCAAATTGGGCTGAATCTCCGCCAAATTGAATCGGTGACCAAAGCTTCACGTAGCCCTTTTGGTTATATCTTGGAAGAAGAGTTTATTGGAGGAGAGACAAGCAGAAAGTAGAGGAAAATGTGCATTCTACATGTAGCAGCCCTTTCTCAGTCCTGCTAACAACAGAGCTCACTCAAATATGTTTATGAATATTGCTTAGAAGAAACAGTGGAAATATTTGTGAGAGGTAGCTCCTGAAACAGAAATGTTCACGGGCTCTAAGAAAAGAGTCTCCTCAATACCTAATGCTATTGAGTGTTCTTTCTAGCCTAGTAGGCTGTGGGCCCTGTTCTCAACTTCAGCTTGTTAAGTTTCTGAATAACAAAGCAATCTATCTTAGTAATCCTTATCAATATTTCACATTTGGCAACACTCCTTTGTACTCCAGCTGTTGCCAGCTCTCTGGCTGAACAGAAATTTGGCAAAACTGTTGTAAAACTTAGTGTAAAAGTGTTTTATTAAGAAAGCTGAGTTTACAGATAACATACATTTTAAATTCATTTTTTCATCCACAAGAGATCTGATTGATTAATTTGGTCAGACTGTTGTTTATTTCCATTTCTTAAATAGCTACAGAACTTTACTATAAATATTACATTAAATTTTGCAGCTATATACACAGTGCTAGATTCTGCACTTAGGTAGGAGTGTTGGACTCAAATGGAACTCAGCTGGAGTTACACATTCATTTGAGAATATGGCCCACATCTCTCAATACCCACGACATGTTTATTAAAAATTTGGTGTACTTTTAAATGACTTTATTGTTGAAGGAAATCTTTAGTCTGATTTTGATGAAATATCAGTCCTTTCCTTTTTGCTTTAGTTGTCATGGATGATGATGACGATGAATCCTGTCTCCTTGATCTTATTGGGTAAGTTCCCCTTAAGAAATTCTTATGGAGAAGTGATGCAAAAAACAATGTACAAAAATTAATCAATGTCAGAAGAGGATCCATTTCCAGTGCTGTCTGAACCTGTGTCAGTTTGCTGGCTGATAAGTGAAATGAACTTAGTTACTGTTCTGTCCCTTGTGGACACCTTAAAGCCTAGTGTCAGAGTTTATGACAGTTGATAGTCTACTTATTGACATTCTTCTTCAAAATAGGAAAAGCCTGAATAGACATGGAGATTGAACTCTCCTATTTATTTAGTCATGTTTCTGTCAGTTTTGTAAGATAGCTTGTACTGCTGCTGCAAAGCACATGCTTAATACTTTTGATAAATAAAAGACTTCAGGCCTTAGAGCCATCAGTCCAGAGACTTCGTAAGCTTTGAACTTCTAAATTAAATATTAAAATGTGTGTTTTATTTCAACATACAAAGTATTTCAGTCATTTTTACAGGTGATAAAATGCATTCGTATAAGAATGTAATAAGAATATAGAACTGCTTCATATTATAAAAATTACAAACGGGGTATCGGTTGTCTCTTCAAAGGTATTTTATTTGAAATCTCTACCTTTGGGAAAACCCTGTCATAGTTCTATTTGTTTGTTTCCACAACATTTGTATCTAGAGGTGGGCAGGGTATTCCATATGGGATTCATAAATCAATATTTAGGTAGAGCTGTAATCTAAGAGAAATTGATATATACTTACTGTAGGAACGGGGAAGTTTCCTTCCCTTGACTAAGATACTAATTCTGTTCTTCAAGAATAGATAGCTTCCATAATCTATTCCAAATTTATTGACTATCCAATACATAGCATTTCCTTTGAACTCTTGGGGTGGGAAAAAGTTTGATTTCAAGTGATAAGTCAGTTACCATAAAAGGAAAGTTCCTATGTGGTACTTGATGTAGATCAAGTCAAGTATAATGATCTGATCTTAAAACATCTCAAGCGTACAGTGAACTTGAGCATCTTGTATTGCATTCCTTATTCACCAAAAAATGAATAGTCAATAGTTCACTTACCTTAAAATCAGTTAGAGTTTTGACTGTAAAAGGAATAAAGGACCAATGATTGCTATAATTCGTAGTTTACCTTCTGAACAGTGTGGCAGGATAACAGGATGTTGGCAGTGTTGCCTAAAATTGATGCCGTATACA
Source organism: Caiman crocodilus (assembly GCA_030014935.1). NCBI lineage: Eukaryota > Metazoa > Chordata > Crocodylia > Alligatoridae > Caiman > Caiman crocodilus. The sequence goes on from JAGPOW010003648.1 coordinate 71,610,051, forward strand.
TTATACAGTGAGACTGCTGGTTTCCCTTTCAATTCTGAATGGGAAAATGTTGCACCTTCACTGGAACATAAAGATAAGAATAGACAAAAGGGAAAGAGAAGTGAAAGAGATTCATCATAAGCATGATTTACGAAGATACCAGTTAAGTCTGCAGAGTGCCCAGAAAATGAGGTCCTACACAAAGGAGAGTGTTGGGATGAAGCATTGTTTGTAGTATCCCCTACTGTTGTAGTGTCTACTGCTTGTAGCAGTTTTAGCCAGAGCATCCTTTCCATTACACCTTTGAGTTTGGTAAGTGCCCTCTAATCTTTATGGATTCATTTTTAGAATTGCTATAAGATATTAACAATGGGCGCTGACAGTTGTGGGAAAGAAAAAACCTGGAAGCAGCAGCCCATTACTTTTACCCAGTTCTGCAGTGTCTGTATAGCTTGGGTGTTTCAGCAGGGTTTTTGGTGTTTTTAGCTAAAGCTGACTCAATCAGCTATTTGATAAAGCACCAAAAAGCCGCACTAGGGCACCAGCTGTATATGGAAGTTGGGAAAGATGGGTGCAACTAATGTCCTGTCTCTTCTGGGTGTTCTTTGGGCTCAGCACAGGTGTGTGCCAAGTTGGAAGTAAAGCACCATTTTTCCCCCATGTTGGCAAGCAGCCTGTGGTAGTTAAAGTAATGATAAAACAACTAGAGTTAAATAACTAATGACCATAATACTTCTTTAGTAATGCTGATAGTGAAAACCTTGATTATTTATCAGTAAAATCCCATATAGCTAATCCATATCTAATGGATCCACAACTGAAGCAATGACACTTTTCCCTTTTTATCCTTGTAATTTGCTATAATCTTCACTAAGGATCAGATTTCTTTTTGAAAATGAAAAGTGTAGAAGTAGACTCTGACTTCAGATGTCTAGACCTTAAATAAATTAGTATCATGTAAGATTATAAAAATATTTATACTAAACATGGTTGAATACAGCGTGATTTTCTTCAAATATAAAAAAAAAAAAATATTTTGTAAGCTCATGTTTTTTAGGTTAGATGGATACTTGAAGGGGTCTTTATTTTGTTTCCTGTTTGTCTTTTAGGATGCTCAAGAAAGAAGAAGGGGATGTATTGAATTGACATTTTTTTACACCTGGGGTGGGGGAGGGTTACCATGGTTCTCACAAATGTTTAATTAATATTGTTTAAAAATAAAGATTATTTGTTTTAAATCAAAGAATTCCTGTATCTTTTTGCCTTGGTTATGTGCACATTGAGTGTTTCACAAAACAGTTGTATAAATTCCTGTATGTGGCAGTAACAGCAAAATAATCTCATTTAATAAAAAGTTATGTGGATGCATACATTGAGAATTTTTCCTACCAGTTTTGCATGTGCTTCTTTGTGTGTGTGTTTTTAACACATTCCGACTCCAATTAGTCATGTTATCTGACCCCACTCCTTAATTATGTATTGACACAAAATCAAGTTATCAAAGGAAAAATGCATTTAATCAGCTATGTTACTTTTGAGCTGTTATGGAGTTGAATTCATTTGGAAAAGTTGTAGCCATTTCTCAAGAATAAAATACTCATGAGACAAATACTTTTTATTAGTATATAGGCAAGAAAACACATTTATTTCTATGTATTATAGTAAGTTTTTGTGAGGACACAGGCAGAAATACAGTTGCAGGCATTACCTCTGATCTCATTAGAAGATGTTATTCCTGTTTTAGCTGTCCTAGTTGATTTAATAATAGTATTTATCCTTTTATGCTCTTACAGAATACTGTATATTTGTGTCACGTGTTGATTTGAATGGAACTATAAGCATATTTAGGTTTTTTCCTCCTGGAAATCAGTATTTATTAATTCAAAATCTGTAATGCAGTGTAATGTAATTATTTCCTAATTTTGACTAGAAAGCTTTCATAGTTTTAAAAACTACAGAAATGTAGTGAAAAATATTAATAATTACATTTAATTAATAATTAAAAATAAAGCATGGTTTGCCGACAGCATAGCTCTTTTAAAGTCAGTGGAGCTACTCTGATTTACTTGACCAGAGCACTTACCTCATTTATTTATGCCTTTTTAACACATAGATGTACTTGAAATGGTGACTTTTTTCTTTTGTTTTTAAAGGGACCCACAGGCACTGAATTATTTTCTGCATGGACCTAGTAGTAAATCTGTAAGTAGCATTCTCAAATATTAAAAGTATCTAAACTTTAGTGGCTGCCTTGCTGCAAAACATTGATTTTGCTGTATTTGTGTTCTAACAGAGCAATGAAGACTTGACAAATGCAGGATATTCTGTAGCCAACTCAAATTCAATTTTCGCCAACTCCAATGTAAGTATTTAAAAGAGAAAATGTGCATACTTCCATTGTGGTTTATTTATCCTATATAAAACTGAATGGATCAGATTCAGCCTTTGATTTTCTTCATATGGTATTCTAAATTCTGTCCTAGAGTCACTGGGGCCCCAGAGCAGGTTTAGCTTAAAAATTCATAGTAGAATTTGGTTCCTTTTTAGAGGTGATTAGCAGAGATCCTAGTTGTGGGGGTAGGGGGGGGTGGAAAAAAGCAAAAAAAAAAAAAAATTAAAAAAACACAAAAATCTGTGCTTTCCTGTGGCCTGCTGGAAGTGCACTGGTATCCCATGGTGAGTGGTGTCATTTTTGCCCTCTTATCTTTGCTGCAGTTTTTGCTTCTTGGCTGATCAGCAGCACGTACTCACTTCCTTCTTGTGATTGGCTGGGAGGCAAAAACCATGGCAAAAATAAGAGAGCTGCTTGCCACAGGACACTGCCACACTTTCAGTAGGTTACAGACAAATGTGGATTCTGTGTTTTTCTGTGGTGAATAGAAAACTAGGATCCTTGGTGATTAGCATGAGAGAACAGTTTTACTGCACATGTTAACATGGATGTTCTCCATGTTACTTCTGTGAAATAAATTGTGGAATCTATAGTGTTAGTACTCATAGTAAATGTAGACCTTCAGTTATAGCCTTTCTCAATTGTTTGCATGCATTTTAGGACCTTATCTCTTCTTACTTCTGGGTAGAACCTGACATAGCAGTTCCCTGTTGTTCTAATTCATTAAAAAAATTATATGCTGTGGTTTATACTTTAATCCAGCAAGTAATGTACTATAAAGCTGAAGGCTTTAAGAAAGAACATTCTCTTCCTGTGACTCCAGTGCTGAGATTCCATCCTCACAAAGTCCTAATTCATACCGGAATGTTGTCAGTGTGTTTAGAATTTTAAGTATTCAACGTTTTTATTTTCAAGTAATCATTAACGGCTGATTACCCTCTTGCTATTAGAGACTGTTTCAATAAGAGTTGGTAATTTAAAATAATAAAACATTTAAATATTTTTCATAGTGCTGTCTAATGATAACAGTCCCCTTTTTGAGCTTGTCATGGAAAAAAAATACTTTAAACTCAGATATGGGCCCTTGCATTTAACTCAAGATTTATAAGATGTTTTGTTATCTCATGGTAGAGTATGCAACAACAGAGATTATTGTGTATAGTAAGTATACTATTGAAAAACTGTTTTACGGGCAATATTTTAAATAATAAAACATTCAGCACTGCATGTAGAAGAGTTTGCATTATTTTGCTGCCTTCATTGTACTGAAATAAGAATAAGAATTACTGAATTAAATAGAACACTATGTGTAAACAGTCTTCTTGGGTTTCATAGTTGATGACCCCATTGCCTAAAGTGATATACATGTATAATAGCCTTAGATAATTGCCATATCTAGGCCTTCAAAACTATAAATACATGAGTACAGTTCTTATGTTTTATCTGTAGCTGCTGTACTTGCAGAGAGACACTGACCTGCATTGCATCATTTATTATTATTATTTTACTCTTATCTATGGGACAAACATATGACAGCTGCTTTAAATAGTTCAGGTTTTAACAGATGAGACACAAGAGGTGGATAAGAGCTGGTTTGTATGAAATGGGGAAGACAATCAGAAACAGTGATTACAGTCACCATAAGTTCAGATATCATCAGGTAGAAGTTTTCTGCATGGAATACAGGCGAGGTGAATGTTGAGGAATTATCCGTAGGTTTATTGGGAACTCCTGGATTTGGACTGGGAGTTCCTCCTATACATTAGAGTGGTTGTAGAAGAAAATATAAATGTGCTCACAGGAGAAGAGGGTGATCTCACCTGTGACATTTTTTGCATGTGTCAAGGGAGTTGTAGCTGGGTCCTATTAAATTCCATTCTACTGGGCTAATGGCTGGATACAGCAAATAATGTGACCCATAATATTAAGTATTTCTAAGGTGCTGGTATCAAAAATACTAGCTAGATTTATTTCCTGTGTTTTTATAAATATACAACATATTATGGATTTAGAAATAAAGTTTAAGGTTTCTTGTGCTGTTTAAAAATAGTAAGAAACTTACAGTAAAAGCTGTGTTATAAGTTTCCCCTGGGAATGGGGAGTGCTGGATAACAAAATATGCTGGTTAATTGAGCGGCTCAGGCTGCTGCTTCTTCCACTGCATCTGGGGTGTCCCGCTGCGCCTCCTGCGGCATCGCTGCCCCTCCCGCGGGCCCTGCAGGACAGGGAGGCAGGCCCCGCACAGTCCTGTACAGCCTGTTATGCCCCCGGGGTGTGGCTGCTTGGCTGCTTTGCCCCAGGCCACAGAGCTGAGTGCTATGCAGACAGCGAGTTTGGGGATCTAAGGGGAGAGAGAGAAGTTTCCCCACGAATCTATTTTAAATGTGCAAATTGCACCTAACTGGTACACAAGCTTTGTGCTGGCCCTCTACATAGACAAAATTTCAACCTACTTTTGTAGGATATCATTTATGGAGGATATTCATGTTTTTTTCAGAGGAAAAATGAAATAGGAAACATTTTAGATATAACATTATTGTAAACATATGATTTAATTTATTTGCTCTTTTATATTTCAGAACACTGATCCTAAAACATCAATAAAAGGTGTAAGCAATCAGCTTGGAGAGGGGCCTAGTGATGGACTGCAACTGTCGAGTAGCCTTCAGTTTCTTGAAGATGAACTTGAATCTTCTCCTTTACCTGATCTCAGTGAGGATCAGCCTTTTGATATTCTTCAGAAGTCCTTACAGGAGGCCAATATTACTGAACAGACTTTGGCAGAAGAGGCATATTTGGATGCCAGTATAGGTTCTAGCCAACAGTTTGCACAAGCTCAGCTTCATCCTTCTTCATCAGCATCCTTTACTCAGGCTTCTAATGTTTCTAATTACTCAGGTCAGACGTTGCAACCTATAGGAGTTACTCAAGTGGTACAGCAACCTGTTGGAACATCTTTTGCAAGCAATACAGTTGGTGTGCAACATGGCTTTATGCAACATGTGGGAATTAGTGTTCCCAGCCAACACTTGTCAAATAACAACCAGATCAGTGGTTCTGGGCAGATACAGTTAATTGGTTCATTTAGTAATCAGCCTTCTATGATGACCATTAATAACCTTGATGGATCTCAGATTATACTGAAAGGCAGTGGACAGCAAGCATCGGCAAACATGAGTAGTGGACTCTTAGTTCATCGACAGACTCCTAATGGTAACTCATTATTTGGTAATTCAAATTCAAGTCCAGTAGCACAACCTGTAACTGTTCCATTTACTAGCACAAACTTTCAGACATCTTTACCTGTGCATAATATCATTATCCAGAGGGGTCTAACACCAAATTCTAATAAAGTCCCCATTAATATCCAACCAAAACCTATTCAGATGGGTCAGCAAGCTTCTTACAGTGTGAATAATTTGGGAATACAGCAGCATCATGTACAACAAGGAATTCCTTTTGGTTCAGCAAACTCACCTCAGAATTCAGTAGTTGGTCCTCATATGTCTGTTAATATTGTTAATCAGCAAAATGCAAGAAAATCAGTTACACCTCAAACAGTTAGCAATGCTGGAGGTAGTATTGTTATCCATTCTCCTATGGGACAGCCTCACGCACCTCAAAACCAGTTTCTCATACCTACAAGTCTCTCTGTCAATTCTAATTCAGTTCATCATGTTCAGACTATAAATGGACAACTTCTTCAGACTCAACCTTCCCAGCTGGTTCCAAGCCAAGTATCTGCTGAACATGTTATGTTGAACAGAAACTCTAACAACATGCTCAGAGCGAACCAGTCATATTCAGGACAGATGCTGAATAACCAGAACACAGCTGTTCAGTTAGTTTCTGGGCAGACATTCACAGCTCCTGGAGGCCAAGTTATAGTAAATCATGGAAATTCTCAAATTGTTGGGGGCCAGGTGCCATTACAACAGGCATCACCAACCGTGCTGCATTTATCACCGAGTCAAGGTAATCTTTCTCAAGGTAGATCAGGTTTTACTACAATGTCACCTGGACAGTCTTCAGTCTCAAATATATCAGCATCAAACCGGTTCACTGTTTCAAGTTCTGGCTCTGTACATCCAAGCTTGGGGCCTTCAATTCAGTCTGTTGCATCAGGAGGAAATTTTACTGGAGATCAACTTACACAGCAGAATAGAACTCAAGTTTCAGTCAGTGGGTCACATCGTCTTCCAGCTTCCTCTTCCAAATCTATCAGCACCTTCAGTCACACATCAGTAGGAGTCACACAGCAACAATATCCTTTTGGTCAGGTATGGGTACCTCTTGAGAATCTACAGAATACGAGGAAATACTTTTATGCTAATACAGACTTCTAGTAAAACAATTTTGTTGGGGTGGTGTCAGTACAGATTGCACTTTAAATAATACTGCATCGTCTGTATATTTTATCATATCGTATGCTGTCATTAATTGTATTATAAACAAATACAGTGTTTCTACTGTAAAAAGCTTCAACTTTGCTACAACTATTCCCGTCAAAAATATCTTACAGTGTTACTTTAATGTGGATAACTCTACCATTCCTGTTAACACAGAAAGTCCTATTTTTTGGTAATTTGTGATGGGATTTTCAGAAGTACTCACTGTTTGTTTATTTCTTTTCCTTTTGATATGTTAAAACAGATGTTTCAGTGGCAGACCAACTCAGAGCACTTTTAAAAATGCCCACCCTCACATTATGAAGCAAGGCTCTGCCATGTGTACTAATTGCAGGTCATTTCAACTCCTGTGAAAGTTATGTATGCTTAGGGCCCCCTCAGGTTTTGGAGACCAAAACTGGAGATCAAGAAGAGCTATAAGATGCCATTTGCCATTTCGTTGTCAGTGCAGGATGATTCCCTGCAGTACATCTTCTTTGCTGCTTTGTCCAGTGTGGCCACATTTTTTAAGCGATGCAGATTTTCAGTTTGAAGTTTAAGATGGGGAAAACTGTCTTGTGTTGACTAGTATAAGAGACAAAACAGCTTAAGTGGAATCGTAGAATCATCGTGTTAGAAAGACTTAAGGGCCATCCAGTCCAAATCCCAAGAATTCTCTCAGCAAATGATTTGTGAAAGGGAAACCTAAGAACGTTAAGATATCTCTTACTAGAGAAATCATTACAGTAGTGATATTCTGTGTAATTTTAGATCTGGAACTGAATATGCATTTTGAGATGTGGGACAGGAGAGCTACTCTGATTTGTCTCATTGGGGTTCTCATGTATGAAATTCAAGCTAAACATCTCTATCTGCATAATAAATATTCATTAGAATAATGCCAGTGCTTAGCTGAATGACTAGTTTTGCAGTCAGTCATAGAATCTTAAATTCCTTTTTTTAATTAACCAGTTATATTTCTTTTTTCTCAAGCATAAAGAATGACGACATAGGAGAGAACAGTCCCCTAATGCATTTTTTTTGGTGTCTCGCCCACACTTGCACGCCTTCCTTAATGTGCTTCATTTAAAAAAAAGATGTAATTGTCAATGAAAGATATAAATGTTATTTAGGAAATGAAGTTGAATGTGTTGCAGGGATGTATTTTTATCTGAATCCTAATTACCCAGGCAATCTAACACTGCGTGGGCAAATTTGGTGGCAGAAGCACCTGTTCTTTTTTGAAGTGGCCCCTAGACAGTCCCATTTGTGTGCCAAGGCCGTTGCATTTTAGGAATGTTCTCAAAAATGATGTCCATTGGGGTTTTACATGTACCCTGAATCGGCACTGTTAGCTCTGTGCTGCATGGCTCCAACAGTCTTTTTATTTTACTATTAGGTTTTGGTGTAGGATCTTTCTATATCTACAGCCATGCTTTAATTTCAAAAGACCCTATTTTATTGTTAAATTGTATTTTATGTAATTAGTTACCACCATTATGTCTATGGGGCATAATGCAGTAGTGCTGCATAAGATATATGAGCTCTAAATTATTTGGTTTGGGTACCAGAGGCAGTTACAGGTCAGCAGTGCTTTTTCTGAGCCAGTTGTCCATGATGAGAGGCTGGGTAATTTAGCTCAGCTGGGGTGCTATGCTAATGCAGCTAGGCTGCTTCCATTGCTATCTCCACACCTCTGCTATATGGATGCACACTAAATATGGGAAAGTTTGTGACATTAGCGTTTGTTTGTGCAACAATCCCTGTATGATTTGCAAAACCCTCAGAGGAGTGAGTATGCATGAGCCACTTCTGGGAGTCACTTAGGCCACGTACAGGCATTCAGGTTCTCTCGTCGCTTTCCCCATAGAATCTAAGAATGTATGGGCATTTGTTAAAATTTTCATGTAGGATACATACCAAATTTGGGAGGAAGATCTTCATTCAGCAAAGAAGTCCTTGCCTTTGCAAGAGTTCCTCCTGAATGGGGAGGAGTTAAAGGATCTGGAAATGCTCCCTGTGCCTTCCTGAGACTGGGGACACCCTCATCTGGAGCAGGTGCAAGGAGCAGCACCAGCTCAACTCCTCCCTGAACTGAGAAGAGTTGGTGATTCTGGGAATCACACAGGGAGCACTGTCCTGCTGCTCCTTTCCCTCCTGGGCACTGGCTAGGGAAGGGAGGAGCAGTTGCCCACTGCTCCTCACACAATCTCCAGGGATCTCTATGTTTAAAAAGGACAGGCAGCTCTCTTTAAACTGGTGTAGGCATCTAGGGATTGGGGAGGTTCTCCCATCCCAAGCTGCATGTTCCCATTTAAAGAGGCATTAGGAAAGCTCCCTGCCCTTTCCTGGTTCTTAGTAGATCCCTCCATTTTCAGAAAACTGCCCGTTGTTTTCTTTAGTGTCTGAAATGCAAACTCATTATCAACCTAAGAAACTAGTCTGGATTTAAATTAATTTCACTGGAATTTTGGAGAGGTTTCGTTAACCAGAGAACTGCAGGGCAGTACTCCCCGAGCCTCTCCCCAGTCTTGGGAAGGCATGGGGAGCAGCAGTTGCTTCCTTCTTTCTGGTCTCCAGAAATTTCACCACTACAGATAAACAAAATCTTTAGCATCTCAGAAACTGTGGCTTTTCCAAAGTGTTGCCTTTGCATGTTTATGCTGCTTGTCTCCTTTCTGTCTCTCCTGAGTGTTGAACATCTATGGAATTCTTGAATTTAGGAGGAAGAACTGTGGTGGTGGCCTGCCCAGCTTGGTTCTAAACATTCAGTGCCATCACAAGGGTTTTATTTAGTCCTAGTGGCAACTGCTTTGTGGAAGCAGGTTCTGAAGCTCAGCAGGGCTTGGTGGATGTATTTCACAAATATGACTAGCCAGATGCAGTAATCTAAAAAGAAATACTTGCTAAATTAATTATTTTATCACTGTGTGTTTATGCAGGGTTTACTTTTGCATTTGGGTGCACATGTAAGTAGCTGGCATAAAAGTGAAGGGTGACTGAAGAATTGACCCTTAATCTCCATATGCAAGAATATCAGAAGTACAATTACATATTTATTCCTTAAAAAAAGACTTTTTATTCACAGAGTTAAGGATCATGCATAGTTTTTATTTGTGATACTAAATAAAATTCATAGTGTCCATATAGATGCTGAGCATTTTTTACTTTTGTGGTGAGGCACCAGGTGACTTTTGAAATCTGTTCTTTTCAAAACAATTATTTAAGACTATATAATAATAATATAATAGGCTTATTCTGTCTGTTCGAAGCACTCTGATTGGTTTTCTTAGTAGCCAATCATAATGCTTCCTGAAAGAACCAATCGGAGTGCTCCGGACAGACAGATTAAGCAGCCGGGGGGGGGGTGGGGGGGGTGAGCTGTTGGTGTGCCCTGAGCTGCAGGGGGCCGTGGTGCTTCCCTCAGCAGTGATGGTACTCCCTGGGACTGCCTAGGTGGAGTGCCAGTAGGTGGGTGCTGCCCAGGGAGTGCCATTGCCGTGGCGGGAAGCACCAGGGTCTCTTGCAGCTTGGGATGTGCAACCTGCTGGCAGCATACTCTGGCTGTGGAAGACATGGGCAGAATTTGGGAGGGAAAAAAAAAAGATCAGGCTCCTCACTGTGGTTTTTTTTTTCTTTCTCGGTGGAGCCTGCTTTCACAAGCTACTGCCAGGTTGTGCAGACCCTGAGCTGTGGCGGTGCCTGGTGCTTCCCTCTGTGGCGACAGTGCTCCCCAGGGCTGCCCAGATGGGGTGCTAGCTGTGTGGGTGCAGCCTCAGCTCACAGGCAGCACCCACCAGATCCAACGGTGCATGGGAAGCTCAGGTGTGCTCAGAGAAGCTTGGGCTTGGCAGGCTTCCAGTGCCCTGTGTACCATCCCTGCCACCTTCTCAATGCCTGGAACCACCTGGGAATGGGCTGGTTGCCCTGGGAAGGCGGCAGAAGAGTGGCTAGGTATGCTGGCAGTTGGAGAAGGTGATGGGGACAGTGCACAAGGCACTGGAAGCCTGTCAAGACCAAGCTTCCCCAAGCATGCCTGGGCTTCCAGCACCCCATGTACCCTCCCCACTGCCTTCTCTGGATAGGGTCCTTGTGAGGATTATTACTGTAATTTGTTATGTAGCAAGTTAAAATATACAGAATGTGTTTTAGTTTGCTATGTAAAAAAGTAATTTAAATCAAAATACGCTGCCAAATGTGTACACCATTATGAAATTTAATTGTGAGATGCTGCTGAATGTGTACACTGATATGCAATTAAATAGTTAAAAAGGGAAACTAAGCCACTAAAAGGAGCAGTTTCCTCGTGTACAAGGGCCCTCTTTATTTTATGACTATAAACAAGTCACAAGGTCAGACTTTTGGCAGAATATGTATTTATATTCCTAAGCCCATGTTTACACATGGAAAGCTTTATGTAGCCTTTTTGAGGGTGAGAAGTTTTGATTCTATTAAAGTATTCGGTCAAAAGATAAATATCTTGTATTTAAAGAAATACTTCTGCAATAAAAATGTAATTGTGACTATTTTGCGGGTTTCAGCTAATATCAAATACATAACTAGTGTTGATTTCTTCCTCCCCTTGCTGAATTCTCCCTTCTGTTGAAATTTGCACTTTCAAGAAAGAGGCATTCATTGAATTACACTGAAGAAATAACAGGGCTATATGACATTTCCTTTTTATTGGGACCAGTTTCAGGACAGACTCTCAGGCCATTTTAGCATTCTAATCCTACTAATACTACCAGTTGCTAGGATAAATGAGAAGAGTTAGATAATTACATGAAAAATAGGTTTCAGCTGAGTACTGTGTTGACTTACAAGAACCAAACTCCACTGTGGTATATAAGATCTGATTATTTCTGTGTCAGACCAGGAAGCGTAGAAGGGAATACACAAAAATAGCTAATTTGTTAAAATCAGTCCAACATGGGATTTCAGGTTTCATTAAAATATTACGGGAGAGCTGGTGCTGTGTCCAAATATAATGAATATGCTTTATGTGCAAGCTCATCTAAGATTTAAATTTACAAGATGATTGCACAGAGGTTCTGTATCTCAAACTCTCTGATACAGGGTTTACAGAGTTGCTACTGAGAGAAAGTAAAGACAAGCTTAACTGCATCTTGATACTTTTAACTTTGAAGTAAATGAATTGCATGGAAGACATATTTGGGGAGGGGAGAGTACATTGGATGAAAGTGGCTTACAGAGAAAAAATACAATTTAATAAAACGTCTCTGGTAGTGAGTGAGTAAGTGAAAGATTAATTTGCTCTATATGACATTCCCTTTTTATGTCTGTTTTGCTTCTTTGAAACCGTTCTTACCTTGAGTAGAGGAGAGCAAATACTGAGTTTAATTTCAGGGTTTTTTTGTTGCAGTGTTTTTACATTTGTTAAAACTATTGGTATGTATTAAACTGACATTTATCTTTGTGGCATTTTTATAGGCTCAGAAAAAAATTATGAATCAGACCTCACCAGTTTCTGCATCAAAGTCACAAGACAGCTTGAGACAACCACAGCTAACAAGTCTTCTGAGTAACACATTGCCAGGTCAACTAAGGTCTTTTTTTGATAATTTTCCCTAATCCCTCTAGCATGTGAAATGTCATATCCTTCATAATGTCAGGCTGTGACCAGTGCTTTGTGTTAATGGGATCCTAAAGCTTAATTCATCTTTCATTTTCAGGAGTCTGCAGACTTTTAGCAGTTGGTCATATGTTTTGTTTTCCAGGCAAGACTCTTAGGGCATGTCCAGATGAGCCTGGCCGTGTGGTATGTGGCACTACAAACATGTTTGCAGCGCCACATACCTCGCAGTCTGGTGTTCTCTGCACTGCAAGTGCATGCTGCTCATGTGTGCACAGCTGTTTTTTTTTTTTTTCCCTGTGGGTTTTTTTAACCCCTGGATGTCCAGGGATCAAAAAAACCCCCTGCAGATAAAAAAAAAAAAAAATGGAGCAGCGCATGCTCAGGCAATGCTGAGCATGGGGTGCCTGGAGCCATGCTGTGGCTGCTGGCCAGGCTCTGCCTGGCAGGATCACCCCAGCCGCAGCCCCAGGAGGTCCTCAGGACCCAGAGTTAGCCCAGCCTCCCCTACTACCCTCAGGGTAACTTGCTGTGTGCCAAAGCACGCATGGCATGGGCATTCCCTGGGGACAAGTAGCTGTGGTGCAAATGTGCCTCAGCTGCTTGTCTCTGGGGAACCAAACATCGGCACTTGTCTGGATGTGTCTTAGTGGCCCTATAATTTCATCCTTTTTTATTTCCATGATAAACAAGATGCATCCAGGTAGCGAGCTATCAAAATCTTTCTCCACAATCCAAATACTTGGTATCTGTAGTGTGTCTCACATCTTCTGGCAGAGGAATTGAGAAATAGGAAGTCACTTTTCAACCAAGATCTTATGTAAAGTTCAAACCATGACACTGAAATTTCTGATCATCTTCCTATGATGGACACCAACCATTTTGCCCTTCTTGGTGTAAAATAATCTCAAAGCTAATTATACAGGATTTTTTTGATCAAGAAAATATAAATATCATTTTAACTCAGGGCAGGTAATGATCATGAGAAGACATTAGGTGGACCACTGAAATACCAATATCTTAATTAAAAGAGTAACATTTCTAATGTAAACTGGGCCTTTTTTGTGTAGGGCAGCACATACAACAAATCAATAAATAAGCCGGTATGGAACATATTACTTAACATTTGATTCAGTTTATAATTACTCTATTTCAGTTATTTTGAAAAGAGTACTCTTATGAAATAGACCCCCATAATCTAGCTGTTGATTTTTTCCCTGCTTTGCTAATCTTTGCATGCTAAATAAACACATCTACACAAAGTGTATTCTGTGAAAATGTTAACAGCATTTGTCCTACCAGTATGGGAAATAATATGAGTGTCAAATAAAATTGCAACCTGTAGATGCTAGGCAAGCCCATATTAATCTACAACAAATTTGTTATATAATCCTTAGCAATATTTAATAGTGCTGCAGTTTCTTTATGTTGTATTTTGGGGGATTGTTAATGAAGAGCTGCTCTATTTCACTTTTTCTTTTTCCATAAATTTCTTTTAAGGTAATATTTATGATAACTGATTTTTTTCTATATGTAAATTGTATACAAGAAGGTTTAAGACTGATTTACTTTATTTTTAACCTTATTTTTAGTGTTCAGTGCTGTATACATGATCATCATTTTCCTCAGATCTGTGTGTAATGATATGTAATTTTCAGAAATTAAATAATATGTTTAGGCAGAGGACTTCAATTGCTTTGTGATGGTTTAAGAGTCTTAAGTAATAATGTCTTTTTAATATATACTTTTATAGGACAGGACTCTGGAGGTAAAATCATACAGCAGTCTTTAGGAGCAGCACAACTGCAGCAGGAAAAAGGAATAGGATCATCTCCTATCCAGCAAAATATCCAGGTGGGGGGTACTTTTCTTTCAATACCTTTAAGCAAAGAGTAAGAACTAGGAACAAATACTACCTATAATCTCTTTTTTAACCATGATTTTCAGTGTTCCTTGAACACCTCCATCATACTGCCATCATTGATTTTTTTTAAAATGGTGTTTTGTCAAAAAGTAGAGAGAAGTATCTTCCAAGCCCATAATGATATTCTCTAGAACGTCACTGGGAGTCTTAAGAGCTGGGTGGGGTGGATCTGTCCAGCAGCCGGACTCTGTTTCCCAGCAGCCCCTGCCCGCATGGCTGGGGTTGGTCTCCATGAAGACCCCAGCTGCAGGCTAGGATTGGTATGGAGACCAGTCTCAGCCATGCTGGCAGGGCGTGCAGCAGGGCAGGTGGCTGCTTCGAAGCTACTGGGATCTTGCGGTGGGGCAGCTTGGTTGGTGCCAAGGCAGAGCCGTGATCTGCAGCCTGCATGCTTGGGGCAGGGGCATGCAGGCAGCAGATTGGGGCTCTTCCCCAGCTCAGAACCATGCTGTCACCACTGCAAAGAGCCAGAGCAGAGCTGTGATCTGCTGTCTGCACACCTCTGCCCTGGCCCTGACCAAGTGCCCCCTCCGCAAGATTCCAGAGGCTCCAGAGCAGCCCCCTGCCCTGCTGCAGGCCCTGTCAGCATGGCTGGGGCTGGTCTCTATGGCAACCCCAGCCTTGCTGTCACAGCACAGCTGTGGCTGGGGTGTCCATGGAGATCAGCACCAGCCATGTGGGCAGGGGCTGCTGGGAAATGGAGTCCACTGCCAGCTGGATCCATCCCACAGGCCAGACTTTGCGCAGCCCTGCTCTAGAGTTTCAAATGGTACCAGGAACCATCTTCTATTTTCTATATAATAATAAATCAACAAAGCAGAGTAAATATGTCTGCTAATTTGTATACTCTGCTTTTAGAGACTTACTTACTCAGCAGATCTCTCAGAGATTGTTACTCCATGAGATTTTCTTTTTATATGTAATGGAATTTAATATAATTGGATCCATACTATTATTGTTAATATAAAAGGTGTCTTTTTTAGTTCAGTGTATGATGAACTACATGTTTTTCCTCCTGTATCATATGGAGTACTGAGCCTTCAAATATTGTGTTCTCCTTTGAATTTTTGCCCATATGTACATTTGACAGTGGGTCTGCACGTGCTTTTAAGCCTCAAGTTTGAAGATTTTTTTGTCAACAATACTCAGAGTATTTATTAATCCTAGTATAAAAGGTGGGGGCCAAACAATGGTCTGGGATGTTCTCCAATGTGTTTATAATAGTAGAAGTACATCTCAGGAGAAACAAAGTCTTGGGATACGCTTATCTTAAAGACTGGCAAGTGAAATGGAAAACCTCTCTGCAGGTTTTTGCTACTGTTTTTGGTACATACTCAAATTGTTCTGGAACTTTAGTTTCAGAGTAAGCATCCAGAAATTAAACCTCATGCCATTCAGAAACTGAAAGTCATTGGAGGACCCTGGCCTCCACAGTGGCTACAGCCTGCCTCCCTCAAGACAGATTCCAAAACTTAACCAACAAGACCTTTCAGTCTGGCCTGCTGGGCCGTATGTTTTGTATCACTATGATGTGCGTTGCCAGACTACATTTTCAATACAAGGCTACCTGAAATAAGGTTTAGGATGCCTTGCTGTTGTGTAGACTACTGCTGAATTGATTATTGCTTTCCACGCAGAATGGGATATGCATATGAACCATCTCCTGAAAAAGATTGCAGAATGGGTTCATTCAGCTGTGTTTTCCATATGCATACTCTACAAACTGCCCTCTATCTCTTCCTTCCAGAGTCTTGTTTACCTAATATTCCATAGGTGAAAGGAAACTGAGGTGCAGTAGGCACACTGTGTAGTTTGTGTCTTTTGGTATGAAGCTGGATGAGCATTAGGGCACTTCTATGCTTTATTTATACTGCTGACCAAAATCTCCAAGCTTGGGTACATGCTCACACAGAGTGGAATATGCCTATGGACAATGCATTTTGAAGAACTCAGTTCACTGTAAGGTAAGTAACTTTTATGTTTAATTGACATGGCAGTCACTGAAAATATCTGTTGAACAAATGTTATACTTAATTGTCAGTAAATACTGACATTATACTGGAAATTATATTACTTATTCTTTCTAAGTAGTGCCAATGTAATTGAGTTATGTTTTGGTCCTAGATGGATGGTCATACAGTTGGACAAAAGAGGCCTGCTACTAAGCAGCTAACAAAAGGAGCTTTGTAAGTCATGTTCTTTTACTTGATTTCTTTCACTTTTACTTTAGTTTTTTTTTACAGAGACTAGTTCGGGTGAGGGATAGGTCCTCCAGTGGCAGAAGTATTAACTGATGGACCCACTCTCTGTTCCTACCATCCCTGGGTTTGCTTGCCACACCTTGGTCTCAAGTGATAGAATGGGGTGAATGGGAACATACCTGATCTTCAAGAGTCTGTCACATGAGTTAAGAAGAGTCCTGCTAGATGTCTTTTTGGGGCTCCTCCTATCCTACACCCTGTCCCCATCCCTCCAGATGAGATGTTCAGTAGCAGATGTGGACAGCTTTTCTTTCAAACCTCATACCGTAGTCTCTCTGATCTTCCTTTCCCCCTTGCCTCTGGCATTGCCCCTTTAAGGAACACTGGATCCCATTCCAAAACGGTGCCTTTTTAAGGGTCACCATCCCAAACGATAAACAGAACCTGGGCTTGCCTTGCTCATTCAGTGAATCAGTCCAACCAGCATAGTAGCCTTTCTGGAAGCCTGAGGGATCCTGCTGCTGCAGGTGCTTCCCCTCTTCCTCCTTCTTCCAGAGCCTTGTTCCTTGGTTTTGGCTACTCCTGGTTCCCTGGGTACAGCTTAGCCGCCTAGTTGGGGCCAGCCCAGCTACTCACGTCCCTCAGGCCAAGCTGCTTGTTGCCTGCCATCCACAATGTCTCCTGTGTGTGAGGGAGGGGGTTTCTGGTGTGGCTTCACTCCTCCAGAGCTTCCCTGGTGCTCCTCTCCCATGTGTTGTCTCCAGCAGTTTCAAATGTGATAGGCATGGCCCCGCTAACCGATCTGATACCTCCGCTTGGTTCCCCCATAACTGTCTCATGACTGTTGTGTGCCACGTTGCCCCTGCTGTTCCTTATTCCTTGCCTGGCCCAGCTGTCTTCCTGATTTGCAACCTGGTAGGCAGGATGGGATTGGCTTTTCTGGATGCTTTGTTGTCTGGTGGGTGTCCTATGCCTGAAACCTGGCTACACTGACATTTCCCCTTACCTTTATCTCTCATTCCCTTTGTCAGCATGTAAACTGCAATAAAATATGATTGCGGTATATTAGAATAAATGTTAATTGTTAGAATAAGTGTTGATATTATTCATTTTTTTTTAGTATTCTACAACAGTTACAGAAAGATCAGGCACATTCCGTGACACCAGATAAAAGTCAGTTCAGTTCATTAAATGATGCGATCCAGAGACTCCTCTCATATCATGTATACCAAGGATCACTGCCAACTGAGGAAGATTTAAGAAAAGGTAATTTTATTTCTTAAGTCAGTGTGATAAAGCTATAGTGAGGATTTGTAAGAAATCATGTAAGAAAATGCATTGCGTAAGAAAGAAAAACATTTGTGAGCATGTGTCAGTTATGGGAGAGCACTATCTAAACATATTCTCTGTATCTTTTTAGTGGACAGTGAATTTGAATCTGTAGCTACACAGCTTCTGAAAAGGACGCAGGCTATGCTAAATAAGTATAGATGTTTGCTCCTAGAAGATGCAATGGTAAGCTGTATAACCTAGATAACTTTTTTTTTATGGAATGTATTTCACAGTTGACTCATCAAAACAATCCTTAATGTGACAGTCTCTTTCTGGGCCATGTTTTTAGATTGGTTTCTGAAATGGAATGATACTTGATTTTATTTTGCTGTTAATTCAGGCCCAAATTGTGTTTTGGTGATCCATCTGTAAAGGGCACTCTTTACTAGCAAAAGGGGGTAATTCCTTCTGTTTTCCTCACCCTTCACTCTGCCTTAAAGTTCCAGTTATAGGTCCAGGTATAGGTTGCTTGGATTCCTGTGTTTGATGCTAAAGCTGGAACTGAGGAAGTGCTATCTCCACATCACTATCCACTACTTTTTAAGTATCCGCTCAAATCTATACAGAGAAAAATAGAACCTAGAACTGTATTACTTTGCTCTGGTTTCTTCCTTAGTCTGTGATGACCATTGAGTAGTTCCAGGGAGTAAAGCCCAAATTCGACTAAAGGATTACCTGGTAACTGGATAAATCATGTAGGCACTGATGTTGCAAAAGCATTTAAGCACATGCCAAATCTTCTTAAGTAGAAAGTCTGTTGGACTGCTCTGAGAAGTATGTTTTAATAATATGTGTTAATCTAAAAACTAGTCAACAAAATTTTGTTAATCTGAAGAAATCCAAAAGAAAAACAAACTGAAACTGTCTTCACTAGGGAAAGAAATACATTGCAGAGATAACCATTCTTCCTTGTACCTTGTATTCACCTTGATTTTATATCAGAGCAGCTTCAGTTTGTGCTCTTGGTTTAAAGAATACCCCACTGTTTTTAGTGTAACCATAATTTTAATCTGTATTAGGTGAGTTAATCTCAGCCAGCAAGTGTCCTTGCTGCTGCTGATGCCCAGCCTTGCGGCCCACCTAGGGGGGTGAGCAGTAGCAGGATGGCACAAAGGGCAGCAGCCAACCCCTTGTCCCTCCTCCTCTAGCCGGGGCCTCTCTGCCAGTCAGTGCTGAGGGGTGGAGCCACAAGAGCACAGCCAAGAGATATCCATGGATTTTGCTCTTTACGCTGGAACTAACCCATGAAAATTGTTTATTTTCTCTGCAATTTAAGTAGACCTCTACATATAAAATTAGTACATCAGAAGACAGTAAAGGAAACTATATTGTTCTGCAGAATGTTCACATATGAACTAAATACAAATATGGAGTTTCAGCTTAAGGTTTACTTTTTGTCCTGCAGAAAGTTTAGAAATGCATGAAAACAAGCTTACAGATAAAGTGCATTTAGAGTAATTGGCACGGTGCTATAAAAAGTAAAATTGCTGTAATTTATGCAAAGGATAATTTAGAAGAATCAGGATTATCTGTTTAGTTGTTTCAAGGTTGCAGTCTTGTATTTGAGTTTGATTGTAGTTTTTTTACTTGCAGTTTTATAGGCACAAATACTTGTGGGTACAATTGACATAATTTAGGATCTATCTTATTAGATATTTAGCTAACATCAGATATCTGTTAATAATTATAGTTGCAAAAACAGAGGATTTGGATGTTAAAATCTGTCCCTTCAGGTTTTGAGCCCTGCTATTAGAAGTGTTTAGTAACATTGAGAGGAAGCAATATTTGAAACAATGTGCCTTGGTTTGATAATTAAGCGTGTGAGGTGCGAGTACTGAAGGAGCCAATGAGTTCGTTCTGCAGTGTTTTATGGTAATTATATTTGCCTGAATATACTAGCCAGCAGTGGCTGTAACCGAACTGTTTGCTCCAGGGAGTTCAGGGGAAGAAAGCAGGAAATAGTAGATGTGGTGATAAATGCTACAGCATGATGCGTTTTGATGTGTTTTGTTGTGCTAACAAAATTATTTTGAGCCATTTTTTTTTCGAGTTCAGTGTTTAAAAATGCAATTAATCTTGAGAGAGAGAGAGAGATTTGATAGTTGGAATATTGATTCATTATTCCAACAAAGCTTTTATGGATCAAATATATTGATTATAAGGCATTAGTACCTGGTGTTCACAGTTAAGATAGTGTGAGGCACTGTGAAATAATAAAAAGCCTCTGCCTCAGAAAGTTGGTACTAGTGCTACAGAAAACAAAAATTAAATTCTTACTTAAAACTCCTCCTTCCATCTCCAAAACTATAGCTGGAATTTTTTATAAAATACGTGAAGTTACTTTAAAGAAATCTTGCTTTTCAGCGGATAAATCCTTCTGCAGAAATGGTTATGATAGACAGGATATTTAACCAAGAAGAAAGGGCATCTTTGTCCCGGGATAAGCGTCTTGCACTAGTGGATCCTGGTAAGTACTGCTTAACTTAAACATCCTAAATTAGAAAACTGTATGTGTAACCTGTAATGTTAAAAAAATGTGTCCTGTTTGGGTTACTTAATTTTCTAAGTCATCACCAGCAAATTTAGGCATGCAAATTGGCGTGTTTTTCATCAAAAGACACTCTAAATTTTAAAATATTTTTGGGGAAATACTGTATGTTTATGTATATAACATACCCCAAATATAATACTCGTCTTGTTTTTGAAGAAAGACTGAAGAAGAAAAGATTTTTCTAGAGTTATGTCTGTACTGAGCCTAATCTTCAACTGAATTGTCCTCTTTCCTGTTTAAATAAAGCTAAACTAAGAGGAGAGAGACTGGGAACAGTAGTGAACAGCAAGATTACCCCAAGGAAGGTCAGCTTGATAAGTAGAACATCAAGGCCATTGAAAAGGGCAGACAATGGTTAATACCTCTGAAGTGAAGGTGCGAGCCAAGTCAATTGACATGCTCAGCTACCTGAATCGCATTGCAACAGCAGCTGCACTGTGGAGTCAGAATCAAAGCAGGGTGCTTCTATCCTGATCAGAAAATCAGCTTCCCTGTTTACTAGATGCACTCCAATTTTGGGGCCTAATTTTGTGGAAAAGGTGCAAGTTGTTATGTGAGAAAATACAATATATGTTCTAGGCACACTGGAAAATGAAAACTTGCTATAATCACATTGCTTAGCTTCAGTCCTCACATGCATAGGGCTTGCTTTTGAGTCTGCAGAGGCAGAAACAATATTTTAAGTGAAGTATGAATTTCCCGTTTCATGTTTCTTCATGTTGTTTTCACAGCCCAGTGATGACTTAAATGCAGCATTGTTAACCAGTTTGTTGCTGACTGCCATAATCAGAAACAGTCAACTTTCGTAATGTAGTTCAAAGCTTCTGTTGCATCCCAGTGTTTTTGTCCAAGTGGACATTCAGGGCATGTAAGATGGAGAATTTAAGATTTATATGTTCAAATATTCCATGAGAGTATTCCACCAGACACTGTATTCACATAGCTACGGTGTTTGTGAATTTCTTTACAAATGATGGTGCAATTAATGCTTTAGTGCCTTATTTTGTAGTCTTTATTTAATGGAGTAAGAGATAGTGGATGTCAATCCTCATATTTCTGTCAGGTTAAAAGGTACATGACCATCTTCCCCACCCACAGGCACACGTGTGCTCTGAGTGCAGTCATCTGTGGATACGTAATAAAAGTTGGTCAACCAGTAAAGGTAATTTACATAGTTCTTGAATGACTCCCTTTAATGCTATATAACAGGGTAACACATAAATGCAGGAAAAGGGAGGGAGAACAGAAGATAAAACAGAAACCTTTCAGCTAAAACTAACAAAAGGAAGTTCTTTTTCACACAGCATATAATTAAAATGTGGAACTCATTACTACTAAATGTCGTGGAAGCTGACAGTTTGGCCAGATTCAAAAAGGGATTGGACAGATTCTGTAGGAAAGCTGCATAGTAGCAGTTGAGCAAGGGAGTATGAATACAGCCTCTGAAACAGAACTTCCTAGACTTCAAATGCTGGAGGCTGAAAGGGTGAGAGGAACAGTGGAAAAACCCCTGGTCTTACCCAGTTCACTCTCCCTTTTGGCATCCACTCTCTGCCACTATGTGACCCAGGATGCTGGGCATAATGGACTTATGATCTGGCCTCATAAATGGCATTTCTTTTGTTCTTATGAAATTGGTCTAATTTTGAGGAAAAATCTCTCAGATTTTAGAAATATGGCTGTTCAATTTCCCTTCTTTTCAATGTGAAGTTTGGTTCTTTTTTTACTGTGAAGTGCATGGCTACTGTAAAGGGAGACCTTTTCTATGTATAAAAAAGGCTTGGAAGTACTTGAAAGACTTTTTTTTACTTTTAATTAGAAATATAAGGAACACAAAGCCAGCGGATTTGTAGGACTAGAAGCCTGAAGTTGATCAGTTGACTGCCCTTCAGTTGCGCAGTTAGTTGCACAGGTTTAGTTCTATTATTTTTGACATCTCTCAGAAACATCCCTTCCCATGAGCTTTTGTCTCTTCTGAGTTTCCTAGTTTTCCTTTCAATAATTGCCCATATGCATATTTTCACTATGGGTGTACTCTGCCATCTCCCTGACAGCTTGCTCTGTTGACCTTGGTATTGGATTAATTTTGTCCTCCCTATGGAACCATACTTTTGACCCTTATGCTAAAGCTTCTTACAAAATGTTCCTTCAGGAGGAGGACTTTGTCTGTTAGCCTTGGGAGCAGTTGAAAATGTCTCAGGAAAAGGGGTTCTACTGTAGTACCTCCTTGGCTTTAAAGAATAAGAGAGTACAGTGTCCTGTCTTGAATCCAAGAAGGCCCAGTGCTTTCATTGGCAGGCTCAAGTTCAAGATGGTCACCATGATGGCAGTTACATAGCACACACAGTGTAGTACCGGCTGCTACTGCACATCCTTTTAGTACTTCCAAAAGGAAGTAAATGATCTAAATGATGGAGCTGTAACAATGGTGCCATAGCGGCATGTATAGACAAGCCCAAAGTCAGCAAAGGCCCAGCCCAAACAAGAACTTTTCCTGCTCATTAAGGGCTGTCCTGTAATGACAGTGAAGAAATCCTTCTTGCTTCTGAGCCATGTGGCTGTCTGTTCTTCTGTAACACTAGTGTATGCAGTCTTGGCTATGCACTTGAGTTCCCTGGAAAGTAGTTGTGAGTGTGACATCCCTCATGTAGTTCAGTCCTCCCTTACTTGGTGGAAAGACCTGTTCAGTGTGTGCAAAGGAATGACCTTTTTCCTCTTTTGTCCATCTGTGGTCATTCTGATGGGTTCCTCTGTATTATGTCAGGGATCTTTGACGACCTCCAGGTGCAGAGTCCCTGGATAATGAAGAAATTAAGACTCCATATCAAAGTAGGGGAACTCATATGGTAAGGAGAGATTCCCAAACCTTCCTGTACTACATTCAGGCATAGTATGTACAAATCATGACAGACAACATCACCAAGAAATTTTATAACAGTTGGCAAAGTGGAGCAAGCTACGATTGCTTCCTTTCATAAGCCATGAAAGGAAGCAATCAGTCTGTGTATGGCACTTGGGTATTTGACATCCACAGTGCATCTCCCTGATCTTTAGAAAACAAAGGCAGACTATTTCAGTAGATTAATCTTCCTATGCCACGAATGGGAGATCAGACTTTGGTCCATTTTTGCAGATGGGGGTTACTTGTAACAAGTGTGACTCTTTTTGCTTCAGGTGAAGTCTCTAGTCATGCACTCTGCTTGATGCTTTCCTTATGCCACGGTTGAAAACCCTCCTGTTAGCCTTTTTGCCCCAAACTATCCTATTAGGTCTCCTCATCATGAGAAAGGACTCAGCCCAGATGATAATACTAACTACTGCCTGGCTGAGATTGTCTGGATCCCAGAACCTTCTGCCAAGGTTTTCCCTTGGTTTTGCACTTCATTATCCTGGAATAGCAAATAATAAAGGTCAGAGCAGTGCTGAAAAAGGGCTACTCTGAGATCACCCAAGGCATTCAAATAAATTGGATGTTTTGGTCATCGGAAGTGGCTGGCTTTCTCTGGGAGTGCAGTGTGCATACCACTTAATGTTTCTACTCATTCATTTGATCCAAACTGCAAATTTGATCTGCAGCACACTTGTGCATATACTTAACTTCAAATTTTTGTGTAGTTCAATTAAAGCAGTGTACTTGTTTGCTGACATTTACAGAAGAAGCCCACTTCACTGTCAGCATACAAATGGTTTCTCTGGTTAGTTGGACTCTTGAGTTTGCCACAACAGTATTTTGTAAAAGCCAGTTGAGGACTTTAATTTCATAATTGGTTTCACTGTCTCTGTAATGTTTACTGAACATTTTCAAATGAGGAGGAGAGCAATTATGAGCAAAGCTTTCTGGTGTCTGGTATTATTGTGGGGTTGTAATAGGGTTATCATATTTTCAATTCCAAAAAAGAGGAAAAAAAGAGGACACCTGTCATGTGACAGAGGGGAGGAGGAGTATGACGGGGGTAGAAGAGGCAGTGATATGACATTGCCCTGCCCCTGCCCATTCTGTTGCTCCTCACTCCTAAGCCACAGCCCCTCCCCCCCAGCCCTGCTGCTGTGCCTAACTCCAGACCCACAGACCCCAGCCCTGCCCCCCTGGGCCATGCTGTTCCCCTTACTTCTCACCTGCAGCCCCCTGCCCTCTCCCAGCCCTGCTAGTGCTCCTCAGACCTGACCCGCAGCCCCCTGCTCCCCCCAACTCTGCTAGTGTTCCTCACTGTCAGCCCATAGCCCCCTGCTATGCCCAGCCTTGCCAGAGGAGTCCCAGCTCTGCCCCTGGCCCGACCAGGCCAGAGCATGGTGGCTTGGAGCGAGTCCAGCCCTGGTGCAGGAGGGAAGGCTTGTGACACCCTCCACACTAGGCTAGGGCTGCCACTCTGCACCAGGCGGCCTGGCCATGGCCCACCTCCCTTGCCCCTTCAGCGTCTCCTGGCCACTCCACCCCTATAAGCCTGGGTACTGGCCCCTGTGCTGCCTGCTCGACCACGGCCCATAAAAGGCCCTCCCTGCCCCTTTCCCCCACTGGAAGGGGCAGGCAGCCCCCCCAGACTTACCTGCCTGCAGTTCCCGGAGTGAGTGTACGTGCAGTTACCTGCAGCTCCCTGCCTACCATTGCCCCTCCCCCTGCTCCCACCAGCAGAGCAAAGCAAAAGCCTGGACATTTGCTCAGATTTGATGCAATGTCCCACCCAGATGGAGATAGGAGGACTCAAAAAGAGGGCATGTCCGGGGAAAATCCAGGTGTGTGGTAACCCTAGTAATACCTAGGCAGATGTCAAAGTGCTTGTTCTGTTTAGTACAATCTATAGATATTTTTGTCTTTGGCATGCAATAACTCCAAACTAAAATGTTTGTTTTTAATTTTCAGATGGTTATCAGGCTGATTTTTGTTGCTCTGCCAAGCAGTTAGATAAAACAGCTGATGAAGCACAGTCCAGTAAAAGTGATCATCATCAGTCTAGCAAAACACTGACTTCTCAGTGTCAGACTACCAAAATGCATGTAAGAGATCGACCAAAATCCAGCACAGCAGAATCTGCAAATCATGACAAACTTCATTTAGTGCCTAACAACATTGTGATACCACAAGGAGGAAACAATTCTACTAAAAAAGCAGAAAGCCTCACGAAAGCTTTAAAGTTTGAAAAGGCTAGCTGTTCTCCTGAAAGCCAATTCATGGCTGTTTCTGAAGAAAAGGTAGTTGGTAAAGACCTTGCCAAGTCCAGTGAGAATTCATCAAGTTCTGAAGACTTGTCAAAAACATTGTCAAGAGCCAATCATGGTACTCATAATAAAATATCAAGGAATACGGTTGAATCACATTCAAAGGTAACATGTAACAATTCCCTGCAGGAAAAAACTCCAAGGAGCTCTCCAAAGAATGAGGTTTTACATCCTGACAACATGAAAGGCTCTGGTGAATCCCAACAGGATTTAAATACATTCAAAAACATTTTGAAACTGAAAAAAACTGGGAGACAGTCACAGAGTGAGGCTACTGGTGGTGGCTCTGTAGAATTAGAATTTCCAAATTTTTCACCTATTGCTTCACAGGAAAACTGCCTGGAAAAATTTATTCCAGACCACAGTGAAGGTGTTGTAGAAACTGACTCTATTTTAGAAGCAGCTGTAAATAGTATCTTAGAGTGTTAATAGTTACAGTACCATGGACAAGTTATGTTTCTCTTAGTAGGAGCAAATGTGAATGACGCCACAAGTACAGCCTGACATATGTCAAAGGTTAACCTTTCTAAACTAGATTTGTTCTGTGTTTGAGAGCAATACTCATTGTGGTTACAGTGAGATATCCAGTAAAGTTAATCCTTATTAGAATGCAGTCTGTTAGGGCCTACACATTTCAAGTGTTATAATGATAGTGCTTATGGTAATTGTTTAACGCTGCAATTTATTGAGATTGCAATTCATTTGGCCCTGGATAATAAGGTAATATACTGACAATCACAGTCATATGATAGGACACATTTATTCAAGATTATTTTTAAATTGAGGGAAGCAAAAATCTCCCAGTCCTCCTTTACCCAAAATCATCAGATTTGAGTTTTTCAGGAAAACCTTATGATTAAAAACCCACTGTACCTCTCTTCAGAAATGATTGTCTATTTGATGTATTACTGAAACCATAGGTTTTAAGATTTAAATTTGAAAGATGTTGTCTGTATGTTTACAGGGCTTCATACTTAAAGTGCTTTTCTGTTGTTTCTCACTGAACAGAAACCACTACGTCACAGTTTATCTGTAGTGGGTAAATTTAGTCTATGGAACAATACTGTATGTGTCACAGTCAAATGGCACAATGTGAACTGTTAAATGCTAAACTAAGGAAGGAAAAATGGAAGCCAATAAATGTCAAAGTGTAAAGAAGGAGGCCATGACAGAGCCACGGATTTATTTGATGGATATTTATAAATAACATATATATGTTGACTCTTGAGGAAAAGATTTTGAATTTTGTAATTGGACATAGTCAACTTAAGTCTTTCTGAAGTGGTATAAATGTTTTTGTTTTTCAGACCAAGTGTCAAAAGCACTTTTATTTGGAATCTGTGTTACAATATTAAGTAGTTTATACTTTAAGAAGACATTAACCTTAATCTGATAAATTTAAAGTCCAGTGTTATTTTTGCTTGTTTCTGCTTCTTGCTGTCAGAGAATGTTAGTCATCTACAGCAGCAGTCATAATTACCAAAATATGTACAGACCAAAGTCAATCAGTTATCCCATTGTTAAAACATATCTAGAAGTGTATAATTATTCATTCATATTTTAGAGCCAAAGGAAACCCCTGCATGGTTTTTGTATTTGGCTTATGTTCATGTTGATGAGGATAGAATTTTATTATTTATTTATTAATCTGTGATGTTCTCTTTTTTTCTGCCCATGCTGCTTTTTTA
Organism: Caiman crocodilus; assembly: GCA_030014935.1. Classification (NCBI taxonomy): domain Eukaryota; kingdom Metazoa; phylum Chordata; order Crocodylia; family Alligatoridae; genus Caiman; species Caiman crocodilus. Next base: position 71,637,313 of record JAGPOW010003648.1, read on the forward strand.
CTAGTTTACCTTGATCATCAGTGCTTTTGGGCACACAAGTGTTCTGACATTATTAAAGCAAATCTAGTATGTCTGTTTGCCCAGAAGGATAGATCTTGTGGGTTCTAAGGCATACTCTTTATCTATTTCTGTTTCCCTGTTCCTCACAAAAAAAAATAAACAGATGTTCCAAAACTTTTTGATTACCATTTTTGCCACCTAAAGACTCATTATGATAAACTGTGGTTGTCAGTTAGATTGCCAGAACTGCCAGGAAAGAAAAAAATAGACAAAGTTTTGCCCTCTAGATTTGTTATGGTGCAAAGAGGGTAAAATTTGGCCCTTTTGCTAGCTGAAAATTACAGTGCAGCACATTGTATTGAGCTGCAGTCTACTTGTGATCACTAAAGAAAACCAAATCTAGTAATGCAACCTGAGAAAGATGATGTTATTTAACGTATAATTTAAGGTTTAATTCCTCTTCAACCTGAATGGAATTATAAATATTTTTGTACATTATGAATTGCAGTTTTTTAAATTTGTGCCAATTTTTAAGCATAAGTTTGTCAGAATCCAACATTCCCAAATGTCATGTAAAATATTTAAAAATAATAATAGGGTATTGCCAGTTTTAAATTTCTAGGTGGGCATCATTATGATAGATTTAGGCAGTTAGCTCTTTTCCTGTTGGTGATACTGACTCTATAGTTTTTGCCTATTGCCTGTGAGATTTGGTACAGATGTCTGTATCCTGACGGCTGTATATCTTTTAGCTCTTTCCATTTTCTTTAAAAACTCTTTAATGGTTGAAGAGCCATTATGAACTGTCGAGGAAGGAAGACCCTTAGTTACATCAACTACAACATAATTAGTTTTTCTGTTGTAAAAATATGAATGCCTCTTAGTAGATCCTGTTCCTCTTTGTTCCCCCATAAGCAGGGTATAAGAGTTTCAGACCCTGTACAGGATATACAAAACTCAAGTATCAGATTTTATGTACTTCATATTGTTTTATTTTTTGGGAGCAGCAATTTATTGAGAAATATAAATGAAGACTGAGAAATGTTCTTTATCGTTGTTTATTAGGTCGGATTTATGTGTGTGTCCAGATTTCTTCTGTCAGGAACCCATTGAACAAAATTCAGTAAACGTAGCTTTGGATTGCTAACATTACGTTGTTCATTAATCTGAATCCGGTTTTAGGAATATTGGTACTCAGTGAAGCAGAATAATTTTATTTATTGTTGTTTAAAAGTGTGAATTTGTTATTAAGCATATGGACCCAGATCCAGTGAAATACTTAGATATATCCCTAATTTTAAGCACATATTTAAATATTTTGCTGGGTCAGCATCATGATTTCCACTGTTCTTTAATACTGCCTAAGATTAAAACAAATTTTAAACTGGCAATTACGAAAAATATTTTAACTTTTAAGAGTTTAGCATAATTTATCTGTTAGATTAGGGAGGCCTTACAGACTGACTTCACTTAAAGAGGATGTGTCACTTATTGTCAGTGTGGTATGGACTTTATTTGCTTAAATACCTTCATTTGTATAGTATGTCTCACTTGAAATTGCTTTGTATACATTTTGTAAAAATATTTATAAAATGTTTTGTAAAAAAAAAGTATAACAAATTGCAGTTTATTTTGTTATGTTGGATAAATACTGTTAAAAGACACAAGTCAGTAAATATATTGTTAATTCATGGATAGGAAATGTTTAGTTGGAAATTACAAATTGAAACAACCATTGCAATACAGCCAAAGATTTGGGAAAAATGTCTATCTGTGATTGTCTTGATTTAACCAAGAGGAATATTTGCTTTCCAATGAGGGTTGTTTTCAGTATCAAATAATACGGTTGCAAAATATTCCTCTGTGCCATATATTTGATAATGCAACTGTATTGTGAAATAATATATTTGAAAGGCCAGCTTTTTCATCTAATTTCTGATATAAAAAGAAGATATACTGAAAATATACTAATCAGACTTTGTTCATGTGGTAGCATAAGTATAGCAGTCATTTTAATTTTTCTCTTAAAATGACCTGGTTGACTACAGATTATGTAATCACAGAAATCCTTTCTTAAAGTGATTGGGTAGCTGAAAGAGGAAACAACATAGCAGTAAGGACCAAATCATATTAACTCTGCTGAGATGTCCAAGACAGGGAAAAGGGTACAGGGAAACCTGTGATACACAGTAGTTCTCAGGTTGGAAGCATGACGTCCTGTTATACTTGATGGGCGCATATACATGAGACACTTTACTGCTCAGTAGAACTAATTACTGCATAGTAATTGGCTCTAATTATGAGTAAATTTGCTACTTGCTAATGCAAGTAACAAATTTACTTGAGATTACTAAATGTGCAGTGGCCCACGTATAGCAAAGGTGCTCCTGGTCAGTTGGGTAGCAGGGGAGTAGGAGATTGCTCCCTGCCCAGAGAGAGATTACACTGAACTCAGTCAGGGACAATGTCCCACTGCCCTGGCAGCAGGGAGCTCCCAGGCTTTGATCTGGGATTGCAGGGCCAGGGCTGAGAGATCTTTATCTCCCAACCCAAGTCCTGTGGTCATAGGGCTGGGAAATCCTTCTCTCCCAGTGTAATAAATACGTGATGGCATGTCAGTTCCTCCTCTCTGCGTCAACATGACTGAAATATGTTAAGGAATACTGGCTCTGTTACTTAGAAATGACAAGAGGCACTTTCCATCACTTTCTCTATAGCTTATAGAAGGCATGGTTTTCAGTGACATAACACAGTTTTTTGCCCTTGTTGGGGTGGCATACTGACATACTTCTTACTTCAGCTCAGTTCAGCTTCTTACTTCAGGAAGGCATAAATAATCCATGAACACCAGAATCAAAAAAGGATTTAAGCACTTCAAACAATTAGATATATATTATGTTTCCATGTCCAAAATTACTATACAAAAAGAGGCGGGAAGTGGGGGAGTAAGCGGGGGTTGGAGTGTTGTAGCTATGAAGGTCCAGGAAATGTATGAGGGGCAAAGGGTTTTTTTGGTGATGTCTTTCATTAGACCAACTGTGTAGTTGGGATACATGTTAAGTGATCTTTTAGGCACAAAGTATCCTTCCACTGTGTCTGCTTCTCTCCCAGATTTGAAGGGTGCTATGTGCTGAAAAGTTTGTTCCAACATTTTCTCACATCTTTTATTCGTTCAGTAATAGATGATAACAGAAACAGTGGTCACCTAAACTTCCTTTAGGCCCTGGCAGTGACTGCAGATCTGCTTTTGTGCATGTCCAGAAATTCCTTGATGTAAGCAGCTAGTCTGTCTTGCTAGCCTAACTCCTACCTAAGCCCCAGTGGGTAGAAACTTGGCAGAACGGTGCTGAATTTCCCTGAGGTGCCTGACTGCATGTATTGGCAGGATCCAGATCCCAAACAAAAAGTAGCTGTGGCCATTTTCTTCTTAAAACAGGGCTGGAGAATGAGAAGGAAGAAATGACAGTTTGCAAAACTACTGGTTAAGAGTGCTTGTCCAGGAAATAGAAGGCGTGTGCTCTATACCATCTTCAGCCTGAGGAAATTCAAACCCTTATCTCCCAGGAGAGTGCCATTACCACCAGGCCAGAGGCCAGGGTGGGAGTACTAGCCAGACCTGAGCTACTGTGCAGAAAGAAAAGCAAGATGCTTGGGGCTAAGTCAGTGGTTCTTAACCTTTTCAGATTCAAGGAACTCCTCGGAAAATGTGTGCTCTTAGTTTTCACTCATTTTTAACTACAGTAATTCTTCTGTTGCAAAGACCACAGCAGATCAGAACAATTGTAACACTATAGAGTCTTTGAGATCTCTGGTTTAGTTTTGTGAATTGTATTTGCACACCTAAAAGTGCTAACAGTGGGTGACACCCCATGGCATCCTTATAAGGGTCTCAAGGCATCCCAGGGTGCCATGACATCCTGGCTGAGAATCACTGGGGTGGAAAGAGGCGTAAGAGAGAGCATGACTAGCCCCTCACCGTGGTGAGGGAAGTCCAAAATTCTGGTCCCAGCTGGTCAGTTTTTTAGGAGGGTGTGAACAGGTGGGGTCTAATCTAGTGAAATAGTAAGTGCTTCTATCTCAGAACAGGCTCTACTGTATTAAAATACATCTGAAAAGGAAACCAGAGGTAGACTGTTTCATGATACATATTCTATTACTCTCGTTTATATCAGTAAGGCAAAAAAGAAGGCTTTGTTCTAAATGCTTTTCATCTCCTTCATGCATTCATTACTGAAATGAAGGTGGAGTTACATCTCAGTTATGTTTTTTAAATCTCTTTATAGAATGGCATATCTAAAACCCTGGGCAAATGGTTATATTTAATAGTTGGCTGTAGATGTAGCAAAGCAATCTTCCCAGACATCAAATACGTTTAACATGTAGGTTATTCCACAGCTGTCTTCACTTTAAAGTATCCTGTCATTATAATCAGGGAGAAATTCCACTGCACTTCATCTATCATCTGTGTGGTAGTATTTGGCCTACAGATACCAGGTTTGGATGTACATTTTCTGAAAATATCTGTTTGGACTGAGTTATTTGAGAAAGAGAGCTACCCTTTCACAATTTCTGCACTCATATTTGATTGCCAGAATAAACCTAATGCACCGGAGATATGCAAGTGATTTTCAGATCTTATTCATAAAAGCTGCCTTTCACCTTTAGGAAATGTTCTTTCTTGCTTATGTATAAAACAAAAATTCAGATTCCAAATTTTAAATAGTTTTGCGCTTTGAATGTTATTGGTTAGTCTCCAGTGTATTGATCTATTCACTCTCACATTTTTGGTTTTTTGGTCTATAAATTTTTGTTCTAAACAACCAAGTCTTTATGCAATAAATCCGTGCACTAGAAATTACAGAAAAATTGTGCTGGATAAGTGCTCTTAAGAATTGCCTCTGAGCCAGGCAAACTCCTTTCTTTTAAAACATAATCTGCCTTTGCTGACCTGAAGAAAAAGGCTAAAGGTTTGGGAATGGAACCTAGTTATTTCACTAACCTGTCAAATTCATTAGTAGCTGGGTTGATCCAATAGCTAAACTAATGATAAAAGTGCTCCATAATATGCTAAGCATGTGCCTATTCTCTTATACATCTTTTGGAGCTATGATTTTAACAATAATATTGCTATATTATATAGCCCTTTGCATTTTTAAGCAAATTAAATCTCTTATTAGGCTCATCAACTGCTCCTGACCCTCAAACCCTGATTTAATTTAGGTCAGTAGATCATCAGTTTTTGGAATTGTAATTTTATAGTATTCTTTCTACCTTCCGTTCTGTAACTTAAATCTTCATGTGGCTACAAGAAAAGAGCATGCAATTTGGTATACTGGTATATGTGGTCAATGAACCATGACTACAGTGGTTGAAGAGCAGTCTCTTTAAATTAAGCTTCAAATTTACTATCAGTAAAAATGTGGGCATATCATAAACCATTAACTTGTGGGGAGTTTGATTAGTGGTCAGTCAGTATGCCTGGGATTTATGTCAAGCATCATAATGGGGTAATACTGTAAAGGTATCAAATCAGAGGACTCTTTAATTTCTCTGAATTGAATTAGAACCCTCCAAATCAATTTGGAGAGATTCAGCGATATGGACATAGGAAAAACTTTTAAAGTTTTTCCTACATCCCTCTAGCTAGCAGGCGGCTTGTGAGTACTGCAGTGCTGGGGCTCATGGAACATCCCACAGGAGCTCGGGGGACTCTCCAGTGCGCTCAGCAGCAGACCTGTTCTGATCCACTTCCAGGTCCACCGGGGAGGTCTTGGGGGGTGGGGGAGCCCTCTGCATCCTCCCAGCTTGGCGACTGGTGCCTCCTGGGTCTGGAGGGGCACCTCCCCATGGCTGATTGCCGAGCTGGGGGGGGGGGGGGAAGGCACAGGGGGCTCTCCAGTGGACCCGAAAGTGGACTGTAAGTACTTCCAGTCCACTTCTGGGTTTGCAGCCAAGCACATGGAGAGCCCCCCTGCACTCCTGTGGGATTCTTCATGTGCCCCAGCATCACAGTGTTCACAAGCCACACTGGTACCTTGAGGTATGTAGAAAAAATATTTAAAACTGTATCTGTGGCTGAATCGCTGATTCTCCGAATCAGCATCAAATCTTCAGATTTGGATTCAGCTGAATCGAATAAGGGACAGTAATCTGAATCAACAAATCGAATCCCTGTCCCTGATTTGGGTCTAATTTGAATCCAAATCCAATAGGGCCCGTTTCACACATCCCTAATAGATAGTGCTTGAGAGAGGCACAGGAAGCAGGAAGTTGTGTCTGAGATGTATGGTATATCAAGCCAGCTTTGTTACAGCATTGTGTCAACATGTTACACTAGCTTGGCTGTGGGCTCTGATGGTCAGTCCTTCCTAATAGTCTGTTTATAACAATATTATGTAAATTATGTGTCTTTTTTAATATTAAGTTTTCAGATGACACAGAAAGCAATGGAAAAAAGACTACATTCTCAGAGAGCTCTCAACCCACTCTCTATGACAGTATTACCAAGTTCATTTATACACCTGTTTTTGTGAGTAAACTCTTCGTTTGCTCACACACTTTAGACATCTTTGGGATTCCTGACAATTTAATTCACATTTACTAATACTGTATTTTACATACAAAAATGATAAGCATTATTTGGAACCAGATTTAGAAATTCAACCCAATATGTTGCTTATTTACTCTCTCTTTATTATCAGTGAGTCGTGTAGCTAGTATATCATAAAGTCATATTACTAGTTAAGTCTCTGGGATCGTAATGTTCTCCCACTGAGCCAGCATTAGTGAAGTATTTATGGATGTCACAGTTTTGTTCTTTAGATCTGGACCACTTTCCTTACTGATGGATACAACTGGAAGTAATTATGCTGTATAATGAAATTAGATAATTGTATTTGATGCTGTTATAGTTCCTAATTGGAGAGTTGTTTTATATCTTGCTGAAAAGGTAGTTTCCACCTTCCGATTTTATGTTACTGCTTATTGCACATAGTTTATTAATACCATGTTTTAAATGTTTGCAACAATAGTTTTTAGTTGTGATGATGAGACGCAGAACAGAGTAAGTAGAAACCCAGGGTAGTGCACTACCTAGCTAGAAAACACTCAATATCAGTGCTTTTGTAGCACCATCTGCTGGTAAATTACAACAGAAATACATCCTTTAAATTACCAAGAATGAAGCTTCCAGCAGAAATTTAGCATGGCCCAGGGTATTTGGAGGCTCCCTAGTTCAGTGTCATAGACATGGTTTTGCTGTGAATGCAAGGGGAAGACAGTTCATTTTTGCCAGATGTATATTTGTTTTCTTACTTGCAGCAAGGAAGGAGTTCAACAGACCAAGGTTTGAGAGAGCTGGTTTTGAAAGAAAATATCTAGTACTATAGGGTTACGTAATACATCATAGGGGAGAGGTGACAATTAAAAACTGTGGCTACACATCTAAAGCTTGTGGAATTAGGCAAGTATTTTCAAAGTATTAAACAATATTCAACAACATGTTCTTGGCATATATCAGAGGCTATGTGATCTAAATTAGTATGTGTGTGTTTGGAGTGGGGTGTGGGAGGTAAGGAAGGGAATGCAGGTCTTGTTTGCTTTAATAGTTTTTATGCAAAATTAATTTTTGCACCCTGACAGTGGAAAGCAAGATGTGGACTTGATAGTGAAAACTTAGTCAACTTTATTAGACCTACAGTAATAAGTATAAGCTTTCTGAAAATGGACTTGATGTTACATCTACACATACAGTTAATGTAAAGCAAAAAACCTGGAGCAGTTTGAGCCAGAGTAAACTGTTCCTGGGCACAGGGTCTACATGCGTGTCTGGGACAGTAGTACAGTAAAAGCTTTGTTATCCAGCACCCGTGGAGAATGGAAGGTGCCAGATAACAAAATATGCTGGTTAACCGAGCTGCCCAAACAGGCATCTTTGACTGTTCAGGCCACCGCCTGTTCCATTGCATCTGGGGTGTTGCCACCCTCCCATTGCTGCCCCTCCTGCCACATTGCTGCCCTTCCTGTGGGCCCCCTGGGGCCTGAGGGACAGGGAGGGGGGACCTGCGCAGGCTGCTATGCCCTGGGCCATGAAACCGGAAGTGCCACTTCTGGTTTCACTTTTCCCTTACAAGCCAGCATGCTAGTTAACAGAGCATGCCGGTTTCTAAGGTGCCGGACAACTCAGCGTTTACTGTAATTTGAGCCAGGGAAGAGCAGACCCCTGGCTGGCTGGGCAATTTACACCTGTGGTCAGCAATTTGTGTGTTGCAGCACAGTAAATTACCCTGCTGTATGTAGTACTGTCCCCAACAGTACCACCTTACAGTAGAGTGAATTTATTTTCTGCATCCTAATACTAGCATATGTCTGGACAGTGATGCTTTACTGCTAGCTAATTAGTCTATGGTAAAGTACACATGTAGGTGCACCCAAAATTTACTTTTGCCTGCTGAGGTGCACTTTAAATTTTTCAGCAGCAAATGCAGAATACAATACATCTGCTTTCCTGAACAGTTAAAGGTGGGAAGTATCTGTGTCCTTTCGTATCTGCAGGTCAGACTCAGGTGAAATGTTTCATCAGAGACTGCTTATTTTCCTTTCACTAAGTGTCAGTCACTTCTGAAATCTTTGACCTGGTGCCTCAGTTTCCTATCTGTAAAACAAAGCTATAATATCATTTCTTTATCTTTTTATGTTGTTAGCTTTCAAATACTTTAATCCAGAGATTTTTCTCTCAAAGTGTGCACAGTGGGGTCCTTTTCATATATGTCATGAACATTCTGTTATAGTACAAATAAGATAGAAGAACAGATACTCATGACAGACCAACTGGTGTCAGCAGTAGCTGAATCAGAGATGTTCAGTGCCTAGGAGTTTAGATTTAATCTCTGATACTTCATTTTTTTGGAACCTTAAGTGTTTACCATCATCTAACGATTATTCATTTCTTTACACTTTTAAGTCTTAGTAGGGTGACCACCTTTTCAAAATGGAAAGGTGGGGCACATGCCTGCCTCACCTCTACCCACCCTCACTGTGATATTACAGATTATTAACATTTAAAAAAACAGAGGCCATCAGTAGCTTCTGGGATGCTTAATAAACAGGGGCCAAATCCTCAACTGTTATATAGTAAAGCTTCACTGAAGTTGATGGAGCACTGCAAATTTACACTGGCTGAGGACTTGGCCCCAGATATTTAAATAATGTTTAACCTATATTATTATATATTATTATAATATAAATATAATAAGCCTCCTCCTTAGTCACACATATTAGGTTATAGGCTTCAGCAGAGTTACACCAGTGTAAAACTATAGTAATTCAGTGGTAAATCAGGGCCAGATGTCTTTCTGAAAAGGAAAAAACCCTATGGGTTTGTACTTCTACTGTCAGTGGAAAAGATTTCACTAAGAAAATCCATGCAGCTACTCTTCTAAATGTGTGAAATACTTAGGGAAAAATCTTAATTAGATCTTTTGAGCCCTTCCATGACTACATGATGGTGGGCTTCAGAAAGGAAGTCAGTGGAAAACAGCTGTTCCATTTGATGACAGTCAGCCCTTTCAGCAATTAAGTCCTATTCTTTATCATGTACAGTGCCAACAAGAGTCCAGGTGAGGGAAGGACTCTGCTTATACAGAGTTACTTGAAGGACTAGAGTTTCCATTGCATTAATTCTGAGCTCAAAAAAGCAGGGTAAGGACAAAAATCAGGCCCCAAATAATTAAGACAGAAGACCTTGCCATGTTCTCGAGCCGCTGTCCTAGGGCAGCAGTACCCAAACTTTTTGATCCCATAGGCTGGATGAGAGGGATGGGATTAGTCCACTAGCCACATCCTGCACAGTATTGGTCTGTGGGGTTGGCTTGCAGGTGAGGTCCTGTGCACCAGCCCAATCCTGTGCACTGGCTTGATCCTATGCACCCAGATCCGACTGTTTGCTGGCTCGACCCTGCATGCTAGACATGGCTGATTGCCACTCTGTCCCTACTGCTCACTGGCCTGATCCCACTGCGCACTGGCTTAACCCTGGATGCCTACATCCAGCTGCAGAGAGACTCCACACGTGGGGCAAGTCCACTTTATCTGGCCTATAGGGCTTTCCCTGGTTGGGAAATTTGGCAGCAGGGGAGTGGTAGTTAATGCTGCCATTGCTTCCCCACTGCCAGATTTCCACACTTGTGGGGAGCTCCGTGGGCCAGGTGACAGGACTCCATAGTCCGGATCCTGCCTGCAGGCCGTAGGTTGAGCACCACTGTCTTAGGGCATTGCTTTGCTCAGAATGTCACTTGGTAGCATATGGAGCAAAAACAGCAAAATGATTGTGTTATACGTATGTTGTTTTTAAAGACCCTGAAGAAAGGAGGAGGGAGGGAACGGGGGACGGGGACATTCCATTCTTCACTCCCCTTCACTCAATATATGTTTGAAGTTTTTAACCGATAAGTTGGCTTACACCAAATTCACCTCTAATATAGTAAAAAAACCCCAAAACCTCACCTTGTATTGCTCATGTATCCATTCAAAAGGCAGTCCACAATGTCAGTTTCTGTGGAAATAAACAGTAGACTTCAATTGTCTGCTGCTAATTATCACCCAAATTTGATTTGCACAGACTTCAAAGGGACCCATATCTTTCCATTTAGTTATTTGTTTCAGTATGATGGGTCTTTAATTCAAACCAAACGTGGGTAGATTTCCAACTCAAAAATGAAAGGAATGTGTTTATCCATAGTCCCATCACTCTCACTTCAGTTTTATAGACATGGTCATTTAGGTCCTCAGGGGGAGGTGAATTTGTGTCAATCTGTTTGGCAGTACCATCTGTTTTGCTTGTTTGGCAAGTTTGTAAAGATTTGGTAAGTAGTAAACAGGCTTTAAAAGCTGAGTATGAAACACTGTGGGCAGGCAATGGAAGAAGCAGTTCAAGTACTTAGGTAATATGGGTCCAAGAAAAAAATTCTCAGTAACACCAAAAAAAATATTTGCCCTTTATACTGGCGTTTTTTAGGGTTTCATGTAAAACTGGGGTAGGGCGATGAAATGGAGCAATGCTTTCTATTAAAGAAATATTTAATTGTTTTTGCAGATTACTTCTCTGATGTGATCAGTTACAAAGTCTCTTTGGGTGATTGTGTGCTTTGAAATGGCAATAAAACTTCTAATAAAATTCACATGCATTTACTGCCTAAGCAGATAGCAGAGGCTTCCTTGGACATCTAAGTGCTGCAGAACTTTTCTCCGTCCTGGAGGGCATGGCTTTACAGAGTGAGGCAGAGTGGTTGAGAGATGTTCAGGGCCTGCAGCTCCTGACATGGAAGTAGTGCGCAGGGGACATGTCACCAGGGCAGTGTGGAGCTTGTAGTGGAAAGCAGCTTTCCTGTGTGGCCTTGCTGTGCCCTGCAGTGCTGGGTTGCACCTGCCAGGACACAGAGTCCCCGAGGGGAGGGCAGCAGAGTGGGAGCCTGAGCCTGCACATGGGCAGAGTGCCCTCACACCTGCCATGTGTACAGATCTGGGGGGCACAGGTTCGCCCGGCCCCCCAGCTGTGCACACGGCCAGGGGGAGCTGACCCCACTCCCTGCCCAAGCCTGCAGTGGGCAGGCAGCAGTGTGGGGAACTGGGCTTCTCTCCACTGCAGCAGCTGCCACCTCCTGCTGGGGGTGGGTGCTGTGGACCCAGGTCCCTGGCCCCATAGCCCTCGCAGCTGGGGGCCTCTCTGGCAGGGCTGGGGAGGCAGGGGGCTGTGGATGTGGGGCACCAGCAGGGCTGGGGGGACTGTAGGGAAGGGGAATGAGGGCTACAAGTAGGGCTCTGGCGGGGAGTGAGGGACACCAGCAGGGCTGGGGGGTGGTCTGTGAGGAGCCTTTCATTCTAATCATGGATTCTGGGGATTTTATCGGAGAATTTGTGATTTTTTTTGAGGGAAAAACAGGATCCCTGGTTATGACACACTCCAGATGCAATATGTAGGGAGTGCACGGGGGCACCCTGAGAGTGCCGGTGTACCCCCTGACTGGCTGTGTTTGCTGCTTAGATGATGGGCAGGGGGGTAGCACTGGTGCCCTGCCTGCAAGTGCTGGCTGATTGCTGCAGCTGCTTCCAGAAGCAGCTGCAGCCAGTCCCGCAAGCACCCCACCACCAGGGATTGGCTGCGGGGGACCTCCCCACCCTGGTCAGTGGAATTGGCAGTGGGGGGGGCGGGGACTGGTTGCGTGGGGGAGAGTGGGGCATGTGCCCCCACCCCCGCCTAAGGCAGCACCAGTCACCCATGACAACTAATTACATGAACACAAACTGTTTTTTCCACAGAAACCGCAGATGTATTCATTGTGCAGGATGGAAGAATGACACTGTTACACATAGGTTATCCGAGGAATGAGGTGAGACCATTGCGCCCCAAAATATCTCAAAATGCTCTGCCAAAATATCTTAAAATGCCAAAGCGCTAAGAGAACAGCATTGATCTTCCCTAGAGCAGAGTAGGTGGGAGGAGGTGGGGTCAGGTGTTTCTACCCTACCCAAAGCCACAGCCTCTTTCTCAGGCCACTCTCACCTGCAGTCCAGTCAGTTGGGGAGGAAAAGCCATAGCACTACCCACTCCTAGGTATTTTTCCTTCAGAATGTGGTGTTCTTTGCTAAGGAGGGGGAAATAGTACATATCGAGGGACTTGCAATAGTCAGTGGTGTTCTCCCTTTGCTGCTGTGGAGATATCAAAGGACATCACACTATTCACCAGAACATCAGCCTCTCTTGTTGCTTCCTGATTCCATAGGGCGAATGCTCCTTGGCTCCCTGGTGACTTGTGTATTCAGGTTTCCCATTGCTATCAGTGTTAAGGGTCCCACAATGTCAACAGCTAGTTGTTTTCTCCACTGGTGCCCCACATTATATTGGAGTAATGGTTTGCTTCACTCATTCACTCAAGGGCCCCTGTTCACGTTGTACGTACACTGTATGTATGGCACTAATTCTCCACATCTGTTTGACACCTGATCAAGAAAGGATGCCAGAATTATTTGCTGAATGCAAACCACGTGCTGTCTTCAGAGCATTTGGCTCTCAGGTCTTTGGCTCACTTGGCACCTGCACTATTGTGTCCTCTGCCAGAGCCTACTACTTGCTGTGTGGGACTTCGTCTTGCAGCTTCAGGTGGCCTCACCTGGAGCCCACACAGAGCTCACTCACTTACTGCATGAGGCCATTTCTTTCATGGCACCTCATTCCTCCCTATTTCTATCTGTGGTCTGCATCTGTGCCAGGTGTTCTGCTATTTCTCTGCCCAGCTTCTCTGCCCCCCGGCGGAATCTTTGGGCTTCTCTCTTCTGCTCCTGCCAGAGGCAGTTGCTTTCCATGTTGGGCCTAGGGTGGCCATCATAGAGGACAGTCTGGTTGTCCTCTGTTGATATGAAACTGGACACCTTTATATCCTCTATTTTTCTCTTGAAGACAAAAATAGAGGACATAAAGGCATTGGGTTTTGTATCAATAGAGGATGGAAGGCAGAGTAGCAGAAAACCAGAATGTCCCCTATAATAGCTACCCTGTTTGGGACCCAGGTCTGGGTTGACACTGAAATACTGTTGCTGCAGTTGATTTGCCTGATATGCTAGCTAGTCATCCTGCTTGAAATTTCACTACAGTGAAAAAATGATGGCCCTTACAAACTCTTCCTTTTTCTATTCTCCAAAAGTAACCCTCCATGAAGCAGAACTTTCTATAACCAAGGAAGGGAGGAAGCTTCATGAAGTCTGCTAGGAACTTTGCCCATATTTCCAGAAGGTGGTCAGATCCTCTGGCAGTATAAAACCCTCAGATAAGGAGAAAAGGGTGTCATGCAGTCATAACAGATTTAGACAGAGCCTGTGAGTATGTTGGCTGTGTCCAAGTTAACCTGGGTGATTGGCACTGGAGTTAGTCTAGCCCAGCAGTTGCAGTTCCCACTACAAAGCTGGGGTACCATTGCCGTGGTTCTGCAGGTATGTGCTGCTTTGTGTTCAGACTCTCCAGGATTCTTTCCCAGTTGCAGGCGAACTTGCTCATCTTTTGAGGGGACCTGTAAAAAGGGCTAACAGCACCTGTTATTTAATTTGTGTCCTCACTGCCAAGTAAGTGTACTTCCAGCTTCCAGCCCTCTTTAGAGTGAAACCTATGTTCTGCCAGTTTTAAATGTCTCCAAACACAGGTTTTCTCTCTATGAAGGAGAGGGGGTTAAGGAAAAAAAGTAGGCGAGAGCCAAGTATAACTGTACAGTGTATCTTTTTCTTCGCTCTTCCACTAACTTCCTCTTCCCCTCTTTTTCAGGTAGCTTTTAGAAGACTATAAACAGACTCACAAATGTATTTCTCAGTCTGTACTCAGACAGAAACAACAGCACTGAAGAGGGTGAACTTTTCCCGACTGTGTAAATAGGGCGTTAATTGTAAAGCCTCACTTAATTGCTGTTTACAATAAACAACCAGCTAATACATTTGGTCAGGGCATCTGGATAGTATGGTACCACATCTGTCAGAATTAGGTGTCACTGTGGACAACTCAGTGAAAACAGTTGCTCAATATGCAGTGATGGTCAAAAAGCAAACAAAATATTAGGGTGGATAAGTAGTAAGTTTGAGAAAGCAAAAAATATTACAATCCCAGTATGTGCAACAAGTGTTTGGTTCTGATCACCTTATTGCAAAAAGATACAATTGAAAAAGAGAAGGTTTGGAGGCAGGCAATGAAAAAAAGATGCCTTTATGAGGAGAGGCTAAGAACTGTTGCATTTACAGAAGTATCAAATAAAAGCGGACAGGATGGAAGGAAATGAAGTAATGAATAGGACAGAAAAAGTAAATCAGGTGCTGCTTTTCCTATTCATAGTACAGAAGGAAGGGGGACAGTCAATGAACAAAAAAGACAGTATGTTTAAAATGGATAAAAGGAAATACTTTTTAAAGGCATAATGTATGTACCAAACTCACTCCTACAAGATATTGCTGAGACCAGAAATTTTGAAAAATTCAAGAAAGGTTTGGATGGCTGTGTGTCCAAGGAGAACTTTCACAGTTACCTAGAATAGAACACAATATTGCAAGAGGAATAAATCCTCAAACTTCAAGGTATAAAGCAATCAGTAGCAATCACTGAAGAGGTTAAATATCATTCATTTAAATGAGATATTCCACAGATACAAGGGTGAAAACTTTAAATATGCAACTATTCAATTACATTAACCAGTACAAGACCATTGATTTGCACTATAGTCTGTTGGAATTTTCTAGCAAAAGCAGGGGGAGAAAGCTCAGGGCCTCTTGCTCTAAAAAAAAAAAAAAAAAGACCTTATCCATGCTAAAAGGTAGCCTCATTTATCTGCCAAAAAAACCTGCAAGGTAGTCCATTCATTTGGAGAATAAACACTACATTACAATATTCTTTCCAGTATTCTGTTGATGATTTGGGTAATAGAAGCATTTGCTCATAAAGCTGCATTACCTTGCTGGAATTCTAGCTGTGTAGCTTGTAGGATCCTGAATTGTATCTCACCTTGCAGGAAATGGTAGCTTTTCTTTAAAATCTGATCTAGTAGCAGCAAAGGCAGCTCAGTATTGAATTAAATATATATTTTTAATAACTTTCTCTATATGTTAGTGTTTTTTAGAAAACAACCATAGGGAATGGAAAGCTTCATATAGAAATTCTTCAGACTTTTTTTCTATCTCCTCCAACTTTTCTTGTGTCTTTTGTGTGATGATTGAAGTAGTTTACAAAAAACATTTCTAACGTGCGCCACTAGGTGGAGAAACTATACTGTGCATGAGCAAACTGCCATCTGGCCCAAACCTCTATTCTGTAATTCTTCTGTTGATTTTTATGGCGCAGCATTCCCACTTCCCTTTTTAATTGTAGATGCCCATCCTTGAATCTGTGGGAAATGGATAAAAGGTTTCTACAACTGAAGGAGGAAAAGATTCCCTGTCAGTCTTCTCCTTCTAATAATTCTTAATACTTATATGGTGGTGTTTACCTGTAAATCATAAAGGGCTTTAAATAGGAGGAATCTCATTCTCTCCATTTTTTTCAGATGACAGAACTGAGGCACAGAGATGTGCAATGAGTTGTCTAATGTGGCAGAACAAGTCAGTGGCAGGGTGAGGAGCAAAAGCTAGCTTTAGATTTTCAGGTTAATGCTCTACCCACTAATAGAGAATATTTTCACTGTATCCTTCAATGTTCAAATACAATGTAATACAATACAATATAGAACATATTATAAATGTATGTGCAGTGCTGTATATGTTATATTATATATACCTAATATTATATGTGTTTATATATAATATATATATATATATATGCCTATAGACAAATATATATTATATAGAAAAATATATATATATTCTTCTTGTCATGTCCCCAGTCCATCCTTTTATATGCTACTGCTTCTGCTTCTATATTTCTTCTATATTTCTATTGCTTCTGGTGCTGGTATTGACAGATCTTATGGGATACATTGTGGTGCTACAGGGCATCTCAGGACATGATCCATGGTTTGCTACTCTTGATAAATGTATTGGTTGGTTGCATAGAGGCCCCATTATTTCATGAGAAAGTTGCATCTTTTGAGACCCTCTCTTATTCTGTTCAGGCTCTATCATGTATGCCATTTGTATTTGGAGCTGGATCCTAACTCCTCGCTGTGGGTAATTTCTTGTCAGCTCCATTCAATGGCTTTGCTGCTAAGTTGTTTGAAGTAATAGTAATATACACTAAAATTTTACAGATAACTGTGAAATAAAACTAGCTAATATATATTAGAGTACTATCAAAGGTTGTGATTCTGTTTGGGTGGCCTTGTGACTTCTGTGGGAATTGAAAGCACTAAGCACTTTGTACAATTAGCCCAAACTCAATTTCTCGAGAAACATACTTGTTAGCCTCCAAAGCATTAAAAAGAAAAACAAAAATCGGGTTTAAATGGAGGCCAGGACTCTGTATCTTTACTCAGCTGACTAATCCTTTTACCTGTACCTCCAGGCACTTAACAGTCCCAGTGTCTACACTAAGACAAAATGTCCTTTCTGTAATTGAGTTAGTTCAGTGGTATTAGCTTCATGTGATTGGAAAGCCTGCTTAACAGCCCTAGAGACACAATTTAACACTTTTCAGCTGTCAACATGTGTGACTCACCTTTAAAGGTGTTAAACTGTCTATAGGGCTTGAGACAGACATTAAAAAACCCTGAGCCTGAATTGATTCAGTCTTTACAGTTTATTCTAACCTGGCTAGGCTAAACTGGTTTGTAACTGCACAGATATGCCCTCTACACTAAAAAAAATCAGGCACATGCCTGCAGTGGCTCAGGTTAGAAGCTGGGGGGCACTAGAGCAGCCTTCCCTTTGCTTCTACAGTGCTAAGCTGGGGAAATGGGGGCATAGGGGATTGTGTGGCCAGGCCCTGGCAGGGGGCTCTGATTATTCTCCCCACTCCTGAGCTGCCCAGCAGGGACTGTTTATCACCAGTAGCTCAGTGTTTATTAACGCGTTAAGAAAACAAAGCCTGTCTCCATTAGTTCAAGCTTTTCCAAGGAAGAACATTAAGCTACCTGTTCATTCCCTCGAAAAAACCTGTCTGCCTTGGTTGTCTCCCACAGCATGGGCTGTAGCTAGTGTGTGGTCTGCTAGCCAATGCTGAGGTGTCTGTGTAAGGCAGAGAGGATGGGGGAATAATCCCTGATTAGCAAGGAAAAGCCAGGCAGACACTCTGTGCCTGCAAATCTCTGCCAGAGCTCTGGCCAGGGAGCAGACGGGAAGGGTCAGCCCTGCTATGGAGCGCAGAGAGCCTCACCTGGCCCAGAGAGCATGCTGGGTTGCTGGGGGTGTCTGGTTTATCTTGAACCAGTGAGGGGTCTGGGATAGACATTGCATAAACCGGTTTGAGCCAAATCAGTTAAACCTGGTTGAATGTAGTACTGTAAGGAATGCTATGTCTAGGATGTCCTATAAACATCTTGTTTTACAGATATGATAAGAAGAGACAACAGTACTAGGTGAAGGAACTCGGGGAAAAACAAGAAGGAACAGTGAACTAGGTGAAAGGGGCTTATTATAATACTAAATTTTACGCCCCTGGGTGGAGAGCTAACAACCAAATGAGCCACACCACTAAAGTGTGAGTGTTAAGCATTCGCATAGAGAAATAGCTATGTAAGATTGTTATGTAGAGTTTTAACCAATCATAGTAAGAAGCATATATAGAAAAGGGTATTTAAGTAAACCAAAGAAAATTGTCTCTGTGCTTGTTACGTGAACTATCCGCTTGCACCATTTATTGCTAGCAATAAACTTCTTCTGTACTCTCACCCCTGGTATCTTCATTGGCTGTTGCATACCGGTCACGATCCCAGACTTGAGCTGGGGCACAACAGTACCAGACTTATCTCAAACTGGTTTCAGCCATTTTCAAGCTGGTTTATGTTCACTGAACGTCTGTTCTGTTACAGGTTTAAACCCGTTTCTGATTGCTTAAACTAGTTTATACGTAATATCTGTCCCTAGCCCAGGAGTGATAAAGGGGCTTTCTAATAATGCAGACGTACCTCATTTGTGAAGAACTAACTCAAACATATAAGAAACCACAGAAGGGGGCATTACCAAGGTGGCATAGACTATAAAAACACATGAGAAAATTGTAGGAAAGTTGTGGCTCTGCCAGCTCTACAAAGGGTTTGTTAGGATCACTCTGCTAGTATGACTATACCCATTAACTTTCCCAGACTGGAGGCATGAAATGTAGCTCCCCATGCTGACAAAAACATTTTTTGGTTTGCAGATACTGTTTGGGGCTTTTCCAGCCACAACTGTAGGTCAAAGGTATGCAGGTTTTTTTTCATACTGCAAAGTGACATAGCTATGCTGGCACAACTTAAGGAGGCTACAGGACTTCCAAAATGCTGGAGGCTTAAAGCTGAGGTCATCTTGGATACTAGGGATTCCTGGATCTGTACTAATAGAAATGATTTCCACTTCATCAATATGGGAATTAAAGAAGAGTCTGATCTGCAGAGCTGAACTCGGAGCTAATTTCCAGAGGATACCCACTTGGAAGCAGCAAAGCTTACCCTGAGGAGCCTTATACTGGGTTCAAGTGTGAGTCCTATTAATGGCCACACAGAGGAGTAAATCAAACTGATAAACCTAGGAGGAGGAAATCAATTGCCCCAGGGCAGCCACTCTTCTTCCATATGCAGGTGGACAAGTAGTAAATGGGTTTCAGCTAGACAGCAGCTGCACAAATCAGCTGCAGTAAAAAGGCTACTACTTATCATTCCTCCATGCTACCCATCCCATCCCACTCTTGCAAGGAAGGACAAAGCAGCAAACTGTTGTAACTGGGAGCCCTTGTCTCCTTTATGTACTGTTCTAGGGAGGCATGGGTTTTGCTTAAGGCTGAAGACTAGAAATCAGGCCTTACGTCCAAATCACAAAGCATTTTTCAAAATGAGATTTATCAGACTCTGGAAGTTTGCAGTTTAATTGATCTTAAAATTATGCTTCTAAGAGCTGAAATCAGGAGCGGTGTGCTGACGAAAAGACTTGGGATTATTCTTGCCCTAGGTAATTCATTATCTTGATTACTTTGTTGCTAGGTCTCCTTATCCTGGAGATTCTGTCATCTTTATCCAACCCTTTTTGCTTGTTGATGGTTTAGATTTAGTAGTATTCAGCTAACTTAAAAATCTGTAAAGCATCCAGCAAAATAAAAACTAACCCCAGATATCTAATGTATTGGATAGATCAAGCTCACAGAAGTTGCCATACTAGTCTGTTCTGAACTGGAGAGGCATTTTTCTCCTCTTGAGTAGTGCTGTAGTATGGAATTTCCTCCTTATGCTGAGCCAAGTGCAATTTAAAGGAAAGCAGTATGTTTTGCCAAACATGCAGCTGATGACACGTATTTATTCCCTCTGGCAATCTATATTAAACAAACAGGGAATAAATTGGGCAGAGCTTGCAAAAGATAATACTTTGTTATAACAGGAGTTGGGACAGCTTTTTCTCCATTCCTATTATGGCATCACTTTGTTCAGGAAACCCTACAAAGGTTGGAAAGGGGGAGTGGGGAGGGGAACTACTGCAGACAGAATTCCCAAACTACATAGTTTGTGATAGTGGCCAAAATAAAGAAATCAGGCAGCTGCATAAGCATCTTCTTTTCAAATAAAATGTTGTGATTTTAACTGATTAATAATTGGGCCAAATTAATCTTTCATAAAGTACAATCATTCTGTTCTCAGTGTGCTTATTTTGAAGGAGTGTTTCAGTAACATAAGCTAACATGTATATAAAAAAAGGCAGTAGATTTCAATTGTCTGCTGCTAATTATCACTGAGATTTGATTTGTACAGACTTCAAAGGGACCCATATCTTTCCATTTAGTTACTTGTTTCAGTATGATGGGTCTTTAATTCAAACCAAACGCATATAGATTTCCAGCCAAAAACATGCAAGGAATGTGTTTACCCATAATCATATTGCCCTTTCTTTAGTTTTATATACGTGGTGATTCATGGCCCTAGTGGAGAGGTGAATTTGTGTCAAACTGTGAATTGGCTTTGCTCATTTGGCAAGTTTGTAAAGACTTGGTCAGCTGTAAAAAGGCTTTAATAACTGAAAGAAGAACATTTTGGGCAGGTATTAGTGCAAGCAGCTCTTAGGTTACATGGGTTCAGAAATCTCAGTACTGTATGATTGAAAAAGACTCTATTTATTTGTATTTTTTTAAAATCTGTCTTGAAAAATGGGGACCAAATGATGAAACAGTATAATCTTCTGTCTGCCAGCCTTTTTTTTCATTCAGTCTTTAATTAAAAATATTTATTTTGCAGTGTAATGGCTATAATTTTGAGCTTCTATGATGTGACTAGCCATAAAATCTTCTCAGTCATAAAACAAAATCAACTCTGCATTTCCTGTCTTTAAAATAAATGGAACATACTCAATGCAAGGAACAGGCCTAAAGCAACAACAACATTCATTGTAATAAATAGCACACGTAATCAAGATTTACCAAGCAGATAATAAAGGCTAATTTAGAAAGAGAAACTCTTCCATTCTTTTTCTTGTGGGTAAAAACAACATAATTTACACCATCTTTACAAGTGATTTACTTAATGATTTAACAATGCCTCCTGTTTTTTCTTGTCCTTCAGATCTGGGAGGACAGTATTACATTTTATTAACTTTCTCTCTTTCACACCCACACATGGCTTACATGTTCTCTTTTACATGGGTGTTCAGGATATATTTTTTAGAAAACTTTCAAGATATTTCTGCACTATGATGTGGCATTTAGCAGATTTGTATCTTTTTGTGACCGGAATAAATATGTCTCATTTTAGGGAAACTCATGAACACTTAAGGACTGCACCCCCCCTCACCGCACACACTGTTCCTTTGCAGTATCTTGTCCTTGAAAGGCAAGGTGTGTTATGTCACAGCATGGTGAAGTATGTTTTTTGCAGAGGCAACAGACTTATTCCTGCTCAAACTCTTAGATCAAATCAATGTAGTCAATGTCCAAACTTTGTGTCAGTGGAAGAAGTAATTTAGTCCCATGCTGTTAGATTTGAAACATGAGAGTGTTCTGCTGGAATATGAAAATGATCATATTAATTAAAAGATCACTGCAAAATTTAAGAATATGCAAATGTAAAAAATGCCTTGTCCTTAATATACGACCATATTCCTGTGACTAGCCTGTCCATTGATCATTTCATGCCCTGCCTCCTTGGCCAAATTCCACTTTAGGATCTCTGTCCTCTGCTGCGACATGCTTGCCTTGAGAAGTGTCACTGGTGGAACAGGCTTCCAAGCAAATTTGCATGCATGCAGGATAACGCAAAGACAATTTTAAGATCATCTGTAAGTCCAAATTGACTAAAGATGAAAATGTCTTTCAAATGGAAGTAGAGTTTGGACCATATTGAACTTCTGTACGCATTGACCATTTTTTAAATGATTTGTTGTACAACGGTTGAATCTATGATATCATGTGTCTGGCTGTACTAATTTAGCTCTTATTATGTATGATTTTGGGTGACTCTCTCTTGTGTTTCACTTAGGTTTCTATCATAAGTAAAAATGAATACTACTGAGTTGAGATGGTCACTAGCTAATACATGTGTTGCCCCACATACAGTGACTGGTGTGTATATAAAGTACAACCCAGTAGGAAGCACTAGAGAGGAATGTCCTTTAGCATGAGTAGCAGGAAGAATTTGGGGCTATGGATGCAGTTGGAGATGGCCTTCATTGGTGAGGGATGAGCAATAACCTACCTTGCTGCCATGTGCTCTGAACTGTTGCCATTGCTTTCCCCACCATTGCCACAGCTCACACCGCTTCTGCTGGGCCTGGGTCTAGCCTGTGAGGAGCCCTGCTGTCTAGCTCTGATCCACCATTGGATGTCCATGAATTAGAATGCTTATATACCATGTAAGCTGATAACCGAGGCAGTAGATATATTTGTAATATATATTATGGTGCCACTGCATGATATCTGATTGTCAAGTGTGCTTAGGAGCAGACAGTTCTGAATAACTCTAAAAGCCAGTACTGCCAGTAGGAATCTGTCGTATGCAGTAATGAATCAAGTCCTAAACTCTCTCTTCGAATAGGCTTTCACTGCATTTTTTCCCTGGTTACTGGTGGCTGTAAGAACCCATTTACCTGATTTTCTTCATTAGGGCTTTTAGTCTCTCTTGGAAACTCCAGTGCACTTATGCAAACCATAGCTTGCACTGAAGTAAGCTATATCAGTGCTAGGCTTGGTTTTTGTAATTGCATTGTGTCTATAAGGGGCTGGCCTCAGTGAGTGGAGCTTTCTAGAGGCTGAATCCCCAGCGTACAATAAATCCTGGCCTCCAGAAATTCCTGTTTAAGAATGTTAAAAACAAAGCCAAAAAAACCACCAAGGAAGACTCCATGATCTGCAAATCAACTGAATTTTTTTAATGCTAAACAGGTGTTGAAAGCTGAATATCTCAACTGTACCTGTGTGCCTGTTCCATCAGTCAGCAAAGAAACAAAGACTCCTCTGGAAAGAGGAAAGGATCTGACACAACTTGCGCTCACTCAGGAGAACTGTTACCCACAGTCTCAAGAAAAATATCATCATCATGGCCATTGGGAAAAGATGAACTGTAATTAATATGAAATCTGTCAGAAAAAAAGAGACCGAAAACTTTAAATTACAAACCTTCCCAGAAGGTAACTATGTTGAGCTGCACCTCTCGCTAATCAAAGTCTACACAATTGACTTAAGCTCAGTGGCATCATCACCTCAGAAGTGTAAATCTATAAAATCTCAGAGCAGGACCAGCCACTAAAAACTTACAAACTGCAGAGAGTATTATGAGCAAAGTAATCACAGGGTGAAGGGAAAGGTACTCCTTTGAAAGGTTTGGGTAGTTACTATGCAAATATACCTCATGAAGAACTCTGCAGGAGACTCGTGACTTGCAAACCTCAGCCATTTGCTATTTTACCTGCTCCTAGTCATAGTATCATAGTATCATAGTATCTAGAGTCGGAAGGGACCTGGGCAGATCATCTAGTCCGACCCCCTGCCTTGGCAGGAAAGAGCACCGGGGTC
>JAGPOW010003648.1:71661050-71701402 GCA_030014935.1 Caiman crocodilus
CCCATCGTGTCCTGCAGGGGCCCCACATTACCCGGGACCCTCTTTTTACCCCCTATGTATTTGAAGAAGGACTTCTTGTTGTCCTTAATCCGGGAAGCCTCAGAGATTAAAATAATTTTGTGCCACAATATTTCTGAATGGGAAAAGTATATATTTTTGTAATTATAATTGTGGACATGCTTAGAACGTCTGCAAGCCCCTCACCTTCTTACCTTAATAGAAATCTGGCAGAATTTATTTTAAGGGATGTGATGTAAATTTTAAAGGGCCACATTTTGATCCACAACAGTCAGATTATAGGTTTATAAAGCATATGCAAGTTGTGTGTTACTGTTACTGGAAGGTCTGTATCTCTTCAAGTGCCAGGTCTTGGGTCTTTACCTGGGCCCAGATGGAATCACATAGGCCGAGCACCTATACATGTGATGGACCTCAGCTCCGGTGCATGCTAATTACCAGGCATCGGAGCAGACTTAATTAGTCGAGTCGATTAATTGAGTCTGCTGGAGTGTGCTAATTAGGACTCCATGTCACATGTATTCAGCGTCCCCACATTTCAAAATGGTGGCAGGGGCATTTTAACTAAAGCTCAGCAAGTCAGCTTTAGTTAAAATACCCCTGCTACCATTTTGAACTGTGGGACGCGGAATACAGTAGACCCCTGATTTATGCGAGGATTGTATTTTGGGGGAATTTTGTGTAAGTTGAATTCATGTAAGTCGGGGTGACTTTCCCCATAGGAAATAATAGAATAGTGTGGGGTTGTGTACCCCAGACATACCTTAGTCATAGCTTTTTTTCCCCTTTTCTCGGTGGAATCATCTTTAGGAGGTGCGTCTAGCGTCTCACCTATGCATCTTGAGATGCCGCTACCAGAATGGTGGCGCAATGGCGGCACAGCTCTGCTTGATTCTGCCTGAAAATCTTGTGAGGCGTTCTTGTATATACGTGAATGACGCACATATCAAGGGGTATTTTCCAGTCTGGACCCTAATAAAAAATCATGTAAATGCGAGACACGCATAAGTCAGAATCACATCAATCTGTATAAGTGACACTGAAGGCACTTTAATTAAAGTGCCCCCCCCACCTGAGTATGTGTACAGATGCCCATAGTTATTCTAATCTCAGATATAGGCCCTACTTTCTTCCTTTGCTTTTAACTGTGATTAGCTTTAACTTTGATTTAGTTTTAGACTTGGTCGTTCTATTTCATCTGCATGTAACAATGGTTGTTAAAACCATGATTAGATAGCCTTCTGAAGCAAAGTATTATTTATTTAGAGGAAAAAAGCATTTCGGAGAAGACATTTCTTAAAAACAGTATATCAGACTGTATGCATATCTCACTTTTCCCTACTGTTTTCCACTGGGAAGGCTCACTTCTTTAGTTTCCCTCTACAGTGTCTGTGCCTTTTTCTCTCTCACTGTCAGGCTGTCTCCCTAGGCAGCTTCTAACAAATGAGCCCCTCCTTTTCCTCAGCAAAATCTACAGCATTCTTTTAATTTCTAGCCACCCAGTTTGGAAAAAACAGCTGTGTTGCTTCAGCCTAGTATCCGAGATGATTGTCTTGTAACTGCTTCTGAAGTTTGCTGCTTTTCTGGGAGTCCTGGGATCCTTTTGTTGGCTTCATGACACAACACTCTTTTAAGGTAGATTATTAGTTATATGAGAAATTATAATCCATCTACCACACTAATACAGTTGCTTTATCTTATTGACTGTGCCTTTTATGAGATGAATATAATTAGTCCATAGCAGTAGTCATAAATGAATACATTGTGATTCTGCTTCTATCACAATGCCCTCAAAACCCCATTGCCAGATAGCATTTGTGATTGGGCTCTCAAGATCCTATTTGTTTGCATGCATGTGAAACCATCTCTAGGTGTGATGGAGCATTATTTGTGTCTATGCTTTTGCAGGTTATTTTGGTGTCAGATGAAATTTGTTGGTCCAAAATTTTAACTTTTCTTGATCAAAATGAACCAGAATCCACAAAGCCAGTTGCAACTATTTTATAATTATAATTATAATGTATCCATAGAACACGTGCTGAACCAGCCTAATTTGATATAATATTTACATGGATAGTCTAAAAACAGGCTTTTATTTATAGTTTTTGCATATGGCATCAGTATATTATGTTTCTCTTGGATGGACATTGAAGTTATATAAATTCAACAAGTCACAACAAAAAGCTAAGCTCTGTTAAGAACAAGAAAAGATCATTTCCTCTACTTTTGTAAGTGTATCCCACTTAGTCCACACCAGAGAAGCAGTTAGGCCTGATTTTGATTTCAGTGGACAGAGGTCAGAAGCTACTTATATGAATCTAATGCACAATATTTAGCAGACTTCTTTGAATTTTATAAGTATGAGAGTTCTTAGACTTATGTCATCAGAGGTATAAAAACCTGTTGGGTTCAATTTTTGGAAGAAGCCTTTGGACTTCTTTCTATATGTGCCTAGTAAGAAGAATGGGGTCTTTTCTATGCAGTAAAGGGACATGGGCATGATTATTTATGCCGTTGTCACCTTGAGATTGCATTACCGTAATGTGTTCCACATGAGGCTATACCCTGAGACCATGCAGGTGTTGTAGGTAGTGCAGAATGTATGAAGTAAAATTTCATGCCAAGAACTCTTTCCACCAGTGCCCTGGGATCTGCACCAGCTTCTAATAAGTTTCTGGGTGGAATTCAAAGTGTTGGTTTTAACTTATAAAATCCTAAATTGTTACCTGAGAGACGCCCCTCTAATAGGCTGTTACAGCTGAGATCAGCAGAGATTAATAGAGATGCTGGACTTGAAGCTCCAGCTTGCAGAATTCTGCCCCTAACCCTTCACCAGCAAGGCTTAGGTCTATCAGACAAGAATGCATGGTAAAACCCATTTGTCTCCTAGTCATTTAGGTCAGGGTTGGTTTGAAGATCAGGGACAGAGGACTTGTTCTTTGCTGTAGGGACAATTTTATCTGCTGGTGAATTTAGTTTACATGAGGAAGAGAAGTCCATTTTTCCTGACATTATAGTGGGAACACAGTTTATATCAGAAAGTGCAAAGCTTGGTGGGGAGGCCTGTCAGCTTTATACTTTTAGGATTGTATTTACTTGAATATAAGATGACCTTCCAATAATTGGGTTCTATATATAGAAAATTTATAAATGTGTTACAACTTAACAGATACAGAACGTAATTATTTGGAATTGAATTTGTCCCCCTCCCAGTGCTACAACAGGGAAAATAAATCTGCAGGGTCAGATAGCCCTCTTGACTTCTGCATCCCCCACTTCTTCCCCTGAAGCTCTTTTTCCTCCCTCTCCCTCCTTATTGTCAGACCCCGCTCTCCTCCTCTTACTGTCAGACCTTACACATGCAAGTGAGGGGCAAATTTGAAAACACTGATTTTGAAATAAACATATCTGTGGTTATTTGCACATAGACAAATTACTACAGGTACCCATAGACTTAGTTCATCCAGAATTGATGCATTTTACCTTTTTAAAAACCTCTTCAAGTTTTAGCACCGGTAAAACTGATTGTTCCCCATGCTAATTGTGGGGGAAAAACCTTATCTTGTATTTGAGTAAATATGGTACTTTGAATAAACAAACCAAATCCAGGTCCTATTAGAGTTAATGGGTATCTTGTGACCAGCTTGAACAGAATCCAGGCTTGGCACTTTGAAAAGCCCTTCTTCAGGTCAAACAAAAATCCGAAGAAACTTTATGTAAAAATGTGAGCAGCTCTAGGACCCTGGCAAGAAATCACATTGTTAGAACTTCTACATTCAGTAAGATGCTGCTGCTTGTATTTGTCTGTCATTCTTTAGACAGGTGTTTACTTCTTGCAGCATGGCTCCCTGGATCTGTACCTTTTGAAGTAGACAGTTTGGCCTGGTGACTCAGATGCTATAATGCTGAATTCTCTCACCTGCCATGACTTTGATATTTAAATTTGTTGCTGATGGGTGGAAGGTCCTTTGTCCCCTGATTATGACACTCCATCTGCTTATGCACTGCCTTCCAGGGCGCCGCCTCTCTTACACCCCACGTAATGTCAACCGGCTTTTAGAGTCTCAATAAGGTAAGTAAGCTTTCACAGCATTTTCATAGTCCCCTCACTAGAGGGTCCGTAAACTTTCTGTTAAACTCTTGGGGTAATTCAGCCCTGCTAGTCCGACTTACTCTCTACTTGTACCTCATGACTCATCCATCATAAAAGTTCTCATATCAGTCCACTTTCTATAGACAAAAGAGGGAGTGAACTGTATAGTAACGTGTCACGCTCCCCCTTTTACTTACTCATCTGATTCTTCTTTCTCTTGCTCTTTTCCTACAGTATCTTTGTTGTCTGGCAACCAGATGTCGCTCTGAGGCATCCACTTAACAATTCTGGGTAAGTATGTAGGCTCCTCTAAGCCTTCACTCACGGGAGTTAATTTTGGTTCCCACCAGTCACCCTTCCTGGGGCACTCCACACTGGGACACAGCTCTCTGCTGCTCTGAGCATGTACTTTTGGTGTCTCTCCTGCAGGCTCACAGTCTTCTTTTATTTGCATGTTTAAGTTCCACCCGGCTAATTGGAGCTGGCAAGTGCTCCTAAAGTGTACTGGTGCCAGCAGCATGGTTTTGTGTGCCTGCGCTGGAATTGACTATTCCGGTTCTCCTTGCTGTTGTGGTTTCCCTTCCACTTCCAGTAAGTCCTTTTTGTAAGGCATTTATCTTCTGGCTGCCACGCTGCTTATAGTTGGTGCAAAACTATTAAACAAGAAAAACCAAATGGAAGTACATGTGGCAATGAATGAGGAAGCATTTTTGGATTTTATTATAGATTCTGTTTTATTCTACAGTTTGTACTTTTAGAAAGTCCAAAGGAAGAGAAAACAACAGAGGGAAAGGATGTATAGTTCTGTTGCATGTCACATGGAACCCATGAGCCAACCACTAGTTAGTGATTGCAAGTGTTGTAGTGTGTTCTCATTGGACCTGTTTAGGAGAATGTGATATCACAGCTGGGTATCAAATCTCTGGTAGTTCAGCTATGGATGGAGATGCATCCCTGCCTTTTCCATTAAGAAATTGCAAGAGAGAAAAATCTGTGGTCCATTGCAGTGATTTTGTGGGCTGCAGGGAATTTGTAGGAACCCCTTACAGACTATAAAACCTATGAAAGTTGCATTAGCTAAAGTAGTGAAAAAAGTTATGGTAATCATAAAAAAAAATGAACAATGCAAAACTAATTAATGGAAGTGAATAATACATCATTATGATTATTAGTTTAGCTCAGAGGTGTCAAACTTGTTTGCCCTCCAGTCTGGGTATGGAGTGAGGTGATCCTTGCAGTCTGCCCCCAGATCCATCTCTGGTGGTGGGGCAAGCATTTTAATCACCATGGGTACCTAAGCTGCTGTGCTGGTTCAAGGGGCTGCAGGGCTTATTGCATACTTATTTCACTCTGCAGCTGCAGAGAGGCATCCCCAGTGGGGCTTTATACCCTGGAATTCAACAGCAGGCCCCATCCCACTTGCTCTGTGCTTAAATTCCCAGTCCACCCAGGAGTCCCATAGGCCAGTTGACACATCTCTGAGGGCTGGACTTGGTCCAAGAGCCTTAAGTTTGACATCCTTGCTTTAGCTGAATGTAGTCTTTTGTGCAGTTGTTTTAAATGATGAATCATCATAGTAAGGAAAAGAACAGGGTACTTGATGAGATGTGGGTCTAGTTCTCCTTTGATTTGACTGGAGCTGTCAAGAAAGATAGCATCCTGTGTGAGTGGGAGTACTATGGAAATCCAAAGCGTGAATTATTTTATGTACTGTTGTCCCCTCCTTCCAGTTTTTTTTTGCTATGGGCTAAATTTCCTATGTGGTAAGAAGGGAAGTAAAGACAGAGGCTATGAATAAAGGATTGTTGTTTGAGCTTACAGACCACACTTTTCTGGTTTTGATAACAAGGTAGAAACAATTGCCAATTCCTGAAGGACATTATTGTTTCCATCCCATTCTCCTGAGAGAATTTACAAACTGATATTGAACTGTGTTTTGCTCCAAGTAATGGATACACTGAAATTCTGCTGAAGTCACTGGATATCCCATACTCAAACCAGCTAGATAACTAGCCATAACTAAAAATCTAAACATGCTAGATACTTAATCGATCAATCTCTTAGATTAATCATTTTCTAGTAGAAGGGATTTTGCTGCTTCTGGCAAACTGGAAACATCCAGAGACCCTTCAGGCAATTACACAATAAATAGTCACCAAACACTGTGTTACACTAGGTGACAAAATGTTCTTCTTCTACAGTAGATTTGTCCCTGTGCACCAGGGATATCCCCAAACCACCTGCATTTGCTGCCAGTAAAGGTCTTTTCACCAAGAAAATGCAAGTCCTAGTTCCAGCAAGTTATTTCCTAAGCCTGATTGATGTACGATGGGACAAAGTTAGACTGACAGTGAGTGTTTCATTGATGTGAAATTTTACACCAAATCTGGACATAGTATACACTTGGTTTATGATCCAGCTGTGTATGCTTGTTAGTTATTGTTGGGGTCAATCAAAGTGTAATTGTAACATAGGGAAAGACAGTCCCAGGGCTACAAAGATTTGTTTCCAACAGCTGCTATTCATTATTCATTAAACTCTACCTTCTTCTTTTTGAAATTAATAAACTCTGTCCTTCTAACAAGGCATCAAACTTTGAGAAAAAAGATTTAATAATCAAAGATGCACTAGCTTTATCCATAGTCAAGTGAGAGTACAAGACATTTTAGCCAGTTAATGGGACTTGACTAAAGAACTTATTTTTTTTTGCCTTGTAGAAAACCAGATGCTAGCTAATTAACCCAGAATTTACAAGCAGTGTACACTGTATGGAAGTAGCAAATTAGTAAGATATCTTCCTACAGGCAAACTTCAGTTTTTGTGACCGATCAAATCAGATTTCATAAACATCATTTATAGCTTTCATAAACATAGCAGTCATTTACTGCTATAATGGAAACAGACCAGATTAAAGAGAGCTTATTCAAACTGGAGCTTGTACCAGATTTGTCTGCATTAACCCCCCATTATTTCTGTAAAGAAATTAATCATTGTAGTAGAAATAGTATTATGTATGTGTTTTGACTCAGTTCATCTCTGGTGAATTCAAACGAAAGGGGGCATGTGCTGTTTGTGCCACAGTGCCAACTGTTGAGTCTGGCATGAATGCCCTTCCACTTGAGTGCCACATGATGGGGTTGTTGTATTTTTGGAGCAGGGATGAGGGCAGGACAGGACAATGAGCTCAAATGACTCTCCTGTCTTACATTTTCTCATGCAGACCTGCTGACTTTTTGGTGTAGAAATTTGTTCAAGAGGTAGTATAGCTCTGGATCGCTTCCTCTTCACTAATGAGCAGCTACAGGGAAAGCCAACCAATAGGCTCTTAGTTCCAGCTGTTAGGTCTTCTACCTTTAAGTCCTGATAATTTTTTGAGGGTCCTTTACGTATTTCAGTGATAGGCACTACTTTCTCCCTAAGTGGGCACATCTACATGTGCAGTTAGTGCACAGAAAGCTTATTGTGCAGTAAAATATTGCACAGTAAGATTTCTGTAAGAGCACGTTTACACGTGCACCCATTGGGAGCAAATTTGCTCCTGATGAGAGCAGTTCAGGGCAGGAAATATCTAGCCTGCTCTCCTGACATATGGTAGCCAGGGGGAGCTCTAGTCTCCTTTGGGTGTCGGCCCTAGGCTGGCAAGGGACACCAGGATTAGGCCCAGGCTCCATAGGAGCAGGGGAAGTGTTGTTTCCCATCCCTAAGCCCTGGGGCTGGGAAAGAATCCCCTCCTCTACAGCTCTTTTCCAGCTAACTGCCCCAGTCAGCCAGTGGGGCAGCTGGCAGTGAGCCTCCAGTTGGGGGAATTTCCCACTCAGACAGGGGCAGCCGGGAGCAGTTAGCAGAGAGTAGATTAGTCTATTGTTAGGTAAAATGTCTCGTGTAGACACACACAATATGTCGTGGTGTATCTATAGAAGTAAGAAATGACCTGAGACTATCATGTAGTTGATTGTTTTGTCAGTTTCAAAAAATTGATTGTAGGAATAACTAGCAGATTATTTCTTATGGCCATTCCAGAACAAAGTACTCAAACACTTGGTTATCTATTTGATTGGTTTCTACAATAAAAATAATACTATAGAAATAAGCTTTTGTGATTGGTCCAGTAATTTGGGTTGTTTGAGAGACAGTATTTTGCCCATTTGCATTTTGACAAAACTAGTTCAAGGAAAATATTTTTACAGCAAAAGAGAGGAATTCTACAGCATATCATGTGGTGAGAGCTAAGCTATAAAATAATCAGAGAGGAAACCCTATGCAGTGAATTACTGTTTAAACAAAGCCCTGTTAAAGATGTGGTATATTTTTATTTTCCACCATCCAGCTCAAGAACTTAAACTATGTTGTTTGGTGCATGAACACTGCTTGCCCCTGGAGGCTGGGGGTGCATGGCAAACTCCCGCAGGTGACAGCAGTGCTGTCGGCAGCAGGAGCATGGTGGCAGCAAGTGGGGAGCTCCCACAGTGAATGCATGGAGCATGTTGGTAGCGGGAGCATGGTGGTGGTGGCAGACGTGGGGTGGTGAGTGCTGACCAGCGGTCAGCAACCACCCACAGACGCCTCTGGCAGTGTTGGTAGCAGCCAGCAGTGATCGCAGACTGCTCGCGGATGCTGCTGGCGGTGTTGGTGGTGAGAGGGGGGTGGCAAGTGGTGACTGCCTGCAGGCACTGCCGACATTGTCGCCAGCACCTTTTCACAGGGGGTGCACCGCCATGCTTACGAGATGCATATGCACCCACATGCACCCCCTACGCATCGCCAATGGTTTGGTGATTCCCAGCCCAGCCAGCTGAGGGCCTGCTCTGCCTCAGCTCAAATTGCTGCTGTCCCAGGAGCACGTGTAGATGTTGTCCTGGGAGAAGTTGACTCCTCGTCAAACTGTTCTGTAATTTATAGGGCTGTGAGACATTTTTTCAGCTGGTTCATTTCAACACTGTTTCAACTCATTTTGAGCTCAAAACAGTGAAACCAAATTAAATGAACAGCTTCAAAACACCCTTGAAACAAAATGAGGGCAGATGAAACATTTAGAACATTTAAAACATTTTAAGTTTTAAAGCAGCTCAGATCAGTTCCCCTCTCTAGTGCTACGATCAGGCTGGGGAAGGGAACACAGCCCAGCTGAACTGAGTTCCCCTCCCCAGCCTGATCCTAGTGCTAGGGAGGGGAACTCAGCTCAGCTGGGCTGAGTTCCCTTCCCCAGCCTGATGGATTGCAGCATTGGGGAGGGGAACTGAGTGATCAGGCTCACTTCCCTTCCCCAGTCCAATTGGGCTGCTTTTGGGTCCCGGTTGGGCTGGGGAAGGGAACTGAGCCCTACTGCACAGCCCCCATAGCTCTCCTGGGGTTGCGGCTCCTGATCTGCCTCCTGGATGAGAGCAGCTGGGTGCTGCTGCCTGGGACAGGTGGCA
Source organism: Caiman crocodilus (assembly GCA_030014935.1). Classification (NCBI taxonomy): domain Eukaryota; kingdom Metazoa; phylum Chordata; order Crocodylia; family Alligatoridae; genus Caiman; species Caiman crocodilus. The sequence continues at coordinate 71,670,576 of JAGPOW010003648.1, forward strand.
TGCTGGTTCTGGTTCCAGGTGGCAGCACCCAGCTTCCCTCCCTCATTTGGTGGGCAGATTGTGGGCTTGCAACCCTGGGAGGATTGGCACAGCTCCCACAGCCCTCCTGGGTTTGCAGGCCCCCAGTCTGCCTGCTGGATGAGAGAGGTTGTTTTGAGCTTCCCTATTATAGCCTATGGGTGTAACGTTGGAATGGTGTCAAAACAGCATCACTGTTTTGATGAAACAAAACGTGGTTTTGAATCAAAATGAAATTAGAAATGAAATGTTGTTTCATTGAAACATCGAAATGCAAGTCAAAACAGAACGGTGTTTTTTTGCACAGCCCTAGTAGTTTATTGCATTGCATTAATTTAATGTGTAGGTGCACTCAATGAAATTTGGCAGTTGCTTGATGCCCAAACAGTTATGATTTTACAAACACAGCTGCTTGTGCAGTATAATTTTTTTCTGTCCTGTTTAAAAGATTTGGAAGCAATGATAAAATATGCAAAATAACAGTGCTGTGAGTGGGTTCAAGGAATTATTTTACTTAGAGTTCGGCTGGTGTGTCTTTTTCATATGCTCATTGTCAGGCAGAACCACCGATTTGGGGCTTGGAAGGAATCTTTCTCAGGTTAAATTGGAAAGGGACCTTGGGGGTTTTTCACCTTCTTCAATAGCATGGTCTTGGGTCATCTGCTGGGATCATCTGTGCACATCTCATTTCCTTGCCACTGCAGGGTCTTGGGATTTGGTAGTGCCTGTCTCCCTTACTTCCTGCTTGTGAGAAACCACAGCGGTGTCCTGCAGAATAAAATGCTTAGTTGAACTAATGTCACTGGGCTCAATTTAGGAGTACTTGGGGCCAGTTTATTGACTTATGATATATACAGTAGGTCAGACTACATAAGTAGATGGTCTCACTGGTATTAAATCCATTGTCTCACTGCTTTACCTGTGGCAGATTATGGTGTTACATGTTGTGGTTGTGACAGGGGTGCCGGGGTAGTTTTAATAACAGGTTAGACAAGGATTTATTTAGGCTGGTTTGGATAGGGATGATCCTGCCTCTGGCAGGGGGTTAGACTAGATGACTTTCAGAGGTCCCTTCCAGGTCAACTTCCCTATGATTCTATGAAACTTGGAAATTCATGCCCCTGTATGATTTACCTGGGGCTCTACAGGATCTAATTGCTCTTTGGAGACTTGATTGTAGGCTTGGGGCCTAAAATGGATTTGATTTCTAACAGATAAGTCTCATTTTCATTCTGAAGGCTACCATCCTAGCATGCAGATTCCAGAGCATATGTCAGAGCAAGGGCTACTGTTAGACAGACTATGTGGTTATGAAAGGGAAGACTAGGAATGACGGATGAGGACCAAATCCTTAGATGAGAGGGCTCCTTAGCTTAGGGAGGTCCCTTATGGGAAAGTCCTGCAGATTTGAATAGGTTTGAAACCAAGAAGATGCTACAAAAATCACTTTGAATTTACCAGAGAAAATTATTTCTGTAGCCTATTTAAACTAATTAATTATATGTTATAGAAATGTATATATCTGCAATATAATTTTGTATATTGCTATTGTGCTAAACACTGTAGAGAAGTTATTGTTCTCCAAAAATCATCATTCTCTATAAAACTAAAGCATTTTTATATAGATCGTGGCTTAGATCCATCTTTCATAAGGTGTAGCAAGCAGACCTGGTCACAAAGTTTTTACTGAAACAGCTTCTTTGTCAGAAATTGCTGTTTAACAAAATATACATTTACCATTAAATGTCTCAGGGGTATAGGTTGTAACCATGTTGGTCTAAGGACATAGGCAGACAGTTCAATATCTTTTATCCAATATTTTTCCAACTAAAATAGCTGGAAAAATTATTTAAATATCTTGAATTTGAAATAGATAATTTTAATGAAAATTTCCAAAATGTCAAAGTGATACACTTAACACAAACAGAAAACATTTTAATCTAGAGACTAAATTAAGAACTTGGTGTATGAGACACAGGATCAGCAGTTTTCAATGTCTTATAATGATTTTTCTGGGATGGTTAAGCAACTGTTTGTCTAATTACTGAAAAGATGTTTCAGTTAGTACTAGACAACTGATGGCCTGTCTGATTTAAAAAATAAAATAAAATAAAAATAACAGACTACTGTATCTATTCACATGTTCTGATTTGTTGGTAGTAGTAATGTATATTGTACACTTGTTCTACTAACGTGGCATGAAATAATGAAATAAAAATGTTCAAAAACATTTTTACAGAATGTTCATATCTGAGGAAATGTAAAAAATATTTGTTCTGAATTGGAATGAAATGAATTTTGAAATAGAAATTTCTAGCTTGGGCAAAATACAGTAGCAAATAGATTAAACCATGCTTATGTTCCCTTTTGAACTCCCACCCAAAGACAGGTAAAACTAATGAAATCCTTTCCATTGTCTTCAGTTGGCTTTTGATCAGCCCCTAGCAGTTCATGGTAAAGTCGATATTTTTTCCCCTGCAGTGTCACTTTGTTATTGCAAGAGGGTACTATGCCCTGTGCTAAAGTATCTAGATTATATTTGTTTGGGATGGACTTCACAAGGCAGGTAATTTTTTTATATATATTTTTTTGCCTTTTGAAAATAATAAGATTGACTATAGTATGTGAAAATAAAACCAATTGCTATGGTAATTTATCATAAAGTTAATTAAAGTGGGTCTTAGGTATGTTAATATGGCCATCTCTTTATTCTCAACTTGAATCAATCTCTCACATCCTTTTATTTTTCCTGTGTAAATTCTACTACCTAGCCACATGGGATACTTTAAACCAGAACTACATGTAACACTTATGACATTTTTCTAAGCAAACATTGGGATATCCATTGCACAGGAGCCTGTTTCTTCAGCTCTCCTAGCCTTGTTGAAAAGCTTATCTGCTATACTCCCTAAATCCAACTTTTCATGTTTAGTTACTTTAAAGACACTGGAAAACCAGCTACCTACCCAATTTCCTCATAGCTTTGGGCTAAGGTTAAAACATCAAGTAGCTACCGTATGTTTGACATTATATTGCTACAATTGATAAGCAAATATTTTCCTTTTAAATGTACACTACATTCTGTAAACGTACGTACCAAGCTTTCTCATTCCTGTTCTCTGTCCCAGGGAGGACCTAGACTTGTCAAATATAAAAATTTGCCTTTGGTGTTTATCTTGCTAAATCTGTCCATATTGATTGGTTCTGCCTAGCAAGTATTTCAAAGCAAAATGGTATGGAAAGGTCATATAGATATATATATTGCCCTTCTCCCTGGCGTAAGGGTGCCCTGTTTGTGATTAAGCAACAATTTCACTGGTAGTAGTGCTTGTGATGAAGAATCAATGTCACTCCGTTTGTGCTTGTTTTCTTTTCCCTTTTTCCTTTTCCAGTTTGACAAGTTTAAATATTGCATCATATACTTAAAGGTATAATACAGTCTAGACAAAGGCTATGTAATAATTTGTTGCTGCAGAATAGCCAATATTTTTCTTCATTTGAGGTTCATTTGAAACAGCTTCTATACTTCATGCTCCTATGTTCTTCATATCAGTATCAGCACAGGACTTAGAGGTAGAGGTTGAATACAAAGCTTGTGATCACAAGGGCATCTGGCATTCTTATGAAAAATGTTGAACGGTTAAGGAAACCCAAACCACATTGCTCTATAGATGTTGACTCCAATTAAATTAAACCATCTTGGTACAGGTTTGTTGGCCACTTGTTAGAAAAAATCAGCTATTTTTATACCAATTATGAGACTGGGGGTGAGAATTACAATTTTTGGGGGGAAAATGTCAAATTGATGCATTAGAAATTAGAGGAAAATATCTAAACCTGGAAATGCATGTAAATAATATATCACTAATGCAGCCATATATACATGGTATCATACATATACAATATATATATGGTAGTATGTTAGTGATGTATATGTGATAGTCCAGGAATTATGTGAGAGACCTGAAGCAGAGTGCTTTGCATTCAAAACCACGTATAACTTTATCCCAGTTACGGAGTTGGGTGAATAAAAGTTATTACCACCAAAAATCCTCACTTCCAAAGAATCCTGCATCCCTCTCTCTCTCTCTTTCTGTATATTAAAAAAATCAGGAATATATAATACAATGCAGGTCCATACAGTAGATACAAATTTTATAAGAACAATAAAGGTTGCTCAATGTTGGTGCTGCAATGGTGGACAGATATTGCAAAAGTTGAACATTAATCTCAAACATAGAGTGATTAGCAAAAGTGTAGGGAATTGATTTTAAGAAGAAATATGACTCCAGGTCATCAGAGTGTTACTTGCACTGTTCACATGGGGTTTGAAGGCTCTCAAGATTCTGAAAAACTTGTAAACCTTTTTGTATAGTATGTATGGGATTTGCTTACAGACATTACCACCTGGAGGGACCTCAGGAGAATAGTAATGAAGCCTTTTACACTTAGATAAGCTCTGGCCAAATTTAATTCTGACTGAAAATTACTCCGTTGGCTTGGTGTATAAACTTACTAAATGACACAGTCTGACCCTAGACACTTGGTACTTCTTTGAGACATCTTAAATTCGGCTTGGTGGTCTAATTCCAATTCCTGTATACATAGGCCTCTGTATCAACATGGAGACAATATGCATATCTTTTTAAAATATCAACTGTATATTAAGGAACAGTGTTTTAAAATGATCTCTACAGATGCTTCCTAGAAAATCTGGTGATGAAATGTTTACCCAGAGAGAATGAAGAAACTTCTTTTGTTCCTTCAAAAATGTAACCTTATTTTCTCTGAATGTTCTTATATGATTTTTCTCTTCATTAACTCGTCTTATCCTACAAGATAAAAAAAAAAGCATACAGAGTCCCAGACTTGGGACCAATTAGTTAAATACAAAGACATGATGAACCCAGAATAACATTCTAGAATATACCTGTTGACTTTTTAGCAGTTTCATGGTCAGTGTATCAACAACCAAGCTGTTATGCTCAGCCTTGATTTATGACTGTGTTATTCCAGTTTTATATGGATGCAATGCATTTGAAATGACTCCTATTTTTTCTACATACTTATAAAAGATCAAAGCATTATGAAGCAGTGGTGGACAGACCCAATGTGGTTCCAGAGCAGGTGCAGCAAGAACCCATGCAGCTGTGCAGTGGCTGGCAAGGGACAGCTCAGCTCTGATCCAGCAGAGCGGAGGAAACAGGTTTGGCCCACCACAACCTGGCTCTGCAGGAGGGGGCAAAGGGAGTATGACGCAGCCCCAATTCAGCTCCAAGTGGGAGGGAGCATGGCTTGGCATGAACCAGCCATGCAGGGGAAAGGCGATGTGGGCTGGCCCCAATCTGGCAGTGCAGGGGAATGGTCTTGGCTCAGCTCTGACCCACTCTGAAGATCTTGGGATTGGTTGGCTGTGTTAACCACTGCTCCCCCACTGCCAGATTTCCCAACCCTTTGGGAGCCTTGTGGGACTCCATGACCTGCATTTGGCTTGTGGGCCAGAGGTTGAGCACCCCTGTTATAAAACACTCCTATAAACTGAATCCCTTACAGCTTGTACCTATAGATAATAATCCTTAGGGCATGAGGGGGATGTACCTTGTTGTTCTGCATTAAACCTAAATATTTAGAACTGTAATACCTTCTAGTTATATACATAAAGAGTGCGTCTACATGAGATGCTACTAAGCAGTGGTTACTGTGCATTTATTTTGTACTTGATTATATAAGTACGAAATAAATGCACAATAACTGGAGTTACTGCACAGTAGCATTGCTGAACTTTTTAGTGATACTTCTGTGCAGTAACTGATGCACACTGAGTAGCATATTAGCACTGTTGGTGCTGTGATGAGCTACTGCTTAATATTATATGGCTACTGCATAGTTAGCATCTCATGTAGATGTGCCCAATATTCCTGATACATGCAAGTCCCAGCCAGATCTAATGTATACGGGAGTCCTTTATATTGACTCTAGTTCTGAGACTCAAATGCAGCAAAGTACTTAAAATTGTCCATAATTTTAAGCTTATGGGATTTAAACATCTGAGGCTATGTCTTCACTGATGATTAGAGTTAAGACTGTACACAAGTGCATATATGCTGACTATCTACAATGACAACTCCTAAGCTTGACCACAGAAGGTGATCTTGTTCAGGTCTGGAAGCTCTGCTGAGTGTCAGGGTCTTAGGTCTCTGCCCTATATTTGTAACTCACTTGGGCACTATAGACTACAGATCCTCCAGCAGCAAGCCCACAATTCCCTGTTCCTGATTTATAATTTCTACTCTTCCATCTTTCTTACCTTTTCCCTCTGCATAGCAGTTCACTGAGGTTGAAGACAGGCTATGTGGCTGTGCATGGGGTTCAGGGAGGTACTCTGAGGTCAATACTTGGGGTTGTGGCTCCATGTGGGAGGCTATGAGGGAAGTGAGGTGTGGGGTCATGTGTGGCTGTCTGGGTGCTGGGTTGGATGTGGGCTCTGGGGGTCATGCTGGGGATTGGCTGAAGGCTATTCTGGAGTGATGGAGAAGATGTGGGCTGTCAGGCCATGCTTGAGCTGTTGCACAAAGGAACTGGAGGGCTGTGGGGTAGATGTGCTGAAGGTCCATGTTAGAGCCTGTGGGCAAGATGGGCCATGACCCAAGGCAATGGCTTTGGGAGATGGGCTAAGTACCCATGCTGGAGATCAAGGGATGTGGGTTGTAGAGCTATTTTGGTGGCTGTCAGGCTGGCACAGGGTAGGGATATATCCCCAGGGCCTACAGAGGGGGATGCCCCTGGGATGAGATAGGGTTTACTGGGAGCTGGACACCTCCCTGCTCTCAGGCATTTCCTCTTTGTACACACCTTTGTCCTGGATGCACAATGGGACTCTTACCCAAAGCTCACACCACCTTCCCTTCTTTCAACAAAGATTGCCTCTCCCTAAGATGATTTCTTGCATCTTAGTGCCTGATTTAGAGTATTAAACTACTGTAGCATTTTGTTTTATGTTTACGTAGCATATATGCAACAGAAAGGTATGTGTGTGTGTGGGGGGCAGTACTGTGGCAACACTGTACAAAGGTGAGATCTTTGGTTATCTTCTTCTCTCATGTCTTGGGCTGGTTGACGGCCACCCTAAGGGTTGCCTGTAGAGGTACCTTATATGCTTTGCAGAACTCGGCTTTGTACTGGGTAGTCAGCAAATACAGATAGCAGTATGTATACTCTTATATGCACTCTTAGGATCACATGAAAGTATAGCTGGAAGGTTCTAGTTCAGCCCCTTGTTCAAAGTAGGCTTGTTCCTGACTAAACCATCCAAGCCAAAGTGTATGTTTAACTTGAAAACTTCCAAGAATGGAGATTCCATAATTTCTCTGACTTGTCTGTTCCAATGCATAACCACCCTCACAGTCAAAAAGGTTCTTCTAATCTCCATCCTAAATTTTCTTTGCTGTAGCTTGATGCCATTGTTTCTAGTCCTTTATGGCCACAAAGAAAAGCCCATATACATCCTCTCTGTAATCACTGTTTAGATATTTGAAGACTTGTTATCAAATTTCCCTTCAGTCTTATCTTCCCCAGCCTAAATAACCCTTGCTCTTCAGCCTTTCCTCATAAGTCTTGTTTCCTCCTAAACGCTTTTTGTTGGTCTGTGCTGAACTCTCTCCAATCTGTCCATATCCTTCTTGAAGTGTGAGGCTCAGAATTGAACACAATACTTTCCTTGGTTTGTCAGTGATGCTCTTGTTAGTACAACCCAGTATGCTGTTAGCTTTTTTTTTTGCAACAAGAGCTCACTGTTGGCTCATATTCAGTGTATGGTTTATTGCAACCCCCTGCTCTTTCTCTGCAGTCCTACAGCCTATCTACTCATTCCCCAGTCTATTTTTATGCATGCAATCATGACATCCTAAATGCAGGATCAGTCACTTATCCTTGTAGAATTTCATGTGGTTGATTCTGGACCATTTTTCCAGTTGATCCAGATCATTCTGGATTCTAGCCCTACCCTTTACAACTCTACCCAATTTGGTGTCATCCTCAAAATTGCTAAGCATGCACTCAATCCCATCATCTTAATCATTAACAAAAATGTTGAACAATATTGGACCCAGGAGAGATGCCTGGTGACCCCCAGTTGCTAGGCCCCCCCAACTGGATGTTGAGCCATTGATGCCTCCTTGCTAAGCATCTAACTGAGAATGTTGGGGGAGAGTGACAAAAACCTTTCTAAAGTCAAGGTATATCACATCCATTGCTCTCTCCCTAGTTACAGATCCTGTCACTTTAACATAAAAGAAAATCATGCTGATCAGCCATGACTTGCTTTTGGTGCATCCATGCTGGCTGTTCTTGATGACCTTGTTCTTCTCTATGTGCTTCATATAATATAGTCCTTGGATCTGCTCCATGATCTTTCTGTGTATCAAGGTCAGACTGATGGGTCTGTAATTTCCTGGATCCTCCTTCTTCCCTTTCTTAAAGATAGGCACTACATTTGCCCTTTTCCAATTATCCAGGACTTTACCTGACCTCCACAGATTCTCTGGCAGGAGGGCACATGACTTTGAAATTACCTCAGTCTATTCCTTCAGTAACCTAGGTTTTCTCATCCAGTCCTGCTGACTGGAAAGCATCTAGCTTTTCTAAATATATTTTAGACTGTTGGTCTCCTTCCTTATCTTTGCTGCCAGCTGCATTTGTCATCTGGTACCTGCCACTATTTATAAAGACAGAGGTAAAAACAAAGGCATTAAAGGCTTCAGCCTTCTCTGCATCATCCATAACTAGATTGCCTTCAGCTTTCCATAAGGGACCTGTGGTTTCTTTGAACTTTCTCTTATTCTTGACATACTTGTAAAATGCCTTTTTGCCTTTTATGCTTCTTTCCAGTTGCATCTCAAATCATGCCTTGGATTTCCTAATTTTCTCCCTGCATGCCTGTGTGATATTCTTACACTCTTCCCTAGTACTATGACCAAATTCCTCCTTTTTATAGGGTACTTTTTTGAATTTCAACTCATTGAAGAGTCTGCTATCTATGAAGGCTCATGTCCTGTTGCGCTTCCTGAGATTCTTCTATTGTGTTGGCACAGCTTGCTCCAGTGCCCTTAAAATGACCTCCTTAGAGTACACCCAGTTCTCTTGGACTCCTTTCCCCCTCAGATTTGCCTCTCAGAGCATCCTGCCCACTTGTTCCCCAAGTCTGTTGAAGTATCCTTTTCTGAAGTCCAGTGTTTTCATGTTGTTCTTTTTTCTTCTTCCCCTTAGGATCTTGAACTCTGTTTCATGGTTACTGTCACCTACTGTCACCATCTTCCACCTTCACATTCTCAACCAATTTTCCCCCTGTTTGTGAGCAGCAAGTCAAGAGCTCCCCTCCACCCATTGGCTTTTGTTCCATCTGTATTAAAAAGTTTTCTCCAGCACACTTCAGGAATTTGCTGGACTGCTTGTGTACTGCTGTGTTTCCTTCCCAGCAGAAGTCCCAAGAATTAAAGTCCCTTGAGAGAAACAAGTCCTGCAACTTGGAAGCTTCCACCAGTTGTTTAAATAAGTCTTTGTTCACCACCTCTTCCTGGTTTGGTGGCCTGGAGCAGACACCAACCGTGACATAGCCCTTGCTGCTCTTTCCTCTCCCCATCTTAAAAAAATGGACCCCAATTTCTATCCATTCTGCCTTCCTTCTCTCTCTCACTATAACAAAGAAAAATCCATGTGGCTAGATTGATGGAATCTATACTCCAAACACAAATTTGTCCTCTTTTTTTCTATTAGCCTCTTACAAGCACTTCTTCAGCTTTCCAGGATGATATAATGATATTTTAATTGTGTAGAAAGCATCCCAAACAGGATGACTTCTGGGTGATTTAGAAACTGAATAGGTCCAAAAGCATGTACTTTTTCAGAGTACAACATTCATGTGACCAGTACACACATGGGCTAAGATCACGTTAACAAAACAAAAATCAGATAGAAACAGAAGAAAAGTAGGGCCTTATAGATAAAGCACTGGTCTGGATCTTGAAAAATGTGGGTTCAGTTCCTGACCCTGCTACAAACTCTTCATTTTTTTCTATACTAGTCAGGCAAAGCACTTTGGTATCCTGTTACCAAAACTGTTTAAACAGCTATACTGTGGCACCATTCTGATCCAGGAAAGCTGCATCAAATTGTTAAAGAAAGCAAATGTTATTTCTTATACAGCATACCCTTCAAGCATCCTTCTGTTCCTCCTCATTCTAGTGAGTTTGGCAGTGATACTGAATGCTCTGATGAGACTGATCACTAGCCAGTCATTTGGAGAGTCTGTAATTCCTTCATGCATTGCATATAAACTCAGTACTTGGGTTGTCAGTTTCATATGAGTAAAGTTACCTGCTTCAAGTCTGGTGTTATCCTACTTCCAATGTGGTATAGTTCATATATGTCTGTGTACTTAACATACAAAAGCTATAACCTCTAAGAACCAACATTAATTTCCTCTGGAGCCTTATGAAAAATATCAAGGGTGAAGCTTGACTTGTAGTGACAGAGCTTTTCAACGTATCCAGAGAAAGATCTGCTTCTGGGCACACATGGCAGCCAGATATAACTTATATGCACCACGATGCACATATAGTGTGCTAGTTCATTAACTTTCCACTCACAAATCTGCTAACCAGATACTTTGCCAGCCATATGTAATGTACCATCACATGTCTGAGGTCAAATATTAGTAATATCAAACTTCAGACCGGGTTGAGTTTCAATAAGGTCTCAAACAATAATGATTAGGTGAAAGCTTAATATTTTTTGGAATCTTTTAAATCTCTCTGTCTCATGTATTACATCAGACAGTCATAAAAGGGAGGTAGGATAAACTGTTTGATGCAAGATGGATCTAGGGGTTGAAGATAAATCCATAATTCCCAACATTATCCCCAATAATGTGCTCTTAAAACCAGAGATGAGATGAAACAACAAAGTCTTTTTATGTCTAGGATGAGATAAGATTATCTATAGCTACTCTCTGCAAGATCTAAGGGCCTTACTACACATCAATTTTAGGTGGCTCCTGAAGCTCTTAATCCCTGGATTGTCTACACACTAACACCTGAAACTAGTTTTAAGCACACTTTAGGCAGCTTAGAGTTATGCCAATCCAGGTCAGGTTTATTTCTGATCCATGTTACCCAGCTTGTGTTCCATTAACGTGTGGCTACTCTCCAGCAGAGGAGCCACCTGAGTTGCACTCCTTCAGCATCCCAGGATGCAATGTCCCCTTTCTCACACTCCTGTTCTATGTGGACAAACTTTCCACCCTCTGAACTCTACTGCCCAGGGGGTAGTTCTGGCACGAAGCCAAATTCCCCTTCCACCCCTGGTAAGGCGACTTTCCCACTCCCAGGGGCCAACCCTGTGCAAACAGCCTGCAGATCACATCTCAGCTAGCTAGGTTGCAGGGCAAGGATGGGTCTAGGAGTGGAGTCTGGGAAGAGTGTATAGGGGAGCAAGGTTAGGGGGCTGGACTGGGTTCCCATTAACTGGGTCTTCCTTCCTAGAACAGGAGCAGTAGCTACCCCAAAATTGTGTTCCCTCACCACTTGCACCTCCCATCAACCCCAGGAAGCATGACCAGTACCCGCCATGCTGCAATCCCAAATCCTAATTTATGAAAACATGAAACCTTCTTTAATTTACTTCCTCCTTATTTCTTTTTTAAATTCTTACTTCCTTTAATTTTATCCTTCAGTAGCTGACTTCTTTTATTTTACCACCCTTCCCTAACCCCCATTTCCGTTCCACCTCCCATTTCATTACTCACTCTCATCTCATTAACTCTCTGCCTCCCAGCTTCATGTTCCTGTCCCCCAACCCATCTGTCACCTGCCCTCTAGCAATCTAGAGCAGGGATAGAAGCCTGTCTTGGTTCACCAGCCCTGTAGTGGCAACTTACAGCTGTAGGTCCTGGTCAGGCCAGCCATCTAGTGGCATGTCACAGCTGTACAGATGGGGGACAGTCAGAGAAGGCTTTTAGTTTTAAACTGTGACCGTTCCAAACATGAGCTAGCACTAACATTAATCTACATTTGAGGACCTCAAAGTGCAATGTGTAACAAGGCGCTAACAGAATCATAATTTGTAAGTAATTTGAAAAAGCCTAGAAAATAGAGGTGATTATTGAAGCCACAAACCAACATGATATTCCCCTGTGATCTTGGAAAGGAAGGTGATGTGAGTCTAGCCTTAGTTTACTACAGAGTAGTGGATAGCGGGTGTCGTTTGGGAATGGGAGATACAAAAGGAAATGTCTGACTTTTTAAAAGGCAGCCCTGCTTTTACATTCTACATTCTAAGTACATTTTGCTTGGTGAGTTAGATGACCATCTTGTTTTTTAAAACATTGGGTCCTAGAGCTGAGCAGGTCTGGAAATTAGTATGTGTGTGCCACCTATATGAACTGCAGAACATTGGTATGTGGAATTATGCGTCCAGGTTATTTCTCAGGGAACTTTCCCCAAATAATTTTTGGGGTTTGCACTGCTGGCATGGAATGAATGAGAGGTTCTACCTCCAAAGTTTGTGTTGTCATTTGGATGCCTTGTATTTTCAAGGCAGGTTTTGGTGTCCTCTGATACCCCTGTCCTTTCATGTATACAGTCACTGAAGAAATCATCATTCACTGATGTCTCCTAAACAATCTATAAATGCACCATGATGTGGCATTAGCTTTCTGGCTGGTTTGTGGCTGGTGGCTGGAGGTGAGAGGATGATACACATCTCCTAACCTCAATATTTTTCCTCTTCTTCCCCACACTTGGATCCTGCACTTGCTAAACTCCTATCTTAAAGTCTTTGAGAGGGAAAGATGGGTACAAAATAGAGGCACTTAATTTTTTTGATGTGAGGGGGAAAAGAATGAAACAGACTTCTTTGGGTCCTGCAGGCTTACTGGACAGCGTGCAGGAATTATATTGTAAGTGCGATTAAAGGGATTTAGTTGGACAAAAGACATTTAGTTGAGGGTTGGGGGAAAGTCGGACACATTCTGTACTACCTGGGTGATAGCGATCATTGCTTGCTGGAATTCATCATCCAGTGCAGGGTGACAAGGGCCTACAGCAAGGCAGTAGCCCTAGACTTCAAGAGGGCCAGCTTCAATGAGTTGAGGAGATTGGTGGGAGAGGTGCTGGGGTTCTCGGGGGCAGGGGAACTCGGTGCTCAGGATGAGTGGTCGTTCCTTAAGGAGATGATACTCAGGGCCCAAGAGGTGACAATCCCAACAAGAAGCAAGGGGGGCAAGAGTGCCCGAAAGCCTCCCTGGCTCACCAAGGACATCCGGGAATGCCTTGTTACCAAAAAGATGGTGTAACACCCGGTGGAAGGGGGGGGACTATCTCCGAAGAAGAGTATACCTCCACTGCTCGGGCCTGTAGGGGGCTGTTAGGAAAGCTAAGGCAGACATAGAGCTAGGACTAGCGTCCAAGATCAAAGATAATAAAAAGTCCTTTTTCAAATAAATAGGGAGGAGGAAGGCGCCGGGAAATGTGATGCCCTTGCAAGATGCGCTGGGCAATCTGGTGGTAGCACCAGAAGAGAAGGCAGACCTCTTTAACAAATTCTTCACCTCCGTTTTCTTGGGCAGGGACCAAGAGTAGGTTCAGATTAGACATCCATAGGAACTACTTCACAGTTAGGGTGGTTAGGATCTGGAACCTACTTCCAAGGGAAGTGGTGCTGTCTCCTACCCTGGGGGTCTTTAAGAAGCGGCTTGATGTCTACCTGGCTGGGGTCACTTGAGCCCCGTTTCCCTCCTGCCCAGGCAGGGGGTCAGACTTGAAGATCTACAAGGTCCCTTCTGACCCTACTTCTATGATTGTATGATTCTATGACATCTGTTGGAGGAAAAAATTGACTAAATTGTTTTCACCATTGCAGGCTAATGAAGTAATCTGGGATTAATAAAATGATAAAACAAAACAAACCAGAACCTAGGATGGATCTTGAGGTCATTCATCAGACTGGAGGTTGGCAATTCATTCTGAAGTAACAGTTTTATCATTTTGATTAGTTATTGAGCCTAACTGATACCTTATGGCCTCCCTTAACCAGGTCTGCAGGCACAAAATGGACACAAAGCAGAAAAGACTCTTGCTTTGATGAATACCATTGGCAGCTGGGATCTCTCACCTAGCTCAGGTGCAGGAATCCCTGGTTCAGGGTTATTCTGAGATAGGCTGGTGCACGGCACTGAGCATTGGTAAGGTTTGAGGAATGAGATGGTAAACAGCAACAATAGAAGTTGCTCCTAGGCTCCAGTAATTCTCCACAGCACAACATCTACAGGGCCTGTGCTAGTAGATGTGGGCTCAAAATAGGACAGGCCTCCACCTACTTTCACTTGCTTTAGTCGTCAGCCTCACTGCCTTTGCAAAGGATAGGCACAACTTTCCTCACATCTGTCTCTGTTCTGGTGCTAGTGTTGCCCCAGGAATGAAGTCCTACCTGATTTACATGGTACAGGAGTCCCCAAACTTTGTGATATCACAACCCTGAGTGCTTGATGGCAGCAGTCAGGAATGGGGAGCTCACACATGGCAGCTGTCACTGCCATCCACCACTCTGTGCCAATGCTGCGCGCTGCTTCCCTGCACTGCTGCTTGTAACTCCTGGGAAGTTTGCATCTCCTTTTTAAGCTGCTCACGATCTCCCAGGGGGTCATGATGACACACAGTTTGAGAACCCCTGGTATTGTCTATAACATGCTCTATTTTGGTTCCTTGTCTATGTTTTTAGGATGCTAGAAAAAAAGCCTAGGCATGCAAGAATATACTGATCTGCTTCTGCTTCTAGCCTTTCATATTGTCTTGTCTGTAATGCCATATTCCAGATTGTGGAATAAAGACAGAAATCAGCATCTTGCAGGCCACCTGCTATTGTTTTTAGGATGCATCTAGATAGGTCACAGTAAAATAATTCGTCAATTTTCTGTTAACTGACCTCTTGATAAATACCATTTATGCCATCAGTGAAGTTGGTGCATAGACTAATACCCAATGTACCCCATATGAGGTCAGCAAAATATTTTAAAAATCTGAAGAATATATCCTTTTCATCTAAGAACAGATGGGACCAACTCTCCATGGTTCAATGACCAATCTGAGAAGCATTTTATCAGCTCCTCATTCACAGCTGGCCCTTGCCCACGACAAGTAGTATACAAGACCTTAAATATAATCTAACCAGGCAGATGCCACTGATACTGGTGCCAGCAGCTTGGAGAAGGTCTTGGTTTAATTGGAGAGCTAGCTTAGTCTTACCTATGCCTCTGCCTTCCAGAGCTGCACCAAGAAAAGAGACCATTTTTACAGAGAGTAATGGTGCTCTAATGCTGAGAGGGGAGTCTCTTGAGTTTTTCCTTGAAGAAAGCCAGCAAAGGGAAGACAACTTAAGGTGTTTGCTTGCAGGTTAGGAAAAACGTATGGGACTAATGTTGTCTTAGAGTCCCATTACACATTAATTTTAAGTGGCTCAGGGAGTTCTTAACCTCTGGATTGTTCATACATTTAGATGTGTAAACTAGTTTTAAGCACCCTTTGGATGTCTTCAAGTTACACCACTCCAAGGCAGGTTGATTTCTGATTCGTGTTACCAGATCATGTAACACAAATGTATGGCCACTCCCCAGCGAAAAACTGCCCAAGTTTCAGTCATCCAGCACTGCAGGATGCGGTATCCTCTCCCTCACCCTCCATTGTGAACATACTTTCCACCTCCTGAACTCTATTGCCCAAGGGGTGGTACTGGCACCAAGTCAACTCCCACTCTAGCAGGGCATGTGCTATAGCTGGGCAACTTGCAGGGGATAGACAAGTCCAGGTGGAAGGACTAGGCAGACTGGATGGTAGAGAGGCCAGATCTGGGTCCTTCTGAACCAGGGCTCTCCTCCTGGGGCGGGGGCAGTGTTCCTGTGAGCTGGGACCACTTCCAATTTATTGAAACATGAGACTTTCTTTACTTATACTTCATTGCTTCTTAAATACTTTATTTTTTTAACTTCTTTTATTTTATCTTTTAGTGGCTTCAGTGGCTGACTTCCTTCATTTTATTACAAAGACCCCAGCTGCCATTCCTATGCATTGCCTCTCCACCTCCCATTTCATTACCCAATCCCTTTTTCAGCCTCATGTTCCCACCCCCACCAACCCATCTCTCCAACCCACCACAGCAAGAGCAGGGAGGAGCAGGCAAGAGCAGTCTGTCCTGGCTCACCAGCCCTGTAGCAGCAACTCAGCTTGTAGCTCCTTGCCCATCAGCTCTCTAGTAGCAAGTCACAGTTGTGCAGGTGGGGACAGTCAGAAAAGGTTTTTAGCTTGTTTGTGGAACTGCTTTGCACTCAGACTAACACTAACACTGATCAACATATGAGAAGCTTTAAGTGTAATGTGTAACAAAGCTCTTGGGCTCTGTACCAAAGCCTTGAAAATGCTTAAAAATGGAAGATGGCAGGATAAAAATTGTGTCCTTTCCTCATGACATGGGAGGTATGGAGACTTACTAAAAATTTCTTTGGGGAGAGAGAGAGGAAGCGTTTTCCTGATGTGAACCCCAGCTGAGACATGGGCCAATTATAGATTCTAGCTTTTAGAGTGGGCAGCATGCTGTTCAAACTCCAGCAAATGGTTTAGAGAGAGTTTGGACACTGATGTAAGACTTTTCAATCTGTTGCTTGAGACTTTGCCATCAAATATCTGAGAGTAAAGGGCTTTTGTTGCCCAGAGGAAAGATTTTGCTGTTTGTAGTCCTCCACTGCAGTTTTAGAGAAAAATAATGGATGACAGCTTGGCTGTTCATTTGTTGTTCAGTGCCTTCAGAAGGAATGTCCCGCACAAGTGCTAAGTCTTATACTTAAATTAACAAGAGTTTATGTAAGCTGAAACAAGTTTACAGCAGCAAAGCTAATTCAGTCTTGGGAATCTGGGGAGCATTAAAATAAACTTCAAAGTAACTATATGGCCTTACAAAGTTCATATAAAGAGAAACCAAACAAACCCTAAATTAAAAGAACAACAAGACTGTGAAGTCAAGCACTCAAAAGTTAGGAAATCCCAGATTTAGGAAATCTCTTCATTCATCTCCCTTGTGAATATCCATTATGATACCATCTTTAGTAACATAACCACAGGAGAGGAGACAGATTGCTGTAGTATCGGGTGGAAAGAATTGTCTTTGCCTGGAATATACTTTCTTCAAACTAGTTCCATCTGCAACTCAGAGAATGGTACTGTCTACTTCTTGAAATTTTTGCCCCTTAATATGTTGCCCTGTGCTCCCATAACAGGGACCGTACATTTGGGTTTATGGATCTGTAATAGTTGGGAGAGTCTTGGAACACACTAGCTTCAAAACTTTCTTTCTGGCTTTTGTACGTCTCTCAGAGGACACCAAACCAAAAGAAGCAGCTGTTCACTAAAGCCCCAGAAGTTCTTATTACTTCCCGATTGGCTACCGCAAATGCTTCTTGACTATTAGAAAGTAGTCCACCCTGATTTGGGTGAATTGATTTTCACTTCTGGTCACAGCTGGTGATCCCAGTCACTCATGTAATCTGTTTGAGCTGCTACCTCATCCTGGTGAATTGGTATGTATCCTACACCTACCAGAAGAGCCTCATTCATCTCATGTATATATAGCATCACTGGCACTAATTCTCCATTTCTGTCTGACACCTGAACCTGATGTTTTTGTGATGGCAAAGTTACCTGCTGAAGGCACATTGTGTAGTATGGTTGGAGAATAGTTATTAAGCAAGCTTTTGGATTCAAAAAATCTTTTTATTCCATTCAGGAAGAGCACACACCAACTGCTGCAGCTTCCTTAGCCTGACAAAAAGTTTTTGAACTGGAAAGCTTGCTTAATAACTATTCTCCAACCATTTGTGTTGGTCTAATAAAAGATGTCAAATTCACCCAAGGAACCTTGTCTGCCTAATCTCTGTTTGTGCTTTTAAAAATCACCCTCAGCAGCTTCACTTAGGTGTCGATCCTGTTCCACCAAAACCACTAAGTGTTTTCTTATTGACTTGGACTCTACCATCCTAATGAAGTCTATGAGCACTGTCCATTTTATCTACCACAAGTACTTCTGAATACTTCACTCTGTAACCTTAATGTTCTTATTAACCTTAATGCCCTTATGTTAACAGAAGAGATTTTTTTTTCTCTGTATAATTTCCAAGGTTTTCTTGAAAAAATAAAATGACCCCCGCCCTCCAACTCTCAGTGTGGAGTTAAAAACATAACTTTGATTTGATTCATCGGTTTGGGATGTACAATACAGATCTATACCACTTGCGTTAACACAGTGACTGAGAGCAGTAGTTCTGCATCTATGGATCCGCAATAGTTGGCAGAGTGCCTGGAACAGTTCAGCCTCAACTCTTACTCTGGAAGGGCTGGCCAGGGATAGCAAACCACAAGAGAAATCTCTTTACCAGGCTCTGTTCTCTTTGTGGGCGAGCCAGCAGAGGTGGATGAGATATACATTTTATCAGTAGGTTTCTCACTTATTTGCTGACAGCAGAGGAATAATTGAGCCTCATGAATCTTGGATTCCACTTCACTTTTGAAGAGGTATATACTCCACATTTGAGTGATTTCCCTCCCCTGCCTCTCCCCAGTAATGACAGTGAAAAGTAGGACTTTAGATTTACATCTAAAATTTCTTTTTCTTTCAGGTAAAACTAAGGATTTAGGTTCATTTAAGTGTAAATTATTCTTATGTTCTCATTCTATCTGAAACTTGTATTTTTGATCTTGTGCATTCTTGTTCCTCTTTACCTGGTACTAAAGCATTTCTCGGTATGATTATGAAATTATATATAGACAGGTTATTTCTTTTCAAATGATCAGGGCAATAAAATCAACATATTGATTTAAAATGATTTAGCAAGGATTAATAAATGTTGTTATTTTCTATAGGATCTGAGGCCATAAGAACAGACAGAACTATCATACTAGGAGCTGAACACAATGAAAGGAAGTGGAAAAGGGCCTTAAAAATCTGGCAATAATGTTTTTATTCTTGGTTTTGCTCTACCAAATTACAATTAGGTTAGGTTTGTGTCATTTTAATCCTAAGAGTTCGATTAGTGTCTTATTTGGTTAGTTATTATTTGCTTTAAATCTCAGAATGATTCTCTTTGTCTCACAAACTCTTATACATTAGAGATAATAATTTAATTTCTCCACTTTCCTCTGCTGTCTAATGCTAATCATCCTGTCAGTCAGTTAAAAACATCTGACTATAGAACAGTAACTTTTCGGCTTTTGGACTGCATTTACTTTGTTGTTAGGACTGCAGTCTCCTGATGATCACATCTAGCTGCTGCTCAAAAAAGAGGAAAGTCTAAACATTTCCTGCTGCCATGGCTTTTTGAAAGGTGAGGTTTATATTTGTTTAATATTATGGCCTGATGAAAATAAATAGATAATTAGGATATTATTACAGGAAAAAAATGTAAAGAGAGAAAAAATCCTGATTACTATCAATCTGACAACAGCAGTGGCACTTTGGTGAGCTTCAGTGTGGTGTTTCATTTGATCTAGTCTAAAATCCATTATGTTAGTGTGCAGCTACCACCCACTGATATTTATTATGCAGTTTTATTTTTGCTTGAGTAATATTTTCTTGTGTTTATTTTAAAAGGTCTACATTTTGTGGTGACAGTCTCCCATTTTGCAAATTAACTGCTAGCAGATGTTGCTGTGTGGCATGAAGCAGACACCCAGCAACTTCAAAACCAATATCCATGGCTTAAAAGCTTCATGTTTTCAGAAAAAATTCTGAAGCTTTATTTAATCTCATATTAAAAATAAATTAGTGGCCAGTTTTTTTTTAAGGATCTCCTTTTAATGTGTAGAAGCATCAGTGAAATATAATTGAAGTGTACCTTTTAGTTTTTGAAATAATATTCATTTCATGGGTGTCCATGAAAAAGGAAAGGAAAGGAATTTGGTAAAGATTGCCACTGTTAGAGGAATTATAGGTTAGGCTATGCTGGTAGCATTGTTACTGCACATTTAGGACCTTGTTTTCTCCTGATTTTGACACTGGACTATTTTAACCATAGGGGCAGAAATTTTTCACCATGCCATGAGTCTGTTTCAGGCTGAACTTTTGAAAGTTCTTAGCAAAAATGGCCTAGCTGTTCATTTTAAAATGCTTTCTTGCTTCAGGCAACATCAAGGAATGTGACTAGGGAAACGCTCTGGTCTCAGGGATATGCCTTTTGCTATCCCTGCAAAATTTCTTGCACATTTGGTTAATTAAGGAGTGCCTGAAAAATCTCAGTTTACACATGCTCAGTAGAGGCTTGATAGAGTTTGGCAGCTAACTAAACTGTCTGCATTGATTGCTTTGCTCCAAGAAATCCTAAAGATGCCACAGTTATAAACCCAGTATTAAAACTATTAATATCAAATTAATTGTCCACTAGATGTCACTGTTGTTCTACTGAAATATGATTCAAACAGCCTTTTCTGGTCCAAAACCAGGAGGTTCTTAAAGAGAGATTTTGAGAGAGGACACACATACAGATGACTGGCACATATATTTGCATTCATGTCAGCTCCTCTTCTATTTTAAGGAGTTAGTATTTTACATATTACTAAGAGATCATTTTATTTACCACAAAAGTACATCCACCCCAGCCTTGTGCTAGGCAGCTGTTTACCAGGACACTAAATAGAAGCCTAAGACAGGAAATGAAGGTTAATTTTTATAAAATATTAAAACTACAGGTATTGATGGGATCAAGGGAGAGTGTTTTCTGATGAACAACCTCTGTAAAATCTCTGAAGCAGCTTTGCTGTCATATATCTAATTGCTGACATGCCTCAGCTAGGCTTTGCATAGCTTGTGGTATCTTCACTGCAGTATGCTACAGCCTACTTCACCAGACGCTCTCTGAATGAGTTAGTCTCTAAGGGTGTGTACAGATGTGCAAAGAACTGGGAGAAGAATTGATCTAAGTTACACAATTTACTTTGAGCTACCTAGTTTAGATAGGGGGTGAACAGTACAGATGTTTGTCCTTCAGGGGAGGGGTGTATAGATAGGTTGTAAAGAAACTTTGAGAGGAGGGGTGGAGGAGAGGCCTTTAAATCTGGCATGTTAATTCCCAGACTTGGGAGCGAGGACCAGGGACTTCTTCATGTAGGAACTGGACAGGTGGGTGATCCCAGACATACTGTCCACCTGAGAGAGCTGCAAGGCTGGGAAGGGAAGTGGCAGTGGGGCAGGAGGCACTGCTGCAGAAGAAGCTGTGAAATCCTGGCACAGTACCCCCATCCATATTCTCCTGGGTCCCAGTCTCCATTTGTGAGGACCCCAACTCCACTCCCCTCAGCCATACCTGGGGCCTACTTTAAGCAGAGAGACTGAGACCTGGACTGGAGCTGAGGCTACCCATCCCTGCTGTGGCTAGGATACTTCCTTGCAGAAGGACCCCGGCCAGGAGAGGGGTTGCAGGGAGTGAAAAATCTTCTATGTGGCCCATTGATGAACTCTCCTTCCTGGCACTGAGACTTTCCCAGATCCACTGGGGTACAAGTTGTCTCCTCAAAACTGCAGGTGGCCACCTCAAGCCCCCATTCCTGAACATTGGCAGCCTGGGTGTAGGTATCCCCCAGCTTCAGGATGTACTGCCTCATCTGCAGCCTCTCTTCATGCCACTCCCTCAGCTCCCATAACTAGGATTCAGCCATGTGGGCAGAGTGGGTCGAAGGTGGCCTGGAGCTGGAGCCCTGCACACTTGGGCAGGAGCTGCCTGGCTGAAGCTTCCCCCCTGCCTGGAGCAGTGCAGCAGGGGCAGGAGGAGGAGGAGAAGCCACTGGAGGCTAGGGGAGCTGAGCTGTACCTAGGTGGCTACAGCAGCAGGACCAGCCCCGCTGGGAAGTTGTGTGCACAGGCCAGGGCCAGGACCAAGGCAGTGCTAATGGTGGGTGTGGATGGGAGTGCAGCATGGGCTGCCCCAGGACAGAGTCGGTGGGGCTCACCCCCATGTGGAGCACTGTGGGGGCAGCCACGGGCTGGATACAATCAGTTGGTGGGCTGTGTTTTGCCCAACCTTGCTATAGAGCAATTAGTAGCTTAGGGCCCCATAATTTGAGTGGTCTGGGGAGGGGCATTTTATTGTTCCCTTCCCCCAACCCTGTCTATCTATGTAGTAGGACCCACTTCTGGGGTTCCATGCCGTGATGGCTTGGTAACGTGTTTTGGCCATGAAGATGGCCCATTGAGGCCACTAGGTTCCCTAGAGGTGGGGGTGGGGGGTAGGTATATGTCATGGGGTGCTTTATGATGGGGTGTTGGGTGTGTGGGGACATGGCCCAGGGATTCCTTTGGTGCCAGGGTCCTGGGGCTCAGATCTGGGGGACAGCTGCCATATGTCTCCTCCACTGCCTCTCTGAGGTTGGCAGCTTGCTATGGTAGAGTTGGGGAGAGGGACTGTGCTTGCTTGAGGGGCTGTGGGATAGGCCGGGCATGGGGACTGCTAGGTGGAGCAGCCATGCACAGACTGAGTGATTGCTAGTTTACCTCCCCACCAGGAAGGGCCAGGGAGTACTGCAAGGCACACTGGGATGCTGGAAGACAGTGATCTAACTTGACTTCCTAGGAGAACAGTTCAGATGTTTGATAGATTGGTCTACACTGAATTGGTCTCAATTTAAGGCACCATAGAGGTGATCTATTCAAGGTTGCTTGCCATTTTTAGACCAGTCTATGTGCAGTGAATGTCTATACTGTTACAGGTTTTGATTGCTTGATGTTCACTTAGATTGATCTAAGTATCCCTGAGAGGCCACATTTCCATGTCTTCTGTCTAACTTCAGATTAACTTGACTAACTTTGTCACAAACTTTAAGAGTTACTTATGAAAAAGGAATATTTACAGCACTCTTTAGAAATAGTTCTTACTTTTCTCATTAGGGGTATGTCATAAATGAGAGAAAATGTACATGTGTGGGGAGGCTTCTCTAACATGCTGTAATTATAACATGTCAGAACAGACTTGATTAATTGAGTCTGCTGGAGTGTGGTAATTACTGCACTCCAGCAGCCGCTGCCTCTCCTGTATCAGTGTCCCCATGCTTAAAAATGGTGGTGGGGGCACTTCATAGGTTCACAGATGTAGGGTTGGAAGGGACCTGAGCAGAACATCAAGTCCGACCCCCTGCCCTGGGCAGGAATGAATACTGGGCTCATACGGCCCCAGGAGCCCAGTATGCTGTTAGGCTTAAGCTCATATGACCCCAGCTAGGTAATTATCAAGTCTTCTTTTAAAGACTCCTAATGTATGAGCCAGCACCACTTCCCTTGGAAGCTGGTTTCAGATCCTGGCAGTTCTGACTGTGAAGTATTGCCTCCTGATGTCTAGCCTGAACCTACTCTCAATCAACTTGTGGCTGTTATCCCTTGTTACTCTGGGAGACGCTCTGGGGAATAGGGTTTCACCCATTCCCCTCTGGTCTCCCCTGGTAAGTTTATGGACAGCCACTAGATCCCCTCTTAGCCTTCTCTTGTGGAGGCTGAATGGGTTCAGGTCCCATAGCCTCTCCTCGTAGGGCCTGTCATATGAATGGCCCTCCTCTAGAGCCTCTTGCTGCTGGCCACATCCCTCCTGAAGTGCAGCGCCCAGAATTGGACTCAGTACTCCAACTGTGACCTGACCAGATAGAGGGGGGGGATCACCTCCTTGAACCTGCTCATGATGCATCTGTGAATAAACTAACCACATCCTCAGATTGGTGGCCCATGTTCATTTTAGAATTGACAATGGCTCCAAAATCTTTTTCTGCCACTGTGCTTTTGAGAAGGGAGTTCCCCATCCTATAGGTATGCTGGTGGTTCTTTCTGCTGAAGTGCAGTACCCTGCACTTGTCAGTATTGAATCCCATCCAATTCATATTTGCCCACCCCTGTAAGCTGTCCTGGTCCACTTGTATCCTGTCCCTCCCTTCTAGTGTGCCCACCTCACCTCAAATCTTGGTGTCATCAGCAAATTTGAACCATTCCTCATCCAACTCACTAATAAAGAAATTGAACAGTATGAGCCTGAGGACTGAGCCCTGGGGGACTCCACTGCTCACATCCCTCCAGGTCGAATATGACTCATCCACCACCACTCTCTGGGTGTGGCCCCCTAGCCAATTTATGACCCATCTGACTGTGTAGGCATCAATGCCACAGTTGCCTAGCTTTTTAATGAAAATGGAGTGGGAGATGGTATCAAAGGCCTTCCTGAAGTCCAGAAAGACTACATCCACCATGACACCTATATCCAATGATTTTGTGACCTGATCGTAGAAGGCAATCAGGTTGGTCTGACAGGACCTGCCTGTAATGGACCCATGCACCAGATGAAAATGTAGACCTTTTTAACAAATAATTTGCCTCCATTTTTCTAAGCAGGGACCAGGACATCTCCCCCACCGGGATTCAGGACAGACTCAGGAGAGACTCTGCCGGGCCTAAGGTCAGGGAGGCCCTAGTCAGGGAACTTCTGGTGAGACTAGATGTGTTCAAATCCGCAGGTCCTGATGATCTCGACTCCAGAGTGCTGAGGGAATTAGCAGAGGTCATCGTGGGACCCCTGGCACAGCTTTACGAGTGCTCTGGTGTGGTGCCAGAGGACTGGAAAAGGGCCAGTGTTGTCCCCATTTTCAAAAAAGGGAGGAAGGAGGACCCAGGAAACTATAGGCTGTTAGTCTTACCTTGGTCCTGGGGAAGCTCTTTGAGAAAATTATCCATGAGCACATCTGCGAGGGGACCAGCAGGGGAGGTTATGCTTACGGACAACCAACATGGATTAATTAGAGGACTTTAGGAAGGCCTTCGACACTGTCTCTCACCCCATTCTTGTTAAAAAATTCAGAGATTGTGGTGTCGATGCTTACCTAGTCAGATGGGTCGCAAACTGGCTGGAGGGCCACACCCAGAGAGTGGTGGTGGATGGGTCATTTTCAACCAGGAGGGATGTTAGCAGTGGGGTCCCTCAGGGCTAGGTCTTCAGGCACGCCCTCTTCAATATCTTCATCAGCGACTTGGATGAGGGGGTGAAAAGCACCTTGTTCAAGTTCGCAAATGACACTAACCTAAGATGTGGGGAGAAGTGGTCACGCATCATGAGCAGGTCCAAAGAGGTGATCACCCACTTCTATGTGACATTGGTCAGGCTGCAGTTGGAGTACTGCATCCAGTTCTGGGTGCTGCACTTCAGGGGGGATGTGGCCAGCATTGAGAGGGTCTAGAGGAGGGCCACTCACATGATCGGAGATCAGCAGGGCAGGCCCTACGAGGAGAGGCTACGGGACCTAATCCTGTTCAGCCTCCACAAGAGAAGGCTGAGAGGGGATCTGGTGGCCATCTTTAAACTTGCCAAGGGGGACCAGCAGGCAATGGGAGAGTCCCTCTTCCCCCAAGCACTACCGGGAGTAACAAGGAATAATGGCCATAAGTTGACTGAGACTAGCCATCGGAGGCAATACTTCACAGTCAGGGTGGCTAGGAGCTGGAACCAACTTCCAAGGAAGTGATACTCTCTCCTACCCTGGGGGTGTTCAAAAGGAGGCTAAATAGACATCTTGCCTGGATCATTTGACCCCATCATTCTTTCCTGCCATGGCAGGGGGTCAGACTTGATGATCTGCTCAGGTCCCTTCCAACCCTACCAACTATGAAACTGTGAAACACTGTGGTACTTTAATTAGAGCGCCTCTTGGATCTGCTGTAATTAAAGCCCCTCCCCACCTCCAGAGCATGTGTAAAAAGGCCCACGGTTCTGAACTGAAAGGGTCTACCTTGTTATTTTGAAATCTGATCATTTTAAAGATACTGAAAGAGAACTTAGATGTCATGTAGGGTTCTAAATTGCATTTGGCTTTGTAGTTGACTTCACTACTGTTAAACACCCTGCCCAAATTTTCATCCCTGGGACAAAATGGGATGATTTAACTTTGAGTAAACCAACAGTTAAACAGAACTGAAAGTATTATGTGACTTAGGAGCAGGTTTATACATGTGTTTAACCTAAATTTACAGTTAGGAACAAAGGGAGACTTTCAGTGAAGAAAACGGGAAGTAGTGCCAATCCCATTTAGGTATTTGTTAACTCCCATTAAGTGTCTCTCTATATCTTTTGCTGCATAAATAACTTTGTACATCTTGCCAGTAAGGTTCAATTTAAAATCCACTGAAACCAATGGCATTGTTCTTCAAAGAGGCAATCTTCCATTGACTTCATTAGGTTTTCTGTCATACTTTTGAAGCATGAATTTTTAAAAGTACTGGAAATCAGAATAGTTTCAAAGGGATGGCTAATTCTCTTTCTGAGATGAATTTTTTTTAATACAGAAAAGAAATGCATAGACTGTTGAAAGGCCTCCACCCTCCCCTTTGAAATAATGGATAAAAGATCCTTTATGTTAATCTGAATAAAGAAAAGAATACCAACAGAGAAACAGAAGGTGTTCCACATCAGCATTTTAATGGCTAAATAAAGCAAAATATGTCATTTAGTCTAGGTCTGACCAGTTAAATCACCTGTAGTTGGCCTGTAGTTGACCCTTTGTTGACTTAGTTAATCATCTGTCCTGTGGTCAAAACAGGTTGTAGGAATGCAGACTTGAATCACTGATTGAAAAGCTCCTGCCTGTCATTAGGCACTAAGACTTAGACCCGATAATCTGCCTGTCACATAATATGCATGCAGATGACAATCACTTACTTCTTTTATGTCATGATATAAGACTGAAATTGCTTATAAATGAGGAAGAAGGCCATTATTTAATCAATTGAATTGCATCAATTGAGTAAAATTTGTCTCCAGTGTAAACAAATTGAATGTCTTTGTGCTCTGTGAAAACAAGACTAAATTACTTGCAGATCTTTCAGATAAAAAAATATAGGACGTGGATTTGTGGTCTGACACATTCAAAATTTTGGAAGGGACATTAAAGATAATTGCTTAGATTACACTGGATTATTTAGCAGTTCTTTTCACAACGTATAAGCACTTTTATTTCTGTAAAACATGAAAAGAGTATTTGTTCTTCAATTCAATGGTCGTTGATTAAGTATGCTAGAAATGACTCGGGACAGTGCATATTTATTGGCTATAAATGAGTTAGTTAATTAAGACAGACATTGATAAATTTTCTATAGATTTTTAGTGGGTTGAAGACTAAGTGTTACTATCTTTCCTTAACATCTGATGCACTAGACTGTCGCCTATGAAAGCTCACGCCTCTCTGAATGTCTTAGGGCACTGTGCCACTTTTTACAGACTAACTTCTACTTTTCTTTTCTTAGTTGTTATGTCTCAGCAAAAACATAGTGAAAAACTAAGGTAGTTACAGTAAAAGCAGAAGGAAAGTTCTGTCAAAAACAGCAGCAGGATTATATCCTGAACATTTAAATAGTCTCTTCTCCACAATAGAGTACCTATATATTGGTGACAACAAAATATTTTTTGGAGCAACAAAGCTCACATACCTAATTTCTAGAACTATTGTAACATTTATAATGGTTAATGGTTAGGCCTTCCCCAACATATCTATTTGGGGAATTTTGAAAACTACTTGAGCTCCTGATATATTAACATACATGCATCTTATACCTTCAGTTTTCAGAAAATTCAGTGCAAGGAGAATTTTCACTGAAGATAGTTCAAATGTTTGCAGTCTGTAAATAGTTCAAATGTTTACTTGCTAAATTAAATGAAAACTGTATTTTTGTAAGTGAATATAAGGGACCACCTGGAATGATATCACCCCTGAAAATGACTTGATATGCCCCTAGAGAATAAGACATACCTCAGTACATCTTCCTTACTGATTCACAGATTTGGGTTGTTCTATAAAAAAGTTTATAAAGAACAGCTCATCTGGGAATCAACTATTTTATCATGTTTTTCTAAAAGCCTCTGTTGTGACCCTCAGTTTGGGAGGATGATTGTTTAAATCTGGAGGAAGAGACATGGCAGGAAAGGGACATAAGAAGAAAAGAGCTGATGCTAGATTTTAATATGTAGATCCCAAATTAGAAGGTTTCTATGACAGCTCCTATAACCAGTGAATACCTGATCCCTGGTTAAAAGACATTTAATAAACTCAGCACTTCATAGGATTGGGCCCTAACTAAGACATACTAACACATAGAACAGCTTGAGATGATAGGCAATGCTGTGTGTGGTGTGTGTGTGTGTGTGGGGAACAAGGATTTCAGCACGAGGAGATCAAAAGGTAAGATACTGTGCATGTGTATTTTGTTAGTTCTCCTTTTTGAGTGGTCTGTATATCTAGACAGTGTGAGTTTTTTAATCGTCTGAAGGAGTCAAGTCCAGCAAGAGGATGGAAATGATTGAGCTATGTTTCCTTGCCACACAGTGATGTTCAATACATTTTGTAGCATGCTCCATTTTGATAAAACCTACTTCCATAATTATTATTATTAATAATAATTGATTGCAAGTGAAAAAACAAATGATCAGCATGAAGGCTTTATCATGCCAGATATTTCAGAAATTCATGCAAAGATGTGGCTCCTGACTTGGAAACTACAAATGATAGGAAACTTCTGTATGGATGAAACCCTTTTCAAGAGTTTGGTCTGTGATCACAGCAAACACCTGGAAGTCAGTTAATTGTTACTATTCGATAGTGATTGCTATGGTTACAGTGATTCTTATCATCTTTTTTTCCAGTATGATTATGTAGAAGGGAATGATATTGCTAGCTAGAGCAAGGGACAGGGAGTCAAAACTCCTGGGGTATGTGTAGAATCTTACTTAGTGTTAACTTTTTGGTTGCCTTCAAGCCTTCTACTGAAAATCCCTTAACTCAAGGGTTGGCAACCTGTGACCCACAGGACAGATCCAGCCTGTGGAGCCATTGGATCCAACCCACAGACATGGGGCTTTGGCAGCATATGGGTGTGGACAGTGCTGGTGGCAGCTCTCCCCATGCCACTGCAGGGACAAGTGCTAGTGGTGAGAATCTTAGTGTCTGCCCAGCCCCTTGCCTCTCATCCAGACTGGGTTTTTCTGGCCTGCAGATAGGAAAGGTTGCCTACTCCTGCCTTAGACTGACTACTGGTGGCAATCCTGTCCGACCCTGGAAGGATAAGCCTCCTCATAACCTGCCCGTCCTCCTAGCATGTTGCAGGCCATGCTAAGTCTTCCAGCGCTATCCCACAGCTTTCTATACCTGATTAAACTCTATTTTTCTCTCTGTGCCTGTAATTAGAGATAAATGGAGAAAGAGGGAGAAGTAGTCTGCAGAATGATACCAACCAGGGCTGCACTAGAGAATCAGGAAGCACAATGAGGACTGGCCATAAAGTACTATATAGATGCACTTGTAAGCAATTTTCAGGTTCTTGAATATTAGTGTGGTGTGAATGTACCTATGGCTTCTGTACTTGTCTCTACCCCTGTCTCACTGTAGGACAATGAGCAAGCCACTAATTACTTTCTTGTGTATATAAAAACCCACAAGCAGGGAAGGAATATGCCATATCACAAGGTTTCCATAACATTATTCTATTAGGAATAATTCTGTGGAATAAGCAGGAAGTTTGGCAACATTTTCCTCTTCCTCATAGAAGAGCTTCCTCTGACAGTTCTATTAAGTTTTAAAATGATTCTCTCTGGACTTGCCTGGGGATGCTGCATATAGCTTGATCATTGTAGTGCCCTCCCCACAGGCCCACTCTTATGAGTGATTCAGAAATTTTCCTTCCCGACAAAACAAGAAACATGTTTGTGTTCAATTCTGTTTTATTTTTTAATATAATCTCCCTTTACATCAGTGCATTTGGTCCAACTCAGCTGTAGCATGGATCCATATCTTATCATACACAATTAAGGTTAGGAGGGACTTCAGTAGGTCATCTAGTCCAAACCTCTGGTCAAAGCAGGACCATTTCCAACTAGATCATTCCAACCAGGGCTATGTCAAGTTGGGCCTCAAAACCTTCCAAGAATGGAGATTCTACAATTTCTCTTGGTAGCCTGTTCCAGTGCTTCACCACCCTCCTCGTGAGAGAGTTTTTCCTAATATCCACCTCCCTTCCTGAAACTTGAGATCTTTGCTCCTTGTTTTTTCACCTGCCACCACTGAGAACAGTCCAGCTCCATCATCTTTGAAGTAGTTGAAGGCTGTTATTAAATCATCCATCATTCTTCTCTTCTCCAGACTAAATAAGCCCAGTTCCTTCAGCCTTTCCACAGAAGTCATGTGCCCCAGACTCCTAACCATTTTTGTTGCCCTCCACTGGTCTCTCTCCAACTTGTCCACATCCTTTCTGTAGTGGGGGGCTCAAAGCTGGACACAGTACTCCAGATGTGGACTCACCAGTACAGAATAGAAAGGCATAACCACTTCCCTCAATCTGCTGACAACACTCTTACTAATGCAGCCCAGCGTGCTGTTAGGCTTCTTGGTAAGAAGGGCACATTGCTGACTCATATCCAGCTTACTGTCCACTGAAAACCTCAGGTTCTTTTCTGCGGAGATGCTGATTAGCAAGTTGGTCCCCAGCCTGTAGGGGTGCATGGGATCACCTGTCTGGGGTCTTGTGAACCCAGCATTCATTCCTGCCTGTGGCAGGGGGTCAGGCTTGATGATCTGTTCAGGTCCCTCTTGACCCTAGCTACTATGAAACTATAAGTCTTGCTGAAGTCAAGGTACAGTCAAGTCAAAGTAGTGAAGTCAAATATATAAAGTATATATAGTAAAGTAAGGTATACATAGTATATTTTACTATTATAT
>JAGPOW010003648.1:71701502-71742772 GCA_030014935.1 Caiman crocodilus
ATATATATATATAGTGTCCCATATAATTGTCCCTGATAAAACTCCTTTCTAAAGAAGCTAGATGCAACAGCAATCTTCCCACTACATTTTCTGAAGTGATGGCACCATATGTTGATACAACACATTCTACCCAAGAATCTCTCAACAATCTCACAGACACTAATAAATTAAGCCTGTGAACATCTGTGTAGCTGGGCATACTAAACACCTTCCACATAAGATCCATGTGCAAAGGTGACCTCTGGCACACAAAGCTGCAACACTGCTTCAATACCCCACCATCTCAGAACCCTGAAGAGAACACTCCATAGTTTGCCAGTGCAAGAGCACAAAGAAAGTATCAAGCCCAGTCTATTTAATCATAGGCTAGGACCCAAAACATTTTAAAGATGAAAGTCCTGATGTTCTGAAGTTACCAAGAAGGCTAACAGCATACTGGGCTGCATTAGTAGGAGTGTTAGCAGCAGATCGAGGGAAGTGATAATTCCCCTCTTCTTTACTCTAGCCTTCTTTATATTCCAGTTATGAAATGGGTAGCTCTGACTATATGTGTATGTTTAGCTAGTAAGGGTTGGCAGAGAAACTGAAAAGGTCTCTTTTATTGACTTTGAATCAAATAAATTGATTTAATGACCAGTAAATAAAGAGACAATATCAGCGTATTTGTCTAAGAATCTGATCCTTATTACTTCTAAAGTCAAAGTCTAGTGTCTTGCTTCTGTTCTTTTATGATTTAAAGTAATTTGTTACCTTTTTAGTTGAGGTAAAAAATAGGCAGCATTGTTGAACTCTGCATAGCAAAGCAAACTTAAGAAGCAAGATAGAGGAACAAGCACCTTGAGAGAGTATCATGTTGTATTGAGACTTCAGAGAGATTAGTTTTTAAAGAACCTTTTTGTTTTTATTCTGAATATGATCCGGTTGTAGGGATTTAATTTTCTGCTCCACATCATGAAGGCTGTATGTTAGGGAATGAGCCTGCAAATCCTTTTTTTTTTTTATACAATTTATTCTTGCTTATGTAAATAGTCTCAATGTATATAAGATTAAATTTATCTCTTTAAAAGACTGGTTTGTAACAGTACATGGTTCCTATAGTGAGCTTGTCAACTTTAGATCTCAAAGCACTTTGCCAAGCAGGTAATTTTATACATTGGGAAACTGAGGTGCAGAAGAGCAAAAGCTGTTTGCCAATGGTCAACCAGTATGCTGAATAAAAATCCACACATCTTACATCCCTACACAGTAGTCTATCCACTGTCCTGCATTGCCTCCTTCATTGTTTTGAAACTGCTTTCACTAAAGTCAAGAATAAAATTGCCTTCTGTAGGGCAGGCCTGGGCTGACAGGTGATTGTGGAAAAGCGTAGGCTAACTAGGTAAAGAGAAAAATAGTCTTAGACGATGAACTCATACGTCATTTCAGTTGTGCTTCTGTCACCCCAAATATCCATCTTTAGGGCAGCGGTTCCCAATCTGGTATGCAGATGCAGTGGTACGCAGACAACCTGTCAAAGGTATGCATTAATAGATTTATTATAATTACTTTATATGACAAAAATATGCTAGTCATACTTAAGATTGTATTGTTCGAAATTGCTGGTGTGCAATCTGTCAGAGTTTGGGAACCACTGCTCTAGGGAATAGTGATTTTTTTTTTTTAAGTTTCTGTACAAAAGGGGCACATGCAGATGAATGTGCATGTGCATTTCTCTGGGAGGAAACTAGCAGGGCACATGTGCATTTCACTGACCCAGCAGCCTTTCCTGGGGACCTGGGGGCTGTAGAGGTGGTGATCTGGGCATGTGGAGCCTGGTTGACAGCTATGGCATGGCTCTGGCTAGCCAGGCTTTGCTTTTAGGCGGTGCACGCTCCTGCCATGTGTACCACACAGCTTTTTTCAGCATGCTTTTTTTATACCAGGATTTTCCAGTATTTAAATTTGGCTCCATGCTGCAAATATGCAGAACAGAGAATCAAATCATGTGCACAGGGTGCATTTTGCAATGCCTCAAAAGCCTTTGAGGTGCTGCAAAGTGCACATGCATAGTTGTGTGGACATGCCCAAGAAGTATAACTCTAAATTTCCTCCATGCTTTGGAGAGCTTGACTCTTCGCAAGAATAAGAAAAAGAATATTGTGGAAAACTTTTGTAGTCTTTTTACAAATACAAATTTTTACAATTTTTTAAAATGGGGCCTTTAAGACTCCTAGCATTCTAGGAAATTATTTTAGCTATGCTTAAAGCCGTAACTTGTGACAAATGCTAGAACATTGGTTTGTAATTTGTACAGGTGAAGAATTACCACGGGAAATTGTCCCATGTGTGCAGTCTGCATAAAATAACTTGGGTGGGTCCAAAGGCTGATAACTTTTTGTAATAAAAAGACTTTGTGTGCATTTGGAACCATATATAATTGCAGATTCATTATGGAGTGCCACAATGGTGAAAGGAGAGCACTTGGTTTCATAATGTATGAGCACTCCTCTGAAAAGCTAATCCCTCAAAGGGAAATAACATGCAAAAGGAAACTTAACCCAAAACTTTTTAGAGAATCTCTCATCAGGCAAGTGTATAATGTGAATGTGAGACCTTACAAATGTTTCATTTTAAGTGAGGAGGACTGGTGGGGA
Source organism: Caiman crocodilus (assembly GCA_030014935.1). NCBI lineage: Eukaryota > Metazoa > Chordata > Crocodylia > Alligatoridae > Caiman > Caiman crocodilus. The sequence goes on from JAGPOW010003648.1 coordinate 71,704,136, forward strand.
GAGAAGAGGCTAGACAGGAAAAGCCTGTCTCTGCCCCACTTTAATGGGAGGAAGGGCGGCACTGAAGTCAACATCATGGCTTTGCAGAGCTGGCTAGTACCTCAGATACCTTTCTTATTAGAGCATGTGAGGATTGCAAGAGATTGCTGATGTCAGCAGGAGCTGAGGGCGCAAAACGAAGGCAGCTGTAGTGTATAAGAAGTCAGTATGTAAAAGGGACGTGGTTACCTGTGACAGCAGGAAACTGGACTTGATGACCCAGGTGGTCCTTTCCAGTCTTATGTTAGACGTAGGTTCAGTTCCAAGGAGCCACTCAAATAAAAATGCCCCCTACACCCTGAAGCACGTGTACAGGTGCCCATTAACTCAGGTGTAGAAATGACTGGCAATGAAGTACTAGAGGTACTGCCAAGACACTCACAAAAGCTAGAGTTTGTCTTGTAATAAGAGAAATATATTTAAGTATAAGTCTTTGTTTCTATGTACATTTTCATTGGCCAGCAGAGGGTAATAAACATTGTTAGGGGACTGGAACACATGACTTATTAGCAGAGGCTGAGGGAACTAGGTTTATTTAGTATGGAGAAGGGAAGACTGACAAGGGATTTAATTGCAGCTTTTTATCTACCTGAAGGGTTGTTCCAAAGAGGCCATGTTAGATTGTTCTCAGTGACGGCAAATGATGGAAGGAGCAATGGACTCAAGAAGCAATGGCCTCAAGTTGCAGCAAGAGAAGTTTAGGTTAGATATTAGGAAGAACATTCTCATGACTAGGGTTACCATACCTCCAGGTTTTCCTGGACATGACTTCTTTTTGGATCCTCCCATTTGGTCCAGGTGGTTTTTAAACTGTATCAACAAATGTCTGGGATTTTGCTCTGCTCAGTATCAAAGTTTTTCCCAGCTTGCCCTAGCAAGGAGCTGCTTAGGGCTGGGGGGAGTGGGTAGGGTGTGGGGGTGGTAATTGGAGGCAGGGTGCACACACGTGGCTAGCATGTAGCTAGGCAGGGTGATGGGAGCAGCCCTGGCAGCTGCAAGCAGGCAAATGTATGGGAGATGGGGGTTGGAGGGCCAGGGCTTGGGGACTGTCCGCGGGGGTGTGTGTGTGTGTGGCAGGAGTGTGTGGAGGGGATGGGTGTGTGAGGGGGAGGTGCCTGCCAGTGCCAGGGGAAGCTGTCTGGATACTGCCCCACACAATCACATGACACCTTGCCCCCTGGCAGGTGTCCTCTTTTTTGCACTGGAAATATCGTAACCCTACTCATGAGGAGGGTAGTAAAACTCTAGAACAGGTTTCCCAGACAGCTTGTGGAATCTCCATCTGTGGACATTTTTAAGACCCAGGTAGACAAAGCCCTGGCTGGGATGATCTAGTTGAGGCTGGTCCTGTTTTGAACAGGTGGTTGGACTAGAAGACTTCCTGAGATCCCTTTGAACACTAATTTTCTATGAATTTTCTATCATTGTTATACAAGCTTTACACCAGTACTTAAACATGTGATTACAGTGTAAAGGTTTTAGAATAATATTAAGATTTTTTAATATCGCTTTTTATGCATAACAGGTAGTTGGGTACTTATACTAGTGTGGGAGGAAGTGAGTTATAAAGTACGCCAAGTGGGGTGGCAAGTACAGATGGTCCCCATAATGGAGGCACTGGAGAAAGATAAACTGGGTTTTCTGAATGGGGGTTGGCCTACATTGGTGAAAGTGTTATTAACTTAAGGGAAAATTAAAGTGAGCCAGAGAGAAAAGGAACCTTGGGAGTATCAATATATGTATGTTTACAATATGGTAAAGATGGATTTTGTTACTTTCATTAAAAAAAAGAAAGAAAAGGTTCCCATCAGTATATTTGCACCATATAGGCCATATGTTTTATAGTCATGCTCAGTGTTGGCTGCATTTAATCAACTTCATAGTTGGTTTTTATTACTGAGCACAAGCTGCTTTTGGTAGCAGTTTAATGATAGTGTTTTTAACAAGCTTTCTTTGGATGCAAATATAAGATGAGGAGCTTTCCCTCCTATGCTGATTGGGTAAAAAAAATCCTCATCTTATATATGAGTAAATACAATACATTTTGAGGATACGTGTAATCCATAAAGCGTGGTGATGATGATGACTATGAGTTATCATTTGTTTTTCAGGAGTACCTAAGAGCTCTTCTTATGAACCAGAATGCTAGTGTGCTAGGAACTATACAAACACAAACTCACAACTCTGAATGTGCTATGCACTTGAATTATGCTGTGCAGACCAGTCAAATGGAAGATTATTCTTACCAACATGCCCTGCCTATTGATGTTGGCTGGTCTTTTCTTAATCATTGTTGTGATTATAACCAAGCAGATGAGAACTTGGTTAGGGAATATGATAAATTTATTTTTCTGGTAATTCAATAACTTACTTTTCATGAAAAATGATGCTGGATTATAAATATTTCTTCAAGGGAGATTTCTAGTTTGACAAAGCTTGGTTTGGTGCTTAGATAAGTTCAGATTTCATAGGAAAATGAAAGCTTCATCAGTGTGATATAGCAAGATTTTGCAGAAGCTGAGCTATAGGAGTAGTTCTCCCTCTCATCTACCCCCCTCACCTCATAATAGACTGTTATTCTTTTTATTTTTAATATTTCTGTCTCTCATTTCACTTTCCAGTAGATTGGGAACCTTTTTAGTGATAAGCTGTTTGGTGATAAACAAAAGAAGTACAGACAGTTCAAATGAGAGAGAGCCATCTTGCTTGTGTAGCTGTTTTTCCCCCACGCATAAACTACTGTCCCCAGGGAGAGGCATGTAATGAAACAGTAGACCCTTCTTTTAGGGATTCGCACTGAGCTGCTGACAAGTTCTTCATGGGCTATAGACAATATACCCCTATGCACTTGTGTCACACCACAGGGCCTCCCATGGATGCTTATCCTTTTAGCCTGACCTTTGAACCCTGCTACCCGCTACACTGAGTGAAATAGCAATTTAAAAGTGTAAGCAGCAGCACAATCAGTCTGATTTTTATGCACCATGCTTGTCCTACTTCACGCTATATGTTAATTAATAACAAGAACAAATATTATCTTTTTTTCATTTTGATGAAACAATAAACTTGCAGCTGTGACTCTTGCTGCTGACTGGCTTCAGTTTTCCTATGGTCAGTTGTGTGCATTTTCACTTGCACATCAACCTCATTATATTTTTTTCAGGGTGGTGTAGAACCAGTTGCTACAAACTGGGAATATACCCATCTAGAGCCCAACTCTGCAGGTTAGGCATATTAGCAACTTCTGTCTTTTTCACATTTTAATGATTTTTACACAGTGACATTGCACTGAAGAAAAATACAGAACACAAATTGAAAAGCCTACATAGAAATGATTTTGGACTTGTGCATATTTTGGACGTGTGCATTTATCTGTAGCAAAAGTATCTCCTAGACCAGAGGTTCTCAACGTTTTTACGCCATGGCTGGCAAACTGTGGCCCGGCACCGTGGCCCAGCAGTCACAGCCGACTGTGGCCAGAATTTCCAGCTGGAAGACAGGTAAGGAGCGGGTGGTGGGCCAAACCCTGTGCTGCCACGGGCCTTGCAGAAGGAGCTGGGGCCTCTCCACTCAGCTCTGGGGGGGGCCAGGGTTTGCTGGTCCGCAGCCACTTCCGGTCCGGCAGCTAACCTGCCATGGCCTGGTGCCAGGCTGCAGCCCTGGGATTGAAAACCCCTGTCCTAGACTGAGTTTTTAAAAAATGGTGTTAAAATCTGAGTCACAATAATCATGTGATTGTGAGATTTTGCCACCCCTTTTTAGTACAAGGATCAAAATGAATACTTGAAGGAAAGCTTCATGTTGTAAGCCTCCATATTCTTATATTATTTAATTAAAAAGTGATTGTGAGTCTTCTTGGAACAAAAGATCCCAATGCGGTAGGTGTTGTATAAACCCAGAGCAAAAATAACCTCTCTCTCTCTCGTCATCTGTGTTGGAAAACCATTTCATTTTTGTGTTTTGCTGTCCAGGGATTAATGCTGAATGGTTTTTCCAGGTTTTTCTCCTCCTCTCCGAGTTGATCTTGCAGCAGCTATCAAATCAAAGGCCAGACCCGATGGATAAAGGCAAAAAACAGCTTAATCCCTTAGGGTTCAAAGAATCACTTCTTCCTAGTGGAGGGTCAGATCCTATGATGGTATACACTGGCATAACGGCTGCGAGATCTGTAGGATGTATGATGACTTACAATAGCTGAGCAGCTGACTAGTGTGATTCCTGCTGTGTGACCAGCCAACTCAAGTAGTTTCCAGTACCCAAGCTGCAAACTCTACAATGCTCCTCTTTCCTGCCTAACAGAATGAATCTGTGGAGTCCTGCGATTATCTGGGTGATTGTCTTGGCTTTCTTTACTTACCTGAGTTAGTAAGTCTATTTGCTTTTGTAGTAGCAGGGCCTTTGTTTTTAAAGCCGACAGTTTATTGTCTTTGAAAATGATATTGGTCTAATTTAAGGAAAAATAAAATACTTAGGAAGGATTAGTCTGTAGTATCTGGAAAGGGAAAGTAACCTCTTAAATCTCAGTCAGCAGGTGTGTATCCATATTGCTGTATGGTGACACTGTTACTGTGCTGTGCTTTAGTACCTCCTTTTGGAAGTACTAAAACATGATCCAATAACCACCCATACTGCACTGTATGGGCAGCCCACTCTTAAATTTCCCCACTGTTGCTGTAGTGGCGCACTACAAGCGAGTAGTATGCTGCTACAACGGCATAGCTAGATATCATGTGTAGACCCACATGATCATTACATTGCCATAAGGCAATGTGTAGATGCGCGCAGCATGTTCAGAAGGGAGGAGTTTTTCAGGAGTGTCTCAGGGCTTGTCTACACTATAGCAGTGGCTATTTTTGGAGAGGATACCTCCTATGTGCCCCAGACATGGAAGTTCAGGAGTTAGGTTGCTCCAGGCTTGAAAGTGGCCCCTAGGAATAGCTTGGATTGGCCTCACTGGCACATTTTCAGGTCTGGCATGTGTCAGTAGCTTTGGTGGATTGGGGCATGGGCAATGCCTATTTTACTGAAAGTGAATATGATTTTTTTCTCTCTTTTAAACTGCAGGAACAGATTTGGAAATTTCCTCTGCTACTGCTAATGTACATTAGAAAAATAAACCCTGCAACATGCAGTTAAAATTTTAGCTTAAACATGTATCAAACCCAGATACTGAAGTAGAACATAGTGGTTTTGACCTGACAAATAAATCACACATTTTTCTTTTAAAGCACATGACTTTTGAGATAATCTGATGATTTGGGGGAAAGGGGGGAAGAGTTAACTTTTTTGGCAACACTGTAATTTAGCAGGCCTTTTTTGCCCTAAGACTCTTGCAGACACCAATGTGCAGGTAATAATAAATATGGGTTTTGTGTCCTCCTGAAATGAGGCCACTGGTTATCCTGGTTACGACATGGATTACTTCAAGTTGCATGATTGTAGACTGGGAGAAGTGTGTGCAGGGTTTTGCTGGTGCCAGGAGCTGCATAGATAAACCTGAAGTAACTTGGGGTGGAGGAGGGGTGGGCAGGATTGAGGGGGCTAGTGGGTCCAGGGGAGCTTTGGTGGGATCGAGGGGTTGGCAGGCATGTGATGGTTGCATGGGGGGTTGCTAAAAATAGCCTGATCAGGGATGGGGAGGTAGGAAGAATGTAGCCCCATGGCTGGGGTGAGTGGTTGGGCTGTCCCAGCTCTGGGCCTATGCTCTGAACTGATGCAGGCACTTGCTGAATTGGGTGAACCTGTTCCCAATCTAAGTTAGGTCACCTCTCAAGCGAACTAACTTTGATCAGGCCACCATTTCTAGACTGATTTAAACCCTCCAAACATCTGCACAGATGAGCATTTAGACTGACTTAATTTTAGTTAAGTCAATCTAATTTTAATGTCTGTATGTATACTAACTGAACCCTGTAATCAAAGCAGCTTCATTTGTTTGGGGTTTTTTTGTTCTGTTAGGATACAAATCCAGCACTACACCAAACCTTTTATCTTTCTCCATGGTTTTGAACTAATTAGGAGTGATAGGCTTAAAATAAACTGATAATACATCAGATCATTCAAATGCTATGCACATATGCAAAGTATTATTCTGCATTAGTAGCCATGTTGAAATCAGCAGGACTATTTCCATTCATAAATGACTTCAGGACTGAGGCCAGTGTTTATAACCTTTACCCTCAGACAGCTACATACCTCTTTTTAGTTGTTTGATTCCTAACAGTTGTGGATTTTTTCCCCCTTGCAGACTGTGAAGGAGATTGAAGGTATTAAAGTCAGACACTAAATACATCATGAAGATTAAGCTGATAAATGATCAATTCTGGCCTCGTGCTTGAAACTCGAGTCAATTGTCTGGATAGAATGAGTAAGTCCATAAAGAATAGACATTTATCTCTTTCTCAGACCATTTAGGGCTATATACAAGCTGAAAGCAAGCACCTGGATAATATTTTTGCTAGTGATTCCATATTTTTAGTCCACACAGAATATATTATTGGGAAGTGCTATCCAGGCTTCCAGAAGGCTGTGCATGTACAGTACACAGAGATGGTAACATACTAAATCATTGCATTGTGTCTAATAAGGCCATCAAGATGGGAATGTTGATAAGAGGTTAATCAGTTGGTCCAGTAGTATTGTTGGCACTGCTTTTAAGAGGGGCATGCATCATTCAATCAAGTTCTAGTCCTATAAGTTTTTTCTAAGGTTGAAATTCACTATGGAGCAGAGTGGGCAACAGAAGGTTTGTGCATTTAGCTTGTGTGGAACTTCACCAATAGATAATATTTTTGCTGGTGAATTTCATCCCAATTGAAAAAACAAATGCTTGGACAAATTGTTAAATTAGCTTCCAGAGCTGATTATGCATTTGTGTGTATCTGTAAAATGTGCAGATTTACAAATAGGCATTTATATATACAGGTTCAACAGTTAGATGTGCAGTTCTCTGATTTGCACATATTAATGGTGTAAATACCTATTTTATATGCATGTGTGTAGAAAACGTGGCCATGGGTTCCACAAAAATTGAATGGGTTTGATCTGTTTGATTTTTGCTATATTAGTATAATAATTAGTTCCACTTTTCCATAATACTATCTCAATATTTTCTGAAAAGACTTTCTTGTATGACGGAAATGTCCATTTGTATGAAGTATCAGTCTAGGTGGAATAATAAAAGTAATTTTAAGGGTTGCTCTGAGCTGATGAAGGAGTTGGTTCTTTCTCAAGATCAGGGAAGTAGAAGAATTAATTATAGATTTTTTTTCCACAAGTATTTCTTGAGGTATGCCATGCTTAGCAACCTAATTTAATTAAAAGTAATTTAAACTATTTTTGTCTAAACAAATTTGTCCAATTCATTTTTACAGGTCAAAACCTACATATTGAGTCTTCTTGTATTCAAAGCAGTGTGTTGTTACATCTCTTGTTTTAAATGTTGATGGCTTCATTCTGATGCTGCTATCCTTTAATTCTGGCAAATAAGAAATTTAGATATGGAAATGACCTCCCATTGTTACAATCAAGAAAGATGGCAGAGATCCTACACTTTGTGCTTTGCTGGGATTGCAACAAGAGAATAATGGATGATTTGCACTTGTACTGTGGTGGCATCTAAGGTTCTTCACCTTAGCTCTGTTGTTCTCGGTACTGCGCGAACACTTAAGAACCATGAGAGTGAGTAGCTTGTATTCTGGCTGACAGACAATTTAGAAGTTGGTTCATGATCCTTGGTGTCTAGTAAGTACATTACAGTTTCACAACAGGGGATTTGTAAAAGGAAAGGGGAGTGGTGTGCTGGGAATTAAAAGGTCTGTAAAACTAGAGCCTCTGTCTCATAAGCAGGATGATCTTGTCCAAGTCAATAAACATCCAAAGTCTGTGTTTTTTCACCCCTGATTACTGGGACAATACAGTCAGTCAATGCATTTTGAAAAAAGCCAACACTGGCATAATGGTACAAAAATGGAGTTCACCAATTGATTTTCAAATTATAAACTGAATCTTCATTGTGTCTCTTATCTGTAACTATTCGCAAACTTTAAATGCAAAAATCCAGTGACATGATCAGCTCTGCATTTAACACCAGGCGCATGGGTCATCCAGTTAAGGTACATAAGACTACTCACAAGCTTAAAATTAAACATCTGCTTATTGTATTTTAGTCTCTTTGCATGAATATTTAGGAGATGGCTCTTTTTATAGATTACTGACTGATGTATACAAGATGTTCTTGTTCACTCAACATTGCTATCTGCTATTAATTTTCTATTTGTTATTCTCCTATTTTAAATGTTTGCCTTGGAACAGAAGATGTAATCAGGGGCTTTAATGAATAAACATGCACTGAAAATAATGGATAGTAAATAGTCAAAGTGAATGATTCTATGAATATCTTAATAGCCCACTTTTAAATATTTTTTAATATTTTCCTATTCAATAATATTCATGAATTAGAATGAGTGAATAATTTCAAATCAGAAAACAGATTAAGACTGTTTGCCCTGCAGAAAGATGGTGTTTCACTGCAAGATATTTTAATGTGTATTTGCTATCCTGCAATAAAATTCCAGCGGAGGCAAGGGACTGTATTTTGTTTATCAGTTAAGGAAGATTAACTCCATGCTTGTGATGGACCATATTTGGTTTGCTTCACTGTGAAAACACGGTATTTTGTCTTTACTAAGATTTTTGCAGTGGAATATCTACTTTGTTTTGGTTTTCATCCCAAGTATACACATATTTTACTGGCAGTAAGGACAATAACTGATTTTTTTTAGGAAATTATTTATTGGCAGCAATTAGTTCAATTTGTTCTAATTCTTAAGATCCAGTGATATAGATTAGATTGACTGACTGGAAAATGAATTTTCAGGTAAGTGCTAATAGTTGTCACAATTGAAATTTTACAGTTAGGACACAAAAGGAGGAATCAGCCTATTGCAAGATGTATTGTTTATGGCTTATTAAGTTACATTTTCCTGGCAATTTTTATCTCTCCCTAGAAATCTCTAGCTGTCAGTTAAAAAAGTAAAGTATCATTCTCAATATGTAGGCAGGATTAAAGTAGGGCCTTTCTCCTGTGCTATCTTTGGATGAGGTGTCAGCTTCCTTTTGGCAAACTCCTGTGGATAGATAAGGGACTTTAGTTACAGGCACAAAGGGCTTTTTTGACAATGTGACAGTGAGAAAGTTTCAGATTAGTAGGAATTTGTATCTTTATTGTGCTTTTAACTTCAGTTTTAAATCTTAAAACAGTTTTCCACTGATACATGAACTTGGTGAACTAATGCCCCCTCGCATTCTGAAATCACCATCCTGGCTTTCTTAGCTTCAGAGCCAACTCCACTAGCTATACCTGAGATTTATGAGCAAGGTTGTCCATAATCATGAAATAGAATGAGTTGTTTGAAGAGATGGATTTAAACATAAAAAGGTTTAACATAGAATATTCCATCTTAATTATGCCTACATAAGCATGACCTTTTTGTAACAGGACAAAGTAGATGGCTTTTGGGTAAGAGTTTAACAAAGCTGAAAATGTGATTAATTAATTAAAGCACATATGCAAATTGTGGAATGTTTTCCCTCCCTTCTGACTGATATACTTTCTTGTTTTCTTCTACAGAAGTTCTCTAAATCTTCATATCTTCCTTTTTTCCATATATTCAGGTTTTGGAATTTGCAACTTATGACCCAGTAAAGCCTACTCTAAGCCTAAGGGATGTATCACATGTCATACAATTGTTAAGATTGTCCATCAGTTGAGATGGAAATCTAATAACTAGAATAGCATATCACCTGTTAGGGATCACAATCCACAGTGTGTATGATACCCATTGAGAACCATTGGCGTGTGAATTCAATTATTGTTTCACATACATAAAAACTTTTCACATGGTTGCTATGTTCCTGGGTTTTTAGACTTACCTCTAAATGTTCATATTACTTGAGAGAGTGTTAATTTCACTTAAAACTGAATTTTCTGGGAAACAAGATATGAAAGAAATAAGAGCTCATCCATTTAAATAGGAAAGTACAAGAAGCCAGTTGTGGTGGAGTGTGGGGCAATACATGTTCAGGAGAATGCATTTTTTACTCTTTAGGTTGCTGAAGGGATCTGTGTAGAACAATTAGAAAGATGGAATTACTACCACTGATCCATGTTATACAATGACTGAATTGAAAGAAAATTGTTGTGTAGCTGTGAATAGAGAAGAGGTATCACTCTTAAGGAAGGGAGATGGGACATCTACCCCTGGCTTGAAAACTCTGATGAAAGAAGCCAATGCACTTTGAGCTGCATTCTTATTATCTGGTCATGAACATCTTGTGGAAAACAGCAATGCCCCAGTCTTAAAATAGTATATCCAGGCAGCCAGACTCCAGTCTCTGGCATGGAGAAGAACTTTTCCCTACAGAGCTGTATTGTTTGGACACATCAGGTGTATTCAGAGATAGCATACTGACCTTTTCATATCAGTGGTCAGCATCTAGCACAGGACCGATCCAAATGACATATAGGGAAAAGCTAGAAGACTGATTATTCACTCTGGGGAAGAGAAGGCTGGGGGGCATTTGAGGACAGTCTTCAAATATGAAAAGGGTGTTTAGAAAGAGGCTGGTGATTAATAGTTCTCTGTGTCTGCAGAGTACAAGACAAGAAATAATGATCTTAAAGAGCAAGTTAGGAAAATTTACGTAAGATAGTCTAGGTACTGGAACAGATTACATAGAAAAGTTGTGGAGTTTCCCTCACTGGAAGTATTTGAGTGCTGGTTAGATAAACACTTGGCTGGGATGGTTTAATCAAGATCTTCCTGTCTTGGGCAGGGAGTTGGACTAATTGAACTCTTGAGGTCCCTATTTTTCAATAACCAGAAACCTAGATCTAGATTCTGATATCCTGGATGGTGGTATAATTTCCTTTGCAAATAGGTTCCATTAGCAGTCCCACAGATGCTCACAGCATCTGTCCAGCATGCTTGAAAGCAGCCAGAAGGGATGCTTCCAGGGTGGCTTCATTGCTGCATTTCTGACTTTAGCATGTGCAAGCAGGAGCCAGGTAGGTTGGGCATGCTTGATAATGTCTTTCCTATGAGCCACATCCGGTAACTTCATACTACACAGCAGGCTGAGGGATAGATATTGGCTCATTTCTATGAGAAGTGTGCCATCATAACTAGATGATCTGATTTTCAAAAGTGGTGAGCATCCAAAACTTCCCATCCAGGTCAATCGGAGTTGCTGGGTACTCAGAAGTTTTGAAAACTGGCTATTTAGTTGTTTAAATGTTAGACTTGGAACCAAAATATTAGACATCTATTTAGAGAATCTTGGCTGGTCATTACTCAAGATAACCCGCATTGATATTCTTGGGATTTTTTATTTGATCTAAGAGCTGCTAAATTTGGCCCATCATTGCACTCTTTCTCATAAAATTGATTTTACTTTTGATTCTGAATGATAGAGTGGACAATAGCACACATTCTTCAGTTAGCAGTGCTGAGTGACCCCCTTAGGGATCAATGTTTCAGTCTGCATAAACATCAAAAGTTTGTGAACCAGATTCTCAGCTGGTATAAATAGGCTCAGCTCTGTTAAAGAAGCTGGCCTTGGATATTATCATATATCATGGATATATGAATTTCTTAGGCTAAATTTTGCTCCACAGTATACTCTTTGAAAGCAGCTCTTTATCCCCTATCTACATAGGAGATTTATTCAGCAATAAAAATGCCCACTTAAATTGAAAGTTTCATTATTTAGTATATGAAAACAAATAGCTTTCAATCAGTTACAGTCTCTCTGATTAATATTTATTGTTTGTATTATAGTAAGGGACATGTCTTCTGTAAAGCCTTTTAACTTATTCACCAAAGGAAAATTAAATGAGAACGAAGGAACAGCTACATATTTATGGGATTGGCTCAATATCAGTGAACGATATGCTGTTGTACGTGTTATCAATCAGCACTGACTAAAAACAAACGCTTAGACTTTTACTCTGCTGGGGCAAAAAACAACTTTAAATTACAAGTTGTGTGCACAGTGCTTAGGGGAAAGGGTCCCTCATCTCTGACTGGGGCATCTAGACACTAGCACAATACATGCAATAACTAGCAGTAAGCAGCATGTGCGCTGTGTTTGTGCTGCAGTGTTTGTCATAGGGTTTGAATACCTAATACAGCATGGCACCATGTAAGTCTAAGAGTACCTGTCTGACACCCATAATCCCACATTCTAAAGTGAGTCAGGGTATGTGTGAATCAGGGCAGGTGGCAGTGTGTTGTGTGGGGGACACTCCCAGGCATCCCTCCCCACCTGCTCCCACTCACATACTCCAAATTCAGAAATGGAGCAGGGAACCTGCTTCAGTCCTCCTTCCATGCTTGCTCTTGTGACATCAGTCTCTGGTATGCTTCAGTGTGGTTTCTGGTGATGATCCCAGGGCAGTGTCACTGGTGCATCTCTGGGTTTGGAGTGTGCAAGGGGGTACATGCTCTGCGGCATTCCTGCCAGGATGTACTATCACCATAGTGTAGACATCTTTTACTCTCCAGTGGACTATAAATAGCACCCGGTTGGGGCTGCAAGCGTCTTTAAATTAATTAAAATTAATTAAATTAATTAATTCAAACTGCAGCATATGGCTTCAGTTTCCATGGCCACAGAAGCCTTTTGTGGAAAAGTAATCTGAAAAACTCTAATTTCCATAATTTTTAAATGATTTTGTATTTTCTGATTGATACACCTCCAGTGAATGTGTTGTGCTGGTTGGGGGTGAAGGTACAGAAACCTATGGTGCAACCCAGTGAAGATGCGTGATAGTAGTTCAGTTTTCACTTTCAGCAAGGCCCTGACAGGGTTAACTGTATTTTAATTTTTATAAAGCTAGGAATGAGAGATGTGCAGAAATGTGCAAGAAGTGGTCAAGAAGGAGGGTGGAGCTGAAAGTAACTGGGAACCTTAATGCATTCCTCTTCTTCTCATGGGGCAGAGGAAGGAGTCTGCCAAATCCTTGATGGAGCCCTTAGATTCCTTCCCCCACCAAGGCTTTCCCTGCGTTAAGCTCACCCACCTCTGAGGCTTCATGTCAAAGTCAGTATCCTTTCCATTTGAAGAGGAATGGACAGGATGCCTTTCAGAGCCTGTCAACGCTTCCCTTGTAATTGCCCTGTGGGGATGCTGTTGAGTGACAAGAAGCACCTCCTCCACCCCTAGGGGCTTAGCAAGCTGCCTCTCTGCATCTCCAGGCTCCCTGCCAGCACAGTTACTGTGAGACTGATGGACGGAGAAACAGATTCAGGTCTTTGCATAGCAGCATAACCGGTATCTAGGCAAATGAGTCACTGTTCAAGTTCATGCAAGTTCTTCTTATAGGCAGACTTTCACATGAGAGGAAAACTTCCACTTTTCATAGATGTAGAAATGAGTGACTGAAAACCATTCTGCATTCGGGGAATGAAAGGATTCCCTTGGCTCTAGCTAGATTTTTAGCTTGGCCCTACTTCTTTTATAAAATATTGATCCAGTTATGTTTCAGAGATCCAGCAATTGCTATTCTAGAACAGGCCCGCTGTCCTCCCCAAGAACTTACTGTGGCCATCACCAGACACCTGAGAAAGGTACAGGAACCCACACAAGTTGAGGTTGTTGGACAATCTGCCATAGTGGATATCTCATCCTAATCCTAAACTTATTTTCTCTTCCCCCCTGCCATCTCTGAAGACATGGAATGAAATCTTCGCCTCATCTACTGTTTCCAGGGCTTGGATTTACCCATAATGCTGAATTTCTGACACATTAAGAAAGCATGCATAAGCATGCACTCCTGTTATTTCAGAAGCAAAGGGGAAAATCTCATTCAAACACAAACTGATAAACACTGTAAAGTTGTTTTCTCTGTTGTATAAATGGTGTTTTATGTTTCCTCCAATGTAAAATCTCTTCACGAGTTATATTTAGCTCCAAAGTATGTAGGTATGATCTCCATTGAAATCAACAGTTGTCTACTTAAGTCAGGGTTGCATCTGGCCCGCCAAGCTTGAAATATAACATTACAACATTATAGTAAGCTGCTATGCTTGAGCTTTGACTTCATTAAGCCATAATACAATGTGCCAAATCTTTTTACATATTGTACATTGTGTTAGTATCTGTATTGACAATGTTACCCCTGATGAAGTAGGCCAAGTGGCCTTTGTATTAGATTTTTCATATCAACCTGAGCAACTAATATCTGGACGTCCAGCGTTACTGCACTTTCCAACAGCTGGATTGAGGTTTTGCACAATTTCTTGAAAAAGGGAAAAAGCTAGCTGCACCAGCCCAAGGGGACCTGTTGGTAGGAACTGTGATCCTCTTGCCCCTGAAGGCGAGGGGGAAGGAATCTGTGCTAACTCTTTACCAGGGGAACAACATTGCTTCCCACCCACAACCTATCAATTCTCACTTTCCTTTGGTCAGGGAGCTGAAGAACTTCCTCTTCTGTTCCGTTCTCATCTTGCTCAGTCCAAGTTTCCTTGGTTGTTATGCAAAATAAAACTGGGTGCTTCTTATAAATTGTCACCCTATTTTCAAGCAACGACAGTGGTCCTGAAGTGGCATGGGTTTGTGATATAATGGTATCCTTCTCAGCCTTGCCATAATGGGCAGCTTGGCAAAATCATAAGCATATAGAAAAAATAAATAGATTGTTGAGGTTTATGGATTTTTGTCTCATTTTTATTCCCCTTCCTCTCCTCCCCTTGACTGGAAAAGCCGGATAGGAACTGACTTAGAACTACTGTTGGCACCACAATTAAAAAACATTCCTTTTTATTTCTGCACAGGGCAGTTTATTGATGAGATACTAGCTACATATTAATATTAACAACTGCAATGCTTATGATTTTTGTGGGTAGTTTATTTAATGGATTAAAAAAAATTCAAGATCAAAATCAAAGCTTTTGTCTTTTTTTAGGAAGCAATTTTTTTCTTTCTTTCTCTGGATTTGAAAACTGGGTGAAATTTCTGGGGTAAGTTTCTGACCCTTTTCTACCGGACACACACTGAAGAATATGGTTTATGGAAAGGGCTGCAGAGATGGTTTATGGGTTTTTGATTATTTTTCCGCATGGAACTTGCTGTAGACCGTTACTGAAATCACAGGCAAAAGAAAAAAGTGTTTTTTATATAAGTAACTTATTCAAAAAGGGTGGGGGATAGGGAGGGGGATTAGAAAATTTAGTGTTGCCTCTCATGACCTTTGCTACGAAGACAAGAACAGTGAGGTTCTTAATGTCCGAGGCTAGTTAAATTTAATCCATGCAATGTCTACCACATTCTCTCAAGGGGAATTTAGTGCCTAACTAGCACACAGTGTTCTCATATTAAAATGTTCCGTCGAAATTGCTGTGGGCTGCGGGGGATATTAGGTCTGCCAGTCTCATGGCCTCTCTGGCCCGAAGAAGAAGCCAAAGATCACCAGTTCTGCTAATTCATTTAGGAAGAGAGGAAAGTAAAAATAAACTAAGTATTTGTTTTCATTCACTGTCCAGGCTATGCTTCATTGTTTTGTTCTTTTCTTTTCACTACTAGAATCAAAAGGATAATACAAGTTTAGCGGCAGGGTTAAATGACCTGTTACTTAAAGAGATAGGAGCCATTTTATTACATTCAAGTGTTTGCTGCAGTTGAAAGTTTGGTGGTGTCACTAATTTACAGGAAGCCAGGAAAATGTATTAGACTTTATGGGTGCCTGCAAACATGCAGGACGCCCACTCGATGTGCTGTAATTACAGCATGTTGGAGCAGATCCGATTAATCGAGTCTGCTGGAGCATGCTCATTAGCGCACTTCAGCAGTTTTGGCGTCTCATGTATTCAGCATCCCCACACTTCAAAATGGGAATGGGGGTGCTTTAACTAAAGATCATTGAACGAGCTTTAGTTAAAGCAACCCTGCTGCCATTTTGAAGCACTGGACACTGAATACATCAGACACTGTGGACGCTTTAATTAGAGCAGCTCTCGAGAAGTGCTCTAATTAAAGCCCCCCCCACCCACTTTAGAGCACATGTAAAGAAAGGTCCTTATGTACTATGATTCATTGTTCTTTGAAAGTGTAATGATTTCCTCATTCTAATAGTAGAGCTGAATACAAAATCAATTTCAAGTTGGCTAGCACGATATTCAGAGACTTGGCTGTCTGACAGGCCTCTGTCTTTGTCAGCCCCAGCCTCCTAGAACAGTGGTTGGAACGTTTGTGGCCAGAGTGCCTAAAGCTCCCCAACTTCAACCCATGTCTTGGCTTGATGTGACAGGGGCAGATGGCAGGGGAGCCATGAGGGGCCTGATTCATGTTGCTGGTGGGGGGTGCATGCCAAAAGGCAGCTGGTGGGAGAGAGGCTGGAGTTGCACTCCCCAGCCCCTTCCCAGCTGTGCACCCCTGTTTCTATATGTATCTTGAAACAGGGCCTTTTGTAAGAGGGAGTCCTCCTTCCACAGGAGGTAGCTCTGGGCTGTCTCATTCCCAGTCAGGGATGGCTTGAAACCCTAGTTGGCCAATTTTGTTTCTTAGGCAACTTCATGAGGGAGCACAGGCTTCAAGTCTGCTCCCTAGCAGAGCCAGCATTGGCAGGAAGGCAGAGGAATAAGCCATTTGCCCAGAGGCCCTGAACTATATGGGGTATCCAGCAGCTTAGTATGGCCAGTGCAGCTCCAGCATGTGCTAGAGATGGGCCTAGGGGGCTCTTGCTGTAGGAAGGGAGTTGCTGCCACCACGGGGGGGGGGAAGGAGGCTTTGCAGCAATTCCTGCCCCCCACTCTCCACTCCACCTGGGGGCTTTGGCTCTGCAGCCTTTTGGCTTGGGCTTGCAGCTCACTACACCCAGTCCTTGCCTGCCACAGCCAGCTGGACTCTGGACAGCTGTTGCCTGCCATGGAGCCCAGGCTGCTTGCAGCATGGCTTGCAACCTCCTGGCCACTGGTGGCATGCCAAGCAAAATGGCCTCATGTGCCCTGCTCTGGTATGCATGCCAGAGGTTGCCAACCCCTGTCTTAGGACACAGAGCAGTTTGGTTCCAGCCACCCAGAACGTGAATCAACTTGGTCAGTGTAGGGAATTTCCTGATTACGGGACCTGGATCAAGCCTATGGCTGCCATTGCCAGATGATGAAATAATGGCCATTAACTGCACATGTTCAAAGCCAAAAATCGAGACCCAGTACTTTGCCCAAATGTTCAAACAGTTCACTTGTTTAAAGGGCAATTTATTAATTTAACAGCCATTTAAGAAAAAAACAAGCAAAATATTTTGCTTGTGACTTTCATTGATAGAGACAGGAAAGTGAGAGAGAAAGAGAGAAAGCCCTATTTAGTCTTTTACTCATATGCTAAGAAGTTTGGTATGAATATAAGAACTTGGGTAGATAATAGATGCCTAATTTGAGCTAAAACTCACCTGGCTATGTAGAAAATACTCTAGCAAATCTATAGGAGAGAAAGCAACATGTTATAAGACAAAGGAACAGGCCTGGAATAGAGATTTTTGGGGGTTAGCAGTGGTTTTATTCTGGGACTCGGTAGTTCTTGACGAATAGCATGGCAGATTTCCCTCTGAGGGAGAGCAACAATTTCTCTCTATCTGTGTTGGGAGTTTGACAGTTGAGCAGGCTTTGTGAAAATGAAAAGAATTTCCTCCTCAGACAATGGCTTTTCAGTGAGGAAAGATGCTTCTTGAACATGAATCTGTATCTTTCAAATGTCTTTCACAGATTTTCTGTTTGGTAAGTATTTCAGCAAGCCTATGCTTAAGCTGTAAATGTTGGACTCACAGGGAAAAGTGTTCAAGTATCTTAGCAGCCCAAGTTTGACTGACTATCAGTAACTTTTAACTGATGTAGATACTTGAGGATGTGGACACACAACACATTTACTATACAGTAAATTGACTTTACATGGTAATGACAGTGGTGTGCACATAATACACAGACCTGTTGCATAGTAAATCACTTGTAACCAGGGAAAAGTTACTTCTTGAAAAATGTATTATGACTTTACTATGCAGGAAAGTTACTATGTAGTGTGCTGTGTTTGCAACTCAATAAAGTTTAATTGAATTAAAAGGTTGGATGAAACAGCAAATGTCTAGTCCATAGTTTCTCAACCTGTGGTACCTGTGGGTGGGCAAGATACAGGCAGGGGGTATGCGGGTATGCCAACACTTTCTCTCTCTCTCTCACATTCTTTTCCTCTCAAAACTATGGCAAAAAATTTGGTGCCAAAACTATGGCAAAAAAATGTAAATTCCCCAGTAATCATTTGGCATGCTGCTCTTTGTGTGGCACTGGGTTCAGCCCTCCTAGCTTTAGCCAACATCACCTCTAGCCCAAGTACATACTTGAGTTGTGCACCCCTGGTGTAAAAGGTATTAACTGTACCCACACCAGATCAGACATCTGTCATATCACGGCCTTATGTACACAGCCCTTCTTCCAACATATGGCACACATTAGTCTGTAAATATAAAATCCCCTTGAAAATTGAGTGTGGGGTACTTATTAAAATTTTCAGAAGTTAGTGGGTACTTGCTACTTAAAAGATTGAGAAACACTGTTCTAGTCCAACCTCCTGGGTAGGTAATTCCAGTGCAAACTGGCTTCTTCCCATGTAGTGACCAGGGACTGTAATAGTGCCTATTGTGGGTAGCTACCTGGGGAGAGCTGGTTGTATGTCCACTGCTTATCATGGAATACCTTTACTATGAAATAAAATCTGGGGTAAAATTATTTTGTGTGTTTATACCCTAAGCCATATTTAAAAATTAATCTTTGAGCTTACATGATAGTATTCTATACTAATACAAGGGAACTTACTCTGACCCTGGACCAAGGACAGGACTCTTCTAAGTGCACAGAGAAGCCCAGAGCTCCTGATGGCAAACTTGGCTGCCTGTACACAAATGCCAGGAGCATGGGGAACAAACAGGAGTTATTGGCCTTTCTGCTAAGCAAAAATGAATATGATCTCATAGAGGTAATGGAGACCTGGTGGGACTCCACCTATGACTGGACAGAAGGGCTTTGTTGCAAGGAAGGGTGGGGGTGTAGCACTCTATGTGAAGAAGCAGTACACTTCCCTACAAGCAGAGATTGGCACCCATGGAGGGTGACTTGAGACTGTCTGGGTTAAAATATGGGGAGAACACAGTGAAGAAGATATAACTGTAGGAGTCTATTATAGACCTCCTAACCAGGAGGACGAGCTTGACCATGAATTCTCTAGGGATCTGGCAGAGGCTGTACACTCAGTGCATGGTTGTCATGGGTGACTTCAACCACCCATGACATCTCATGGGAAGAGCACTCAGCCAAATCTGTTTGGCCATGAAACTTCCTTGCTTGCAGTGATGAGCTCTATCTGGCTCAAGAAGTCTATGGGCCAACAAGAGGTAAGGCACTGCTGGATCTGGTTTTGGCCAAAGGGGATGATCTAACAAGTGACCTGAGGACTGAAGGGAAGCTAAGTGACAGTGATCATGAGTTGATCACTTTCTCTATCCATCACAAAGCTGGCAAATTAGTCAGCAATGCAGAAATCTTTGATTTTAGGGAAGCTGACTTTCACAAGCTCAGATTGTTGACGCCCTGAGAGATCATGATCTGACAGGGAGGGGAGTCCTAAGAGCACAAGGGAAGTCCATTCCAGTGTACAGGAAAGGTAGCAAAAGGGCTGGAAGACCCCCTTGGCTCAATAGGAAACCCATGGACATCCTGAATCTGAAAAGAGGGACATAAAGTTGGGACAGAAGTTGGGAAATAACACTAAGCAGGATTATGCAGCGCTAGCCCGCACCGGTAGGGAGTGGACCAGAAAAGCCAAGGCTGAAACCAAACTCAAACTGGCTACAGGAATCAAGGACAATAAAAAGTTCTTCTTCAGATACATATGAAAATAGAAAAAAAACAAGGGTGACACTGGACCCCTGCTGAACCAAATGGGGCAGCTGACAACCAACACATAGGAAAAAGCTAATCTCCTCAACGACTATTGTGTGTCAGTTTTCTGCCAGCCCAAGGGGATGCCTGGCAGGATGCAGGATTACCAGGGTAAGGGAGATCATACACCTGTAATTGAGAGAGGTTCCAGAAGATTGGAAGAGGGCCAACATGGTACCTATCTTCAAGAAAGGAAGGAAGGAAGATCCAGGGAACTACAGGCTAATCAGTTTGAACTTAGTCCCTAGAAAGATCTTAGAAAAACATATCAAACAATCCAGCAACAACAGGCTAACAGAAGGCAACATTCTGAGAGACAGCCACACTGGCTTCATTGCAGGTAGATTTTGCCTGACCAATCTTATTTCCTTCCATGACCAGGTGGTGCATGTGTTCTCTTTTAGGTTGGCTGATCTCCTCCATTGGGCTGTAACCTAGGCTCACTGGGGAAGGAGAGGAAGGGGACCAAGGGAGCCATGGAACACTGAACCAAGAGACACACACCCACAAGGACAGCCCAGACAAGACAGGCGATGAACACAAGAAGTACCCAGGTAAGAGACAGGGGCCTGGACAGTCCTGGGATTGGGGGAGGTGGTAGCCTCAGGAGGCCTTAAATGCCTCTACACTAATGCTCATAGTATGGCTAGTTAACACAAAGCCAGACATAGTGGGGCTCACTGAAACTTGGTGGGATCCAATGCACAACTGGATGGTAAACATCAAGAGCTATAGGCTATATAGGTGGGATAGAATGGGGAGGAAAGATGGGAGTATGGTGCTATATGTCAAAAAGCAATGCACATCCTCAGCAAACAGCACTGGGTCAGAGGAAGGGCAGACTGGAGTGCTCTGGGTCAGTATACAAGGGGGTGGGGGGAAAGGGACTTAATGGTGGGGGTCTACTACAGATCTCTCAACCAGGGAGAAGAGCTAGACAAGGAATTTTCAGGTCAGCTCACAGAGGCAGTTAAGTCAAAGGACGTGGTCATCATGGGTTACCTAAACTACCTGGACATCTGCTGGGAAGAGCAGTCAGCCAGTTCTGACTGCTCACATAGGTTCCTAGTTGAGTTGCAGGAGTTCCATCTAACCCAGGAGGTGCACAGTCCCACCAGGAGAAACGCCTTGTTGGACCTGGTCCTGGCCACAGGCGATGACCTGGTGAGGGGTCTGCGGGTGCTTGACTACCTGGGCAATAGTGATCATCACCTACTCGAATTCACCATCCAGCGCAGGATGTCAAACGCCTGCAGCAAAGCAGCAGCCCTGGGCTTCAGGAGGGTGGATTTCAATGAGGTAAAGAGCCTAGTCAGGGAGGCACTGAGGTCCTAGAGGGGAGGGGATTTGGGAGTTCAGGAAGAGTGGTTGCTTCTTCAGGAGATGATCCTCCAAGCCCAAAGGGTGACAATCCCCGTGTGGATCAAAGGGAATAGGAGTGCTCAAAAGCCCCCATGGCTCACCAAAAGCATCCAGGAATGTCTCAAAGCTAAAAAGGAAGCATACACCCAATGGAAGGGGAGGGACCATCACCAAAGAGGATTATACTTTCATTGCTCTAGATTGTAGGGGGCTGCTAGAAAGGCCAAGGCGGAGATGGAACTGGGACTAGTGACCTGGATCAAAGATAATAAGTCCTTTTTTAACTACATAGGGGGTAAAAAGAAGGTACCGAGTAATGGTGGGCCTCTGCAGACACGCTTGGAAATCTGGTGGTCACACCAGATGACAAAGCTAACTTCTTTAACAGATTCTTTGCTTCCATTTTTCTGAGCAGGAACTGGGACATCCCCCCCACTAGGATCCTGGACAAACCCAGAGGAGGCACAGCCAGGCCCAGCATCAGTGAGGACTTAGTCAGGGAACTTCTGGTGAGACTAGACATATTCAAATCAGCAGGTCCAGATGATCTTCACCCTAAGGGAATTAGCAGAGATCATTGCAGGACCCGTGGCACAGCATTATGAGCACTCATGGTGCTCTGGCAAGGTGCCAGAGGACTGGAAAAGGGCCAATGTGGTCCCCATTTTCAAAACAGGGAGGAAAGAGGACCTAGGAAAGTATAGGCCATTAGTCTTACCTCGGCCAGGTCACAAAATCCTTGGATGCAGATGTTGTGGTGGATGTAGTCTTTCTGGACTTTAGGAAGGCCTTTGACACTGTCTCTCACCCCATTCTCATTAAAAAATTAGGCTACTGTGGTGTCGACGCCTACACAGTCAGATGGATTGCAAATTGGCTGAAGGGTCACCCCCAAAGAGTGGTGGTGGATGGGTCATTTTTGACCTGGAGGGATGTGGGCAGTGGGATTCCCCAGGGCTCAGTCCTTAGGCCCACACTGTTCAATACCTTCATCAGTGACTTGGACGAGGGGGTGAAAAGCACCTTGTTCAAATCTGTAGATGACACTAAGATGTGGGGAGAAATGGGCACACTAGAAGAGAGGGACAGGCTTCAAATAGATCTGGACAGGTTACAGGGCTGGATGGATAAGAAGAGGATGGATTTAAATACTGACCAAGTGCAGAGGATTGCACCTGAGAAGGAAGAACCAGAAGCATACGTACAGGCTGGGGAACTCCCTTCTTGTCAGCACAGAGACAGAAAAGAATCTTGGAGTTACTAGTGATTCCAAGATGAACATGGTGCTGCCAATGTGGGGACGCGGTCAGGAAGGCTAATCGCATCTTGTCATGTATCCACAGATGCATCATGAGCAGGTTCAAGGAGGTGATCCTCCCCCTCTATGCAGCACTGGTCAGGCCACAGTTGGAGTACTGTGTCCAGTTCTGGGTGCCGCACTTCAGGAGGGATGTGGTCAGCATTGAGAGGGTCCAGAGGAGGGCCACTCACATGATCAGGGGGCAGCAGGGCAGGCCCTACAAGGAGAGGCTGAGGGACCTGAACCTGTTCAGCCTCCACAAGAGAAGGCTGAGGGGGGATCTGGTGGCCGGACCAGCAGGCAATGAGAGAGTCCCTGTTCCCCCAAGCACTACCAGGAGTAACAAGCAATAATGGCCATACGTTGACTGAGCATAGATTCAGGCTAGATATCAGGAGGTGCTACTTCACTGTCAGGGCAGCTAGGAGCTGGAACCAACTTCCAAGGGAAATGGTGCTGGCTCCTATCCAGGAGGTCTTTAAAAGGAGGCTTGATGAACACCGTGCCGGGGTCGTTTGACCCCAGTACTCTTTCCTGCCATGGCAGGGGATTTTACTTGATGATCTGCTCAGGTCCCTTCCGACCCTACGAACTATGACACTTACAAGCAAGACAGGGAGAGTTCTTTCTTAAACTGAGAACAAAGCCCAAATCCTCAACAGTTCTTTTTTCTATCATAGCTATTGGGTTTTTTTTTCTACTTCTATTGGGGAGAAAATGCATATATGGGCTGAATTCTACTCTTCTGTTATCATAGTGAAGATCTGGGACTCCTCCATGCAGTTCAAAGGTGTGGGTGTTAGAGACGTTGGTGGCAGTGCTTAAGTGAGGGAAGCGGCAAGGTTAAATTGCCAGGTTAAGAGAAAAATGTGCTGGAATCAAAGGCCAAAGCCTGTGATATAGGGAAGAGGCCCTACAGAGAGAGTCCAGATTGGGGAACGTCGCTACGGGATTCACCTTTGAGAAGTTCAGCCAAAGGACTTGAATTCTGGAAGTTTTTCAGATTTTTCCCTCCTATCCAGTGTAAGATTAATTTACAGTGCTGAGGGAGGGTCAAATTGGTGTCTGGCCCACTGCCAAAACTCAATTTACTTTGCTTTATCAAAAGAAAAATAAACTTTCATCTGTTTTTCCTCTGATTTCTTTTCCTTACTATTAAGATAGGGTTGGTGTTAACTGAGTGTAAACCTTTCTCCATGGCAGGGAATTTCTAAATTTTGGGTCGTTCAATGCATGCATATATACATCCACACATACATGTTTAATTTGGCTTGTTAGCCTGAGCTCAGTT
Organism: Caiman crocodilus; assembly: GCA_030014935.1. NCBI lineage: Eukaryota > Metazoa > Chordata > Crocodylia > Alligatoridae > Caiman > Caiman crocodilus. The sequence goes on from JAGPOW010003648.1 coordinate 71,728,113, forward strand.
TTACTAGCTTTGACTTGACTTTGGTTTGAATACAGAATGAAAAATCTCAGTGAACTGCAGCTGCCAACCAGTTATTTTCCAGTGGTCAATGTTCAATTACCTCTTGGATCTCTCTGCTGCTTATTTTGATTTGCTGTTCAAAAGGCAACATACAGTCTTCTCCATTTGAGTATCTAATTAATTTTTTCAACTCTTTCCTGCTGATTAGTTCTTTACATTTTTCCCTGTCATGTTGAGGGCATGATAGCTCCACACTGCTTTGTTCTGTAATGTGATTAATCAGTAAGGTGTGCCCACACTGGAAAGTTGTGTCCATTTACTTCCTCTCCCTGTGTGGCTGGTTTGAAACCACACTTCCTATAAGAGGCCAAAGCTCTTGAAATGTTTTGATTAACTTTTCTTTCCCTAAATTATAGGCAGGCTGGTAGTACCACCTATTATTAAGGTTGCCTGACACATTAGAAAACCCTGTTCTCAGTTGTTTATAACTTGCCAAACTAATCATTTGGGCTGAAATTTTCTCTGTCAGGTGTCTGCCTCAGGCCAGTTTTCCCCTCTGCCTTGACTGGAAAACTCAGAGTGAAAATTCTCTAGCCATTTCCAAGAATAAAGCTATGGAAAATACATTGTTTCTGTCCATGTCAAAAAGTTAGGGTGACCTTTTCCTTATAAAGCTCTAATGCCCACATTCTTTGAGGGAGAGACTTGAAATTTGCTTGAAAGCTTTTATACATTCCCTGAAAAATCCTCCCACATTTGACCAAGTTATACATTTCTGAAAAGCTGCAATTAATATATATGCTTAGTGGAGACATCTTGGCTCTTAATACATGGATTTCTTAAAGATTCTGTTCATGTTGTGCATGATCCAGGTTCAGGCCTGAGTAAGATTTTACCTGAAATTGCAACTCTGAGGCACTGTGTGCCATCCTGGCTCGATGCCTAGTACCAGAAAATGAAAACGGATTTTTTTTCTCTCTAGCACTCTCAGTGCTACTCAACTGTTTCTAAGAGGAGGAAGCTTCCTGATTCAAACATAGAGGGGTCATGGCCTAGGTTAGGGAGAGGAGGAAAATGTGGGAGTAGAGTGTCACAAGGAGCCTGGGGGTGTATTGGTTGTAGGTAAGTTGGTTAGCTGGACCTGAATGTGGTTGTGGTACTGGTGCAAATGTTTGGGAAAGAACTAGAAATTATGAAGGGAAATCTGATGCAATGGGGAAGAAGACTTAGATGGGAGCAGAGGAACAAGAGGAAGAAGGAGAGGACTAGCAATGAGTAGGTAGGGCAAAGACTGGGACTGATTGGGAAAGAGTAGGACTGAGAAGTAGTGCAGTGAGGGGATAACACAAGGGGCAAGGGGAAGAGAGACATCTGATGAAGAACTTTTCAGTCTTGTTGGGGAAAGAGACTGGGACAAAGATCTGTGGAGGAGAGGAGGGGGGCACTTGGAAGACCAATATTAGATGAGGAGCCTAGGGTAAAGACTGGTTTTAGGACCATGGGTGGTCAATATGACCTGACACTAAAATGAGAAGGAGAGTTTCCCTTGACCCTCAACCCCAGTCTTGAGTGGAGGAACTATAACTGTAAGGGGACAGAGAGTGGGAGGAGAAGCCAGAGGACTGGAGACTGAGATTGGCTAGAGAAGAATGGCACTGATACACAGAGACAGTGGTTTGGAAGAGATGGGATTGTATTAGAGACAGGTTTGAAGGAGTCATGATTAGTGGGAATGGGTAGAAGATTTTGGAACAGTAGTGCCTGTGAATTCGAAATTCTGTGTTTTTGAGCAGCTCTTATAACAACATGTTGTCATTTTACCAGGGCATTGTGAAAATAAATGAATTGCTGTTTGTAAAGTTTCTACTGATGCATGCCATAGAAATGGCTTATGAGGAAGAAGTCTGTCTTCCAAGCGGGACCTGAAGAGTGTTGAATAGTTGTTCTCTGGGTGATCATCATCTGTTCCATGCACTGAATGAGGCCTGGAAACCTGTGGGAAAATAGAAGCATGTGAGTATGCAATTCAGGCTTGCATCATATTCCACACTTAGAAGATGGTTGAATTAAGATTGCAGCCTTATTTTGACATCGCCTGACTGCTGAGTCCTTGACGTCATAAACTTAATATCATTCTTCTCATGTGTTTTATTTTGTTTTTTTGGTGGGGGGAGGGAGGGTTGTAAGTAAAGAGAATCAACAGTGTTTCAGAGAATTTTTATAGTCAAATGGATTACACAAGCGGTACTCAACCCCTGGCCTGTAGGCCAGCCCAGCTCAGCCCAGCCCATGGAGCCACGTCATCTGGCCCATAGGGCTCCCCAAGGTTCTGAAAATTTGGCAGTAAGGGAGTTGGGCAGTCTGAATTGCTTTTCCCCTGCTGCCAAAGTTCTGGACCTGTGAAGAACCAGATAATGTGGCTTTATATGCTAGATTGGGCACATGAGGGCTGGTCTTCTGGTGTGGGGCTGGGCCAAAGTGGTATGGGGTCTGATTTAGTGGCATGGAGCTGGGTTGAAGCAGCACCGACCCCTATCTGGCAGCTCAGGGCTGCACTGTGAAGTGATGCAGGGACCAATCTGGCAGTGTGGTATGAAGCCCGCTCTGGCCCATGGACTGGCCTTATGCCACTGATCCAGCCTGTGGGGCCAAAAGATTGAGCACCATTGGATTATACTGTTTCTCAGGGTGTTTTTGTATGGTGTAACTTTGCATTGTCATGCCAGGACAGGAAACCATGGCTGAGTCCTAATGATTTGTTTTTCTGTAAATCCGAAGACTATATTATATTATAATACAGCTCACGTTAGAATTCATGTTACTGTTTCTTTACTTGAACCATTCTCAGTATAAATACCTTTTGTAATGCCCATAGATATGCAGGACCTTCTACTAAGTCTAGTGTTGAGTAGCATAGTCATCCTGTTATTTGTTGAAACTGAATCTTTCTGATTTTATTTGGATTAGGTTAAATTGGTCTGATTTTGTTAGTGTTTCTGTTCAGTTTGTTTAATGAATTTTGTTGTGCTAATTCTTTCTGACCTAGCTCTGCAAATGATCTATAGGAAAGCATTGTTATCTGACAGGTCAGGACATTGAGGCAGGGGGAAGTCAAATCTTTTGTCAAAGGTTACTCCATTGATGACTAATCAGAGACAGGAACTGAGAAGCTTACAAAGAACTGAGGAGCTGAGGAACTGAGAAGAACTGAGAAGCTTTTAGTGTGTTAGGGACCCATTAGACAGGCAAGTACACTGTTGGCCAGAAGATCAGGGAGTACTTCAATGCTCACCTATTTGGGTAATAGGAAAAATATGCACCTTATTATATTGGTCTTTAGATACACCTTATGAAACTAATCTATGTTTATATTTGGTCTACATTCTATTTGGGCAAAACTCATGGATTTGAATGCGATTTCTGAGCAAGAAATAAGGGTGGAATATGTGCTTTTAAAACCACATTATTGAGAGAAAAAGATGAATAATTTATTAGGATAGCAACTTTCTGAACTTGTAGTAAAAATGCATTAAAAATTATAGATAGTTAAGAGAGAATCATTGGGTGAAGAAATATAGTTAAAAGAGCACATCTGTTTCAAATTCTTGTTTGGAAAAAAAAGTCCCACATATGTTTTTATTTTAAATTTGTATGTGTGTTGTTATCCTTGTGTTAACTATTAGGTAAATAGAAGCATTGAGAATCCATTTTCCAATGAAGTCTGGTTAGGAATATTTGTACACATTGCATGGGAGATAATTTGAAAGCTAATTGGAGCTTTGTGAGAAACCAATTCCCTGCAGATCTCCTAATTCAAAATACCTGCCTTTTGTATTGAATACCTGCCTTGGTATTTACCAAGGGTGTATATTTGTTTTGGATATGGAATACCTTTTTTCTTCAATGTGCATTTTTTTACACGCTTACTAGAGTACTGCATAACACAGAACCATGTCACATAATGTCACAGAACCATGTCACAGAACCATGTCCTGCCATTGGCAGGGGTCAGACTAGATGGCCTGCTCTAGGCCCCTTCTGACCCTAGGTACTATGAAACTATGAAATAATGCACTCTAGTATAACAAACACAACCAGAGCAAGGTCTGAACTTTAAGAGAAAACATATTTGGTTTGGGTTTTATTAGGTACATACATACACTTATGATCCATTTAGAGACTGTGTTTTGATATAATATTGTAAAGTCAATGAGCTTCCTGCTGGGTATATTGGAGAGATTGAACTAATAGGTCTAGCTATGTGGGTATAAAATACTGGTGAAATCCTGATCCCATTCAAGCCTCTGGTAAAACACCCTTTGATTTCGGTGGAATTGGATTTCATTCCAAAAATTTTGGATGGATATTTTGCTATACCCCTCTTCTACTCTTCTACTGCTCTTCTACAAAGAGTCATGCTAAAGGGATGGCCCATTGTATCTTACATTGAAGAATTCTGACAATGAAAGTCTACTTGGAAGAGGATAATCTCAAGGCATGCATCTACATGTGCAATTAATTTGAAGTAATAAACTGCAGAGCAGTTTGAGCTGGAGTAAACTATTCCTGGAACAATGTCTGTATGTGCCCCCACAACAGCAGCAATTTGAGCTGGGGCAGAGCAGTTTATGGCAGGGGCAAGATTGGGGGGAGTTAGCCCTGGGCTCTGGGTGCTGGCATCAGGCAGTGAAGGGGCTGGCTGGGACACGAGAGAGTGTTGAAAGCGTGGAGCCATGTGGCTAGGTGGTGAGCAGGAGTCTGGCTCCTTGCTGGCTGGGCTTACCAGGTGCAATTCACATCAGTGGTCAGCTTCTACACATGCATTTAATCACAGTTAATTACCCTGCCGTAAAATAGTACTGTCCTTGACGGTACTATTTTAAGAAGGCATTGATTAGTTAACTGTGGTATAATAGCATCACACGTGTAGATGGTGATGTTTTAGTCACAGTTAACTGCACATGTAGATGCAGCCAAGCTGTTCATAACTGCTAGTCTACCTCTGAGTGCTTGAGATCCCTAAGTGTCCTGTGGTGGCTAGTACAGTGATTCTTGTGCATTGCTTTGAGGACAGTCATCAGGGGAGGGATCTTAAAATCAGTAGGCTAACAGTAAGTTAGGATTCTTTTCCAAAACTGAAAGGAAAACACAACCCCAGCTGTTCTAGTCATGCAAATCAAACACAAAACAGGCAAAATGTTAATGATTCCTCATATGTGAGACTAATTTGAAGAGATTTTAGCTCAGTGGTAATTTCCATCTTGTGTTTTGAATAATTAGGAATGTATTGGACACTAGAATTAGTATGAAAATAATCTCAAAAACTTATTACAAACTTGGCTATCATTGGTGATAGAAAAGGCAGAGCTGCAATATTGCCCCTTACCATTTACTACTCTAAAATATAGAGTGATTAAAAAAAGAACACTAAAAATCATTAGAGAATTCTATTAAAATCATGAGAATGCCTCTAACTGCAGCAGGAAAAAGAAGGCCTTTGGTTTAAAAATCTTTCATCACATATTTTTATCCCCAGTGTAAAGGAGGAAGGTAAAAAAAATAATCCTTGTCTGTAGTTCTTGCCAAATGGGCATGATTTTTGTGTTTGTAAAGACCCTGTAGGGATATGGGGAATTGTTTGACACAATAAAAATTTACAGGCACTTAAAGTGTTATCATTACTCCCACTTCTCTTTCTAACTCGCATAGCACAATCAGGTGGTATGTACATACAGTTGTACTAATACCTGACAAACTAGGCACAAAGCAGCAAATATTCTTGGCTCATGTAGGAAGTAGAACCTGGAGAAAAATCTGCCAGTAGAGGGGCAAGTCAGTGCAGTGTCTCAGGTCCTGCTCCTGCCAATTGCTCAGAGCAAGAGGAATTCTGCGTCAGGCCTCATTAATTTAAATAGGGCTTCACAAGGGCTCAGGGATCCTGCCACTTGGCACAATTTACATGACTGAGGCCTAGACAGAGTGTGAGTAAATGCAATTGACAGGAATCTGCGGGAATACAAGAGGGAACTAATCAAGGAGAGAGGAGAAGGAAAAGATGGTGGAGTTGTTATGATTGGGGGAGTTTGTTTGAATTAAAAAATCCTGTTGAAATGTAGTGAGTGCTCATGCGTTGTCAAAGCAGTCTTGACACTGAGATTGTTACCTTATGAAAGTTAGACTTCAAAGGTGAGTTACTGTCCCTGCTGAAGTTAGTGAGTTCTGACTGAATTTAATGGGGCTATGATTTCACCCTGAGCCAGGTCTGTGCTTGTTTGTACATCCACTTCTGCCTCTTATCTAGTCCCTACTGAAATCTAGTGTTTGCTTTACATGCCCTGAGCTTCACATTAAGATACAAAATCATTCAAACTTTGTGGGGCAGAAGTTAAACTCTGAATAGGACCACAGAAGTCACATTTAACCTCTGCATTATGTGCAGCAGTGATTCATTTGCTGCAGAAAAGCAACCATCACCACTTTCCATGGTGAAACTCAAACATGACACATTTGGAAACGTGTGCCTGTCCTTAGGCAGGAAGAAGTATGAGGCTTGGACCCAGGCAGAGACCTGCTGGGTTTTACTGCCTTGATAGGACTGTGGACAGGCTCACAATGCTCTTATATGGCTGGTTGACATATCAATTAATTGATTTGTTCTGTCTGCTATAGGAAAGAGGGTGATATTTCCTGGACTGACATGGCTGCACAGGAAATACCAATTGGCTGCTGCTGTGGTAAATCACAGTTGCCATGTTTATGAATGGCAACACGCTGTTTTCCCATCTTAGGTATTTGAGTCACTTTTGAGAAATGGAGTGGTTAGATATACATTGAAACCTACCCTTGGTGCATTTTTGTAGGATCTTTTTCCAGTCTACACTTTTTCATTCTCCCCTTAATTATGCCTGTTTAAATAGCTTGACTATATGATAAATAGTTACAGCTACATAACATAGGGATTGTCAAACTGGATCTGATAGAGCCGCATCTTGTCCAGTATCCCATCTCCAACAGTAGTTAAAAACCAAAATGCTTTAGAGGAAGATTCAAGAATCCATGCAGTAAACAGTTGTGGGATAACTTGCCTGTAGGGCAATTTCTTCTTGACCCTCTTTAGTTAGAGTCTGGTTTATACCCTGAAGCCTGAAGGCTTGTTATTAGCAGTCATAATAATTGCTTAAAGGCTATATATACAAGACCTTGGTATGGGAAGATTTGAATGTCATGATGGAGATTGGAGTACCTCTGATATAGTCTGTTTGACGATTTTTTTTTTCTTTTAAGGTAACTACTACTTCTGTTCCTCAGTTTAAATGGCAAAGCCTAGGGAAAAAGAAGTCTTTCTTCCAGTAGCTTAATTTTCTTTCTTTCCAAACTCTGCTCTTTAGTTCCTCTCCTTTTGTGCATTCTTTGTTAATTTTATGGCTTGGACTGGGCCAAAGGAGAAGCATAGAAAATCAAAGTCAATATGATTGAATTCATGAGAAAATGCCCCTAAAATTAATGTATTATGAGTGAGACTCATGCCAAAAAGACCGACTTAATTGTTTTTTGTTACCCTGGGAGAATGCACTTGAGGGCTTGACAGCACCAGACTGAGCTAGGAACATGGGAGCCAAGTTTTCTGTAACATTCAGTGAAACAGCTCTGCCAGTGCGTCCTCTTCATATCCTGCAATAAGTTGCTCATTGGCAGCTCCTGAAAAGAGACTCAAGATTATACACAGATTTGATGTGAGAGCCAGGGGAATATAGCCTCAGTATGACAACCTGTTAGTGTTTTCAGCAGCATAAAATGGAAGCATCCATAGGATATATCTGTTGTTTTGTCTTCATTTGACAGTCTGGCTAGCCAGAGGGGAAAAGTATAATTCTTGCCACAGTTGCTGGCTTTGTGTCTTGGAACACTGAAGAAACTAATAGGACTCCAGGCCTGTGCACTACTTGACAATTGGCAGATGTCCTTAATACAGGGTGAGGTCAGTGTTTTCCTAGACATCAACTAGCTACAAAGAGGATGCCAGCAGCCTAAATTCCATGTGTGATCTGAATCACATTTAAAATCAGTTCTTCTGAGATGAATTCATATTTGTATTTGAAGCCATTGCTTAACCTTGCACCTGGCCTGATTAATTCTTTAATGTTCTTTAACTTAATCTCAAAAGCCCTCATTGATATTCTACTAAAACACATTCTAATGAGTGGCAGCATTAGCAACATAGAAAATGCTGCCCCTGAAGCTTTTCCTAATATGTGTGTGTCTGTGGGGGCAGTATAAATATGTACAATACTTCTTTATATTTAAATGTTAAAATCATTAGCTCACAAAAGTAATCAGGATTTTTTTGTAACAGAAGTAGGGAAAAGAGTGTGCCAAGGAAGATGGCTAGTTCAGGCTAAATCTGGCAGTTCTCTTTTGCATTACTACTGTTGTCAGGGCTTTAGACAAATCATCAGTTCCTCAATTATTTTTCCATGCTCTCCATGCGGGTGTTCTTGGGTTGGCAAAGACTGCAGTTAAAGGTGTCTGCATACATGATCTTCACATATGGTTAACTGACGCTTCCAGACACTGCTTTGTAGCTACCACACAGGAGGCTGAGGTTCAGCTTTTGATTTTCTGGAAATGAAAAGCTTTGCCAGCTTTGTGAAAAATCTGTCATCAAAAGTCTGTTTAGGTAAGAAGAGATTTTATTTTGAAGAAAAAAATTTCCAGCTCTCTGTCTATTTAAGTACATGTGTAAACACATACACAGAGAGAGAGAGAGTCATGTGTATGTATTTTTAAACACAAGGGCAGGTTTAAAAAATAGTGGCCCTAAATCAGCATGCAAATTTATGTGAGCAATTGATTGGATATTGTATGCTTGCAAATGTGAATACACTCATTGCATATCCAAAGTGTAAATTATATTCATTATTTACTCAAATATAAGACAAGGTTTTGCCCTCCCAATTTGCATGGCAGACAAAGCCCTTCATCTTGCACTCACGTACAAGGAAACCTCTTTAAATACATTGTCTATCATTAAACTATTGCCAAAAGCAGCATATGCTCAGTCATGGAAACCAACTATGAAGTTAATGTAAATGCAGCCAACACTGAGTATGACTATAAAACACACGGCCCACACTGAGAAAAATATACTGATTTCTTTCAGTTTCTTTCTTTGTGAGGCCCTTAAAATGAGTGGATCCTCTGTGGAGAACTGGCACTGGGTCTGAAGGCACTGCAATACCAGACCAGCATCAGGAGGGCCAGACCCAGCCCTGACATCTTGCCCTTGATGCCAAAAAATGCTTCATGTGATTTTAGCCCAAAAAGTCTGAGATGCTGATGGGAAACTTTTTTTTTTTGGAAATATTTTTGTATTCCAGGTCAAATTAGCTAAATCAGTTCTGAATCCTCTCAACTGAGCAACATTCAATCGTTCAAATACCATATGTGATGCTACAACCGGCAAGTATCCTCCACCCCAGGCTTTTCAGCCTGAAAGTGTTCTTAAGAAATACTTGTAAAATTTATAGTAGTTTCAAAAAAGGTAAAATACATCAATTGTGGATTAAAACTAAATCTAGGTGTACCCACAGTAACTTGCTTATGTGCAAAGTACTACTTTCAAAGTCAGTGTTTTCAACTTTGTTCTTCATTTCTATGTGCTCAGAGAGAGCCGGATTTGTCAGTAATGGGGAGTGGGGAAGTGGCTGCAGGGGGAAGCAGCTGGTGGGGAGCAGAGGGCAAGGGGACCACCTGACCCCCATGGATTTATTTTCCCTTCTGTAGCAGTAGGAGGCTGATGAATTCAAGGCAAACATCCAATAATAGATTCTTTACCTAGACAACTATAACAAATGTATACATTTTCTATATATAGAATCTAATAACTGGGGATTTGTTTAATATTCAGGGCTGTCTTATATTTGAGTAAATATGACACTTCTATGCAGTAGGGCTGCATGAAGCTTTGGTCCCCGATTCGATTTGGCAGAGATTCAGCCCAATTCAGTGGCCGAATCTCTGAATTTGAATCAAATCAGAGGAAACTTTAATTTCTCCAAATCGATTCAGAGAGATTCAGACAGATTTGGTGATTTGGATGCAGATACAGCTTTAAATGTTTTTTCTACATACCTCTAGGTAGTAGGGGCTCTGAATGCTGTGATGCTGGGGAAGAGGCAGCATCCCACAGGAGCATGGGGTGCTCCCCAGCGCACTCAGCAGCAGACCTAGAAGTGGACCAGAAGGAATTCCAGGTCCACTGGGGAGCACGTGGGCCCCCACATCCCACGCCCCCAGCTCAATGACTGGTGCTTCCTGGGTCCTGGGGGGCACCCAGGGTCCCCTTGCAGCTGATCACTGAGCCGGGATGGGGGGGATGGGAGGGGCCCCCTTTACACTCCCCAGTGGACCTGGGAGTGCTTCTGGTCCACTGTGCTGGAGAGCCCCCTGCACCGCTCCATCTGCCCCAGTACTGCAGCGATCACGAGCCATACTGCTACCTCAGGTATGTAGAAATTTTTTTTAAAGCTATACCTGTTTCCAAATCACTGATTCACTGAATTAGCATCGAATCTTCAGATTCGGATTCAGCCGAATCGAATCAGGGACAATCAATGGATTGAATCACTGTCCCTGATTCAGGCCAAATCCAAATTGAATAGGGCCTGTTTTGCACACCCTTACAATGCAGGTATATGCAGCCAGCCAACTGAATGGTCATTGTAACAGACAGAGCTTGGGGCTTTCTGTCACTTCAAGAGAAACGGAGCCAAGAGAGAGGACCCTGCAGGGGAGGCAGAGCACAGCAGGAGCTGGGTTGGAGCCCGGGCAATGAGATTAATTAAGAGGCACCTGCAGGCCACCCTGGGGGGTCACTTGTCCAGAATGAGACAGGACCAGACTGGTATAAGGCAGCCCCAAAGGCAGGTCAAGGCACTTTGGCCATAGAGGCTGAACAGGGAAGAGCTCTGAAAAGGTTGTGAGAGGCAAACTGTGAGCAGGCTAGGCCTGGAGATGGCAAGAGATGAAGCTGAGGGCTGGCCACATTTATAGATCCAGGATTGGGGTAGGAGTTTAGTTATAGCTAGAATGGCTTGTGTTTTGATTTCACCTAGGTCTGGTGCCTGGAGGGGACCCAGGAGAGTCTGGTGCCCAGGGAGGACTACATACTGAAAGGAAGACCCAGTAGTTTGGGAGGACTATAGGGGTGGCTTGGATGCGTAGATGAGGTGATCCTATAATGTCTGTGGAGGGTGCGCTGAACATGCCCAGCAGAGTGATCCTATACAGCCCATGAGGGGCAATTACATTAGTGCCCGAGGGGCACAGACTTGGGGCCAGAGGGCTCAGAGCCTGAGAAGAGCAGAGACAGGGTCTGGGGCCCAGACAAAGAGAGCAAGAGAGAGACAAGGAGCCCAGGGAGGCCCAGCAGCCTGAGAAGGGCAGAGATAAAGGCCCTGGATGACCAGACAAGAAGCTGGGAACTCTGAGGCTCAGTTTGGTGAGTGAACTGGAGCTAGAAGGCTCGGCTAGAGAAAAAGGGTAAAGGCTGAGAAGGCCAAGTTTCAACACAGAAACAACAGCAGACTCACTCTAAGACCTTCAGGTAGCCTCCATCCTACTAAAATAATAGCATCAAAGGTGTGGTGGGTGAGCAACGGAGGTGAGAGCCCTGGAGTTGGAGCTGGGGCAGGAACTGCATGGCCACAGGGGTGTCATAGCCACTCCTGGGACCCAGACCTGTCACAGTCATGTACAAATACACTACTTGTGCACGCATGAAAATACACAAATGCACCTGGATTTTGGCCACTGAAAATATTACTGTTAAAGTGCAAGCTCTGTGCATACAAACAAGCATAATCCCTGCTTATGAGCAATTTACTACAAGCTACTGTTGACACAGCTATTGGTCATGCATAATTGTAATATGCATTTTAACTATCACATTAGGATTCTCACTTCCTTGTGAATGCATTCCCTACAGTACTTTCCATTTATTTTTTTATTAATACCTGTTTGATGTGTATGAGGTGCCTGACAGACTTATTATCCTCTTTGGTGATGAAAAACTCCTGCTGAAGTCCAGGAGAACAGGATTCCTAGGGCCAGCATGATGTCGGTCTTATAAAGCTCTCATTCTTCTTGTTGACCATCTGTGTGTGAAAAAGGACTGCTATTACGCAGCAGTAGTTTTGTTGAGCTTGGCCTTGATTTCTTTTTTCCAGATCCTGCCTAGCAAAGAAGGAGCAAGGGGAGGGGTAAGAAACTCCAGAGAGAATTTAATTGGGGACTGGAGGTGGGGGTGGATGGGAAGGAGGGCTGAAAGCTTAAAAAATGACTGACTGGTTGAAGAGTACAGAAAAGTCAGTGAATAATTTTACTGTCCTAGTCTAGCAGCTTGGGAATGTGCCACATTAAACAATAACATCTTCCAAGTAAGTGAAAGAGGGGACAGAGGTAGAGGAGAAGGATGCAGAAGGAAGGGGGAAGAAGGGGTGAGAAAGTTATTGAATCCCAAGTATAGAGCCACCAGTTCTTGGATCAGATGGTTTTTCTTTTTCTTTTGTTCCATTAAATATTTGGCATTTAGTGCACGCCCAGGATATAAAATCAGTATTGCTCTGTTACCAGTACATGGCAAATAACATCACAGGTAGGCTACTGGCTCTGGGTTTTATACAAACAAATTAAATAGTTATTGCTTCTTTGGAGCCTTATGGACCTCATCCCTATAATGTCCTGCTAGTGCATTGAAAAAACACTAGGTTGAGGCTTACAGGAGCAAAGGGAGCTGTGTTCCTATTTCTGGCTACCGCAGAATTTGTGGAATTCATTTGGGGTGGAGTCTGCTGTAGCAGGGGATTGTCAGCTTCCCGAACGAGAAGGGACTCTGTTCTGGGAGCAGTGATCCGTGAGAAGGAGTGTGTATAGAACCATGCACAGTCTGGATTCAGACACCCATGAATACTGCTTTTTCAGCATGTCTCCTTGAAGGAAATAGGTACTGACCCTGAATATGGATGGCCCTTGGAATTTTGCTTCTTTAAGAAGAAAACCAAGCCATAATCTCTAACATGTTGGATGCACCACCTGGTCTGAAGATGTATTGTACAGAGACAGCTATATATGTGCATGCACTCCCAGTCATCATCACACAGAGAATTTAGTTATAGAGCATCTGATAAACTGCTGATATTATGCCTAAACTCTCTTCCCATCAACAGCTGCGTAGAACCCGGGAGACAAACTTCTTAAAGATACAGTGAACTGTCTGCCAGAGACCTGTGTTTCAGCTGCCACTTGACTGTTAAACTTTATTGTATCTCTAAATCCATACACTTTGGCTTAGAGTAAAAGGAGATGAACAAGAATAAAAATCCCACTGTAAATCACAGTATGTGGAGTCTCTGAGAAATTTGCACTAGAGTCCTTGAGCCAACAATGAAGGGAGGCAAGCCTGAGATGAGAAAAAGAGGGGGAAATGGGGAGTCCTGAATACAGCACAGGAACAGAACTTTCCACAGTGCTGCTTTTCTTGTAGGTTAATGTATAGCTGGGATCCATCAAAGAGAGAAAAAAAGGGGGAACCCTTCAGGATTATTAATTTATAACTGACCTTGGATAAGAGGTACCTAATACTTTAAAGAGCTTAAGCACTAGGAAGGGTTTAGATGGCCACCAGGAAATACTGGAAAAGTAAGCAAGCTGTGGCCATATAGAAATTGGACCATTCTGCCTCACATTTAGCTAGAAAGCCCACAGTGGCACAATAAGAATCTAAACATTTTTTTTTCTGGTTTGCAGCAGAGGAAGTGAAGGAGTCAATCCCCACAAGCAGAGATTGAAAACAGTCACATAAGCCTTATGCATGCGGCACTACTATTGTATATTATTGTATATGCACATTGCCCGGTAACTGAAAGGGATATTCTTGGAAAGCTGCCTAAGGAGTTAGGTTACTGGTATAGCTTCCATGGAGCCACACTAAACATGAAATTGCCACTACACCTTTCTGGCTTCCATGGGATTCGGAAAAGATGCCTGCCTATTGTTTAGACTAGAGCAAAGATCCCTCTCTACACAGTTAAAGGCACAATTTAGGTGGGGGAAATGAATAACCAGACTTAACGTTGCAAATGAGAATCTGGTTTGGGAAAGTCAGCAGAAGCGAATTAAAGGGTAGTGTTCTTGCTGATGAAATTGGTGCTGATGATGTTCCTGTACCAGCATCAAAGACCCACGCTAAGAGCTACCAGACTGAAGAGAAGGCAGGGTCTGTTAGGAATGTCAGTACATTGTAAGCTACATCAATGTATTCACAGTCTCTTCTTTATCTTAGTGTCCTCTTTGATATATTTTGGATAAAGAAATTTTCTGCAAGACCTTAATGGTCCATGTGGATATCAAGTATGTGTGGAACACAGAGCCTTATCATACCACCTGGGGATCACTGTAGCCCCAAAACTGTGCCAACCCTAAAACTATGTTAAAAAATGGTCACAAGTGTCTTGGAGTTTTAATTAGTGACTCCTGCCAGATCAATGCTCTCATTATTAATGAGATGTGCTGTTTGCCTTATGATGTTTGTATTATGTTATACTCTGTTTGTTAAGTAACTTGCCTGTTATATGAAGGATGGGAACGCAGTGGCAGAGGAG
>JAGPOW010003648.1:71742872-71807559 GCA_030014935.1 Caiman crocodilus
CTTATGATGTTTGTATTATGTTATACTCTGTTTGTTAAGTAACTTGCCTGTTATATGAAGGATGGGAACGCAGTGGCAGAGGAGGTCTATCTTGAGTAATCTGGGATGGCAGGAGTTAAAGTGCTATGTGAGGACATGATTGACAGGACCTTCGAGACGGTTCTGAGCAGAAGGTGTATTAGGGACCCTGCCCCTAGATTGGCACGCGTGTTCCTGAGGTAGCGATCGAGTCAGTCAGCACACCTGTCTGTCTGGCGCACGCTCTCCTGTGGGGATCAAACGAGTCAGACAGTCTGTGCTTCAGCCTGTCTGGTAGCTTAAGGAAATCGAGCTAGTCAGTTCGTTTGACTGTCTATGCAAGTTAATTTGATTTCCTCTCGCGTCCGAGTGAGAAGGGACGAGTGAGACCTCAAGATGCTCACTTCTTAGTTCGTCCTCCCACACGTACTATTTCTCGAGCCACGACTCTCGAG
Source organism: Caiman crocodilus (assembly GCA_030014935.1). Taxonomy (NCBI): domain Eukaryota; kingdom Metazoa; phylum Chordata; order Crocodylia; family Alligatoridae; genus Caiman; species Caiman crocodilus. The sequence continues at coordinate 71,743,346 of JAGPOW010003648.1, forward strand.
TGGGTTATCACCCTCTCGGGCTCTGAGAGGCCCTGCAAATACTTAAGGGCTCACCGAAAGAACTACGGTACGCCAACACCTGGCCGTAGCCACTGCACGATTCATAGCTTCACGCCGTTTGTGTTAACTGTACTTCGTTGACGAGTTTAACTGAGTTACCTACAAGAGTTGAGTGAGTAAACTTGTTTATTTTTCAAATCCCGCCTTGGGAAATTTTCTCTGTCTCTCGTGTTCTCCCTCTTGCTGGCCACCAAGGGCCCAGAACGCATCTGGGCAGGCGCCATCCCTCGGGCCTCTGCTCGGTGCGTCCTCCCAAGCGCCCTTCCACAGCCACCTGGAGGGAGCGTGTTGGGACAACAAGGAGAGTGGAAGAGGCCAGGTGAAGCAATACATGCACTCTGATTCTGGCTTGAAAGCTGTTATAAAGATGAGGGGCCAAATCGATTTCTAAATAACTCAGTTAATGACCATTTTTGGAGCTTAAATTGAGATTCTGCAATGCTTGAATATGTTGCAATGTTGCATTGCAATGCTTGAATATGTTGTTGTTGTTATGGGTTTTTTTCCCCCCCACTTCTGATTTTTATCCCAAACTGGAAGTACTGGAAATCCCTCAAGAAAGGTAGTTCTGGAGATTTTGTTCCAGCCCAATTTGGGGTTCTGGGGTCTGGGATAGAAGTTGCATAAACTGGTTTGACACAAATCATTTAAGTCTAATACTACATTCAACCAGGTTTATCTTAAACCAGTTTCAGTCATTTAGAAACTACTTTATGTGCCCTGAGCTGCTGTTTTGTTACAGGTTTAAACCCGTTTCTGATCACTTAAACTGGTTTATGTGTAACTTCTGTCCCTAGCCTAGAGGACCAGATAGTTTGGATAAACCTTGTAAACTTGTGGTTGTTTTCTGAACTAAACCTGAAATCTGAATCTTTTAAGGTTCACCCCTTTCTATAAGGCCTAACCTAATTCAAATTGAAGGTAGTGGGAAGCAAGGTCATAAGGAAGATAGGTTTTAATGTCCTTTTCTTTCTAGCTATGAATGATTCCACCCCCCAAGATAATTCCTATGTGTTGCTAAGCATTAAACAGGTAGAAAATGTACCAAATGTAAACAGCTAAAGACTGTATACACAATTGCTCTTCCAGCTGCTAAACATCTCATTACATGCCAGTTTCAGTCTTTGCAGAAGGATCGAGTCAGTGAGAAGTTCTTGTAAAGCTGATTATTTTCTAACTGTTGAGTACACTTGTTGATATCTGCCCTTCTTGACTATGAAGATGATTGACCAAAAAGGCCACAGCATTAAGTTACTGATTAATTAACTAAAACAAACCAACCAATAAAAAAACCACAAGATTAAACAAAGAACTCTAAGCAAAGCATATGTTTACCCAGATCAGTAAGACTTGTTAAAGTTAACACAGTATTTTTTCCCCACTCATAAAGCTCATGCACTGTAGCATCTAAAGGTCTCCCATTTGTTTATTTGCTTTTCCTCACCACACCTCTGTGAAGTAGGGAAGTAATTTATAATCCCTATAATGCAGACAAGGAGCAGAGGCACATAGGGCAACATATTAGTCTTGTGAAGTAAATGGAAAACCACCCATTGATTTCAACGGCGCTACCGCCTGTAGTAAGATGTGTTACCATGAAAATATGCCCTGTCTACTCCCTAATACCTCATGCTGGAAAAATGTAATGTAGCTGCTGTTACAGGGGTATTAGACATGTGTTAATAAAGATTCCTAAGTGCAATTTAGACATTTACCAAACAGTGGTTATTTTTCTTTTTTTTGTTTGCATTGGTGAGTGTGGAACAGGGGCAAGTAGGCAGGGTTTATTTTCATTGCAGTGTTTCCCAGCACAATGATACAGATACTAGGCTTGTGCAAAACTTCAGTCCTTGATTCAAGTCAGTGGAGATTTGGCCCAATTCAGTGGCTGAATCGCCGAATCTGAATCGAATCGGGAGACCCTGTAATCTCTCTGAATTGAATCAGAACCCTCCGAATCAATTTGGAGAGATTCAGAAAGATTCGGCCATTTGGACATAGACACAGCTTTAAATGTTTTTTCTATATACCTCAGGGTACCTGTGCTTGTGAATGCTGTGACGGTGGGGCAGATGGAGAGTGCCACAGAAGCCTGGGGGCTCCCCAGCGTGCTCGGCAGCAAAGTTGTAAGTGGACCAGAAGCACTTAATTCCTTGATGTGCAATCAAGGTAGTTTCTGGAAAGCAACTATAAATTTTCCTTGGAGAAATCTCAAAATTAGCAATGCATTGCCAGAGATTGAGAGGAAAGCATTGCACTTTACTTTTAATAATGTATTTGTCTGAAACATGTTTTCTTCACATTCAGTATTCCCCCCCCAAATTATACTTTCATTGATAGTGTTATGACTTGTCATCACAGCAATAAAATTGTGATGTTTTTAAATTTCTGCTGCTTTAAAAGCCTTTTTGTAGATCTTATTTGATAGACTTTAGACCAGATTTTCAGAAGAACTCCAAAATCAAAAACTCTCATTTAGCTTCCTAAAATATAGGGCTGAATTTGTTAAAAATTTAGGGCCTTGGTATATGTCAGTTTGATGTTATTCTGAATGGCTTCTGAGACTTGCTGGATGACAAGCAGTTTTGAAAACCTTGGCACTTACGTGAGATGTCTAAGTAGAAACTCAGCTCTCTTGAAAAATCTGTTTTTTAGTTATATGCAATGTCTCTAGCACAATACAGCCTTAGGTGACACTTAGGTTATCCTCATTCAAAAGGGTTTTGAACATTTCAAAAAGGCTTGCAAACAGATCTGAATTCAAGTATACTCTTGAATGGATGTAACGTGGGACGTGGCAAGTTTGTGGGATGTTTAGAACTTGAAGATTTACACTATATTTCATTTTTCTTGTGCTTGGGTTCTGTCCATCCAGAATGAAGCAACTAAATTGTTTAGCATTGAAATTTCAAGTCTTTAAACCCAGAAGTAGTAAGGCTTGAATGAAACTGTTCTGCACAGATACATTATGCACCTACCTGTGTGCTGCAAGCAACAATTCTCAAATGTACATAGTACTTCTGCCTCTGAAGAAATATGGATCAGAACAAAAGCTATAAGAACATATTTGGCTTCCAGGGATAACCTTTTTATAAAGGAACCCATCTTTTCTCCTAATAAAGCTAATGTAATAAAGCATTGAATTAATATATGTGTAAAAATCAGCCAGAAATAATAGGTTAAGAAAAATGTTCATAGCAGCAGGATGTAGGAATGCCTCCTAGATATGCTTAACCTGGTATGTAGAACTGTTTATATAGCAAACCAAGAAGATTAGCTGCTATACATAAGGTCCAAGCAGATTTGAATCAGAGGAATTATGCTTATTCCAAGGATATGCTATACCAAACTTTTTATGATCAAAGATTGCTTTGGGGGCTTTCCCACAGATTGTACTCTTAACCTGAACTTGAGATAGAACTAGCAAGTTATCTGGTTCAAATGTTCACCATATGAATCATCTTTAGCTTATCTGAGCGTATATCTTTGCTGCCTCTGTCTTTTCTAACTTCATTAAATTGACAATACGCATTGCCATCCACCCCTTGGTTATAACTTATTTTGAAGAATGTTTACACAGCTAAATAATTGCACAGTCCATTTCCAAGTGGGATATGTAACATCTTTTAGCTTTTAAAATGTTTTAATGAGGAGGTCAGTTAAAAGCAAATTACCATCAATGGTAGCATATTTTAGCACCAATGCTGTTTCATCTTTCATGGAGAAATAAACTGGGCAGTAAACTCATGTGATAATCAGTGTGAATGAAATCATTCAGTAGAGCAAAATCACAAGAATAAACAATCCCACATTCCATCAAAAGAGGAAATTTCATTTGGAGCTTCAAATGAAAGAACAGTTGTACTAGACGGATGGTGAGCTATGAGCACCTCTTCTCTTTGAAAACGAGATCTATACCTCTAGATCTGGATCAGAACATCATGGCTTGGGTCTGTCTCTATTGGCCAGAACCAGAACATTGAATCGACTTTGTATAGCTTTGGTGAGGTTAGATCCATTCGTGCTCTAGGTCTGAGATTCACAGCTTGGGGCTCAGAATAAGAACATTCAATTAAAAAGCTACCAAATTCTGGGAAAGCTGAGAGGCAGGTCTAGATCTGCATCTAAATGGTATAGTTGGGGTTCAGTTTATCCCTAAAGCAAGCAATTTAATATGCAACTACATTCTATGTTCTTTTGCCACTCTTACTTGTTTCAGATTCATATAATTTGCCAGCAGATCAAAATGAGTTTCTTCTGCTTAAACATATTTATTATCATAATTTGTCTTAGGAATGACTTTGTTGTTACAAATTTAATGCTGTATCTTTTCTGCTGGAACAGAGAGGAGCAGGAAAAGACATTTGGGGTGGGGGGGCAAACAGTTGGATGTCAAAGTATTTTGTCTAAAGTCATTTCAGGTCAAACAAGGTTAAAGGTTGGTCATTGGTTTAGTCCTTCCAAAAAATTAGGCTACTTCTTTAAGTTCCTAAATATGGATTTTGGAGCTCAACATTGAATATCCAGTCTTTAAAATCATGTTAATTTCTCCTTTATGAGTTTAAACTTTTCAAAAAGGAGATTAAGAAAGGATGATTATCAACTTGAATACTGTCTACTATTAGTTTTCAGATAAATAATCACTTACTTAGAAACTGAAGAAATTAAGACAGTCCATTAAAAGCTAGTGCTTGTCCAAACATTTGTAAACTACTAATAATTTGATCTCATACATAACAGTAGTGGATTTCATTACATTAATTGTGAAAATATTTGAAAATTACTTTCTGCATTATTCTACCAACTATGGTGAAGGCCCAAACCAAATAAGCCTTTTAGAGTGGAAAGGCAACAGTTCAAATTATAAAGAGAGAAGCTACTGAAAAAATCAGTGCAGTCATTTCATTTTTTAAAGAACTGGTGTATTAGAGTCTGTGTGAGCCAGACAGCTGAATTTCATGACAGACAGATATTTTCTGTGATTCTTTCTGTCTCAGTTTCAATTACATCATGCAAGAACACTTCCTCTCTTGGGGCAGGCTTTGTTTGCCCTGCATTTTAATGAAATCCTGAACAGTTGTTCAAGATGTGCCCCATTTCTTGTACTCGACAAAAGAATTTAGAAAAATAATTGAAAGACCTGCTACTTGAAACATGGAAATGTTTGCCACATTTCTACTTTTGACGTAATATGTATGTAATATGAGTTTTATACTTCATCATTTGCCTGCCCATCCAAATCTATATATTCTGTTTAGTGGTTTAGCTGATATATTTTAGGAAAAGTATTCTTCAGGGCTCTTATATAGTGATCTGAGAAAAAGGGGAGAGAGCAATTCCTAAATTCTGCTTTTGATTTAGATGCTTTTTTACCTTCTGCTTATTTCTGCATTCTAATGTATTACATTATGTAAAGGGACATAAAATAAGATAAAATTTACGGTTTTACTTTAAAAATTCCTGTGCACTTATCATTTTTGTTTTGTTTTAATTGGAAAGTCATGATCTTAGGCTGCTCTGTTCATCAAACAATGTAATGAAAAAGTAACTAGATGCACTTTTATGCTTATCACAAAACAAATTCTCTGCTGAGTTGATATCACTTTGCCATGCACTGATTCACTTCCCTTTTTATGTAGAATCATAGCGTTGGGAGGGAACTCAAAGGTCATCTGGTCAAACTTCTTGTATGATCACAGGGATCAGGATGGGGGGGTACCAAGGGCACCCAAAGAGGGGCTTAAATGTCTCTACACTAATGCTAGGAGCATGTGGAATAAGCAGGAAGATCTTGCACTCCTGCTTGCAAGCAAGAACTTCAACATAGTTAGGCTAACTGAAACCTGGTGGGACCCTACTCATGATTGGGCAGTAGGCATTGACGATTATAGGTTGTACAGGTGGGATAGAGTGGGGGAAAAAGGGTGTGTGTGTTGTTTGCTGTGTTAAGGAGCAATATACATCTTCTATAATCAAGATGGGATCAGAGGAGGGCGAAACTGAGGTACTGTGGGTTAGGATACAAGGGGGTTGTGGGAAAATGGACTTGGTAGTGGGATTTTACTATAGAACACCACATCAGGAGGATGAGCTAGACCTGGAATTCTCTGGGCAGCTCTCAGAGGCCATACAGTCAAGAGATACGATTGTCATTGGTGACCTAAACTACCCTGACATCTGCTGGGAGGATCAGCCATCCAGGACTAACTGCTCACGTAGGTGCTTAACCTGTATACAGGGCCTCCACCTAATGGAGGAGGTATATGATCCCACTAGGGGGGGCATGTCTTACTGGGCTTGGCTACGGGGGACAATCTGGTAGCGGATCTGCAGGTACAAGGTAACCTAGAGGATAGTGACCATCAATTGATGAATTTACTATCTGGCGAAGAGTGGGAGAAGTAACCAGCAGGGCAGAAGTACTAGACTTCAGAAAGGCTGACTTCAGGGTGATTAGGAGATTAGTTAGCGGGGCATTAAAGTTCAAGAGCACTGACAAAATGGAGGTCCAGGAAGGGTGGTCATTCCACAGGGAAGTGATCCTTCGGGTGCAGAAGGAGACAATCCCACTGAGCAGAAAAGGGGGCAAAGGGGCCAAGAAACACTCTTGGCTGAACAGGGAAATCCAGGAAAGCCTAAGGGCAAAAAAAGGGGCATACAGGCTGTGGAAGCAGGGCATAGCTACCAAGGAAGAGTATAACTCCTTGGCTCATACTTGCAGGGATGCCAAATCAGCATTAGAACTTAAGCTGGTGGCAGAAATTAAGGACAACAAAAAGTCCTTCTTTGGGTATATAGGGAGCAAAAAGAAGGTACCAGGACATCATAGGACCCCTGCAGGATAGACTAGGGCAGTTGGTGACAAATAGGAGGGACAAAGCAGAGCTCTTCAATGAGTTTTTTGCCTCTGTATTCTTGGGCACATATCTAGACAAATCTCCCAGATGCATTACTGACAGAAGCAGGAGGAAGACCAGCCCACCTACTGTCAGTGCCTACCTAGTAAAGAGACACTTGGTGGATGTGTTTAAATCAGTGGGACAAGATGAGCTTCATCTAAGAGTGCTGAAAGAATTGGCCAGTGTCATAGCAGAACCACTGGCATGGATGTTTGAGCACTCGTGGAACTTAGGTCAGGTCCCAGAGGACTGGAAAAGGGCCAATGGTGTCCCTATTTCCAAGAAGCGGAAGAAGGAGGATCTGGGTAACTATAGACCAGTTAGTCTCACCTCTATCCTTGGGAAAACCTTTGAAAAAATTATTAAGGATCACATTTGTGGGAGTCTAGTGGGAAAAACAGTGCTGAAGGGTAACCAGCATGGGTTCATAGCAGGTAGATCCTGCTTGACTAACCTTGTTTCTTTTTATAAGCAGGTCGCAAAATGTTTAGATGCAAGAATTGAGGTAGATGTCATCTACTTGGATTTTAAAACCGTTGATATGGTATCTCATCCTATTCTCACAGAGAAACTGAGAGGCTGTGACATAGATGATTACATGGTCAGGGGGGTGGCAAATTGGCTTAGGGGTTGCACCCACAGAGTGGTAGTGGATGGGTTGGTATCAGCCTGGAAAGATGTGGGCAGTGGAGTCCCACAAGGCTCAGTCCTTGGACCTGTGCTGTTCGCTGTCTTCATCAGTGACTTGGATGAGGGTGTGGAAAGCACTCTGTCTAAATTTCCTGATGATACCAAATTATGAGGTAAAGTTAACACACTAGAAGGTAGGGAATGAATCCAGGTGGATCTGTACAGGTTGGAAATGTGGGCAGGACAGAATAGGATGCAGTCACAAGGACAAGTGCAAGGTGCTGCACCTAAGGAGAAAGAATCAATATCATGCTTACAGACTGAGGGAGGACTGTCTCAGCAGCACAGCAGTGGAACGGGATCTTGGAGTCATTGTTGACATAAAGATGAACACGAGTTGTCAATGTGACAAAGTGATCAGTAATGCTAACTACACTTTATCATGTATTAGTAGATCATGACAAACAGGTCCACGGAGGTAATACTTCCCCTCTGTGCAATGTTGGTCGGGCCGCAGTTGGAGTACTGCATCCAGTTTTGGATGCCACACTTCAAGAGGCTAGCCTCAAGAGGGTTCAGAGGAGGGCCACTCATATGGTAAGGGGCCTGCAGGCAAAGCCCTACTAGGAGAGATTGAGGGCCCTGGATCTCTTCAGCCTCTGCAAGAGAAAACTGAGAGGTGATCTTGTGGCTGCCTACAAATCCATTGGGGAGGAGGGGAGAGGGCAGCAAGGACTAGGAGATGCTTTGTTTACCAGGGCATCCCTTGGAGTAACTAGGAACAACAGCCACAAACTGATGGCTTGCACATTTAGACATCAGGAAGAGCTTCTTCACAGTCAGGGTTGCCAGAATCTGAAATGGGCTTCTAAGGAAGGTGGTGCTCTCCCCTACCTTGGGGTCTTTAAGAGGAGGTTAAATATGCACCTGGCTGCGGTCATCTGACCCCAGTGCTCTTTCCTGCTCAGGGCAGGGGTCAGACTTGATGATCTGCTGAGGTCTCTTACAACCCAAACACCTAAGAAATATATATATATATTCCCCTGAGAGTTGCTGTAGGACAGAATGAAGGTTACTTGAGTACCTTAAATGTGCATTGCTATACCTTAATCTCTTTGGATTTTTTTCCCTTTATATTATGCTAAGACACAACAAAACAGGAAGCCCTTCTGTATAGATTTTCCCATTCTAGTCTGATGTTGACAGTTTAGCAGAAGATCCTGTGCTGCCAACATTCATGAATTTATTATGGATTTTATCATATGCAATGGTTTTTTTTTAGAGTTCCAGCTGTTGAATCTGGGACTTGAATTCCTTCAAACCTCTGCTATCATTCAAGGGGGAAAACAATACTACATTTTTTGCTAGCTATTGTGGCATCTCTGCTAAAGGACTGTGGTAGTTGACAAGTCTTTTGGTGCATGTTTGTATGTTTAGATCTGAGTTATCCAGAGACAGACGCTGAGCTGAAAGCAGTACAACCACAGAAGATAGCAGAATGGTTAATATGAAGGGAGCACTGCTGCCTGATGTAAGGGACTAGTGTCATATCTTAGAAAAATTTCCCTTGAGAAGAAAGCTTGAGAGTAAAAATAAGATGCACGTAGGTTCTAGCAGGAACAGAGAGATGGAAAACAAATTGCCTGTTTGGCTTAGAAAACAAAAGAAGAGAGAGAAGTCCTATGATCAAAATAGATTTCCCTAGATATTAAGAAAAAAGAAAAAACATTCACAAATGTTTGATTGAAATTAATGGAGCAAACAATTTTTCAGGTTGTTGGTGTGTTTAGACAGGCATTGCTGTTTTTGACCCATTTTGTGTCTAGTTTATGTCTTTAAGGTTTAATTTGCAAGGAATAGGGGCACACAACCATGTGATTTTTTGAATGAAAGGATAACAAAGGGATACAATGGAAAGATGGCTGGCACTCTGAGAAGCTGGGTACCCTGATGTAGTCATACATTTTGTTTTATATATTCTTCCTTCATGGGAATGGAGTAAAGATTATGTCTGCCCTGGCAGCATGGATTGGTGACTCAAGTACAATACAGTCTTAAACATTCTTTCATGGAAGACTTTTATAAATACTTGAATATACCCACATTTCCCCGTTCATTGAAACATGAAACATAGGGCTCAGGTCAGGACATTCACCTCATAAAACTTTACATTTCTGTTGTAAGTCTTGTGCTACGTTGTGTGTATGTGAAGCTTTTCATGCTTCACTGCAGAAATCTTGTAAGTTCTTGATTTTATTAAGAAGCATAAGGCGTTTGCAGGGTTTGCTTCTCTCCTGTGTAAGGCAATGGAAGATTTGCAGACTTTTTTGGGAGCAGGATAGCTTTTGGAGCCAGATTCAATAAAGGAGTTAAGTTATGAAGCCCCTAAAGTAGGTCTTAATCAGAATTATGGCAGCTGAGTCCAAAACTGCAAGCCTGAGAACACTTTTTTTTTTAAAGCTATTATGGGGGTGTTTTAAATTTGATAGACACCTACATTTTTTTACTTTAAAGTTCCTGAGGTGCCTAGTGCTGTACCTCTGTTCTTGCCCGGAACTATATCAGCAGTGACAGGACTTAGAAGCTCAGGGTCTTGCTCATGCCTAAGTCAAACTGGGAATCCAGATTTGATTACTTCACCTAAATTCCCTAAGGTGCTCAATTTGGTCAGTGTTCTTGGAGCTTACGTAAATGCACATTGACAGGATCGGGCTCCTCCAAAGGCACTTCACAGGACTCTGCATTCCACTCCTGGAGTCAGGCAACCAAAACTTAGGCCAGTGGCTCTTAACAGGGATCCTGTGGCTGCTAGATGCTTTTGAGGGTACTGAAAGGAGATGAACATTAGCTCTTCACTGCCTGGCCCCTATGGAAGAACATAAGCACATGCTAATTTATGCCTGGCTCCAGTGCAAGAAGGTAGGCTCATGATCATCCCTGCCCCATTGCTTTAAGTGTTTGCTCCTTTCCTCCCTCTCCCCGCTCCTTGTTAGGAGTGAAATGCTGCAATAAATAAATTAGTTATTGAAATGGAGTGCCACTTAATTCACAGGATTTATGGAGGGGTGCTGGGAGCCTAACAGGTTTAGAAATACTGACTTAGGCAGCACTTTTGCTCCTCATTCCATCTGGACCTTTGTCTGCAGTATGGTGTGTTTGCCTGTGTAGGAAGTGTGATGTTATATTTTTTTTGTGCATTCTGGGCCTAGCTGAAAGTAGTCTGGAACTAATGATCATAGGCAGTGCTTCTGCAGGGAAGCATGGATGAAACTATTCCATGGAGGCATATTAAAGTCACTCCAGAAGTGAATTGATGATTTCACAAACCTCAAACCAAGTAGCCCAGACCATTTTTCTTGTGCAACTGAATCATATTTGAAATATGAAAAATGTGTACACGACCTTCATTTAAACTGTCACGGTTTATAGTTACCAGAAAGATGAAGGAATCTCAAGAGGGAAATTTGTGAGTGAGTCAAAAATTAAAGATTCTGAACAAATCTACATGATGTGGGATTGCAAAATGATTCTAGGTCTGATTAATCCTCACTGTAACCAGTTCAACCACAAGACAGCTGTGTCGCCTTTGCTCAGATGTTCTGCAGTGGGTATCACATCAGCTCAAGCTCCAGAATACTTAAGATCTCCTACTGACTTCCAGTAAAGACAAGTTTGCCTGTCTTTAAAATTTCAGTCTGCATTTTGTGCTGCATTTTTCTGTGTTGCACTTGGATTTTGTTGTAACAATATTCTTTTAATTGCTGAGCCACTTGCATCATGCTGCCTTTGTTTATTTTCTTTGGCAAAATAAAACAACCTAACTTTCCTTTTCTAAATGTTTCTCCGTAACAGCATCAGGAAATGTTCTGTGCCTCGCTCTATTAAGCACGCGTTTGTTTAAAAAATGGTATGCCTGAGCGAGGATCTCTTTTTTTCCCCCCATATTTATAATTTGACACATGCTTCCTCCATTTTCCAGCCCCCTGTATAATCTTTCTCTCTGCAATTCCCCTCTCATTATGTGACAGTTGTGAAACAGGCAGGAGAAACGATGAGTTGAAGAAACAATTTACATTTTTACTCCGAAATACCTTTTTAATCTCCTGCAGCCAAAAGAAATTCCAAGTGGAAAATAAAATGACAATATGTCATGCAGTAGTATAAGGCAATTGTTTGTCATGAACCCACAAGTCAGGACTGCAGTATTTTGATTTCCCATTAGTGCTTTCAGTTTTCATTGAATGAGCTTACATTGATCCCACATTTTTATTCCTAGCTTGTTACCATTTTTTGTGAGATATAAGGGCATTGAATAGCCAGAATGAAAAACTGGAAATTTGTCAAAAGGACCAGATTTTGAGAAAGTGATGAGTGCTCATACTCTAAAATCAGATATTCTGAGGGTTTCTCAAGCTAGGTGCCCAAAACCATGGGTGACTGGTGCCACCTTAGGGGAGGGGTACATGCCCCCTCAGCGACAGGGTGGAGGGGTCAGGGTAAGCAGCAAGCACGGTCAGTCAGGGGGGTGCACTGGTGCACCCCCTACTCATTGCCACTGCCCAAAACTGTTAGTGCTTTTTGAAAGTTTTGGCTAGTATCCTTATTATACAGCTCTGCACACATTAGTGTCTAGCATTTTGCTGTATCAAAGAGACATCCCATATATATTAGACATCAAAGCTGCCTGGGATTAGAATGGTAAAAAATAAGCTGCAATATTCAGAATTTATCTCTTCAGAGGTAACTACAGAGAATGTATGGGAGCAAGTGGGGTTGAAGAGATATTTGGAAGATCTGCCATACAGGTATAGCCTGTCTGTCAGGTGGGTAATAGCAGCAAGCAGGCCAGGGTTCAGTATATCTAGGATTCTTTTTCACAAATCAGTAAACCAGCCTAAGCTATGTACACACACATGCTAAGGTTGTGTACAAACAACATTGTCTTTATTAGAAGGAAGGGAACATAGCTGTAAACTTGGGAGATACTTGCTTATATATTCCAATGCTATTAAAAGGTAAAATAACCATGCCTTTTCCCCACACCTTTGGCCATAGTTAGTCAACTCCCATGCACTCACTGATGAGTATGTCCCATAAACAACAGTCTCTTGTTCACACCACCTTACCCATTCAGGAGACCCCTCTCAGAGCTTTGAGCAGTGTGGAGCAGTAAGGTCAAAAGTCTCTTTGAAGTGTTGCCTTCTGACCCAGGGAAGGTGTTAGTTTGGTTCTGCCTGAAGCTCCATTACTTGACTCAACTTAGTGATTCCTCAAGGGGCTGTGTAGGCTGTCCTTCACTGGAGTCCACTCAGCTTTGCTTCTGTCCTCTCCACTATCTCACTGCAAAGTTTTCTGTGTCTGCATGGCTTCTCATCATGGAGTCCTTACTCTATATCATTTCTTGCTGCCAAGTCCTTTGCATTGTTGATTGTAACACAGTTGTTATAGATGCAGAGACAACATCACCCTCAAGTGTGATGTGGTCATTTGACAATAATTTATTCACTTTAAAAGAGCTTTTTTTCCTGTCTCTGGGTACTTCTACACCTGATGCTATATTTCCATAGCAACACACTACAGCAACAGAATGCTGGCAGGCAAAAACTGTGACATGGCAGCTATGTCATCATAGCGACATGCTTCCTTGGTATAGTGCATTGCTACGGCGATGTAGTGGCTAAAAATAACCATGCAATGTGCAGATGGTGCAGTATATGCAGTTACTACACCATCATTTAGTACTTCCAAAAGTAACTACTAAATGATAGTGCAGTAATGACAGCGCTGTAGGGGCACATGTAGATGTACCCTCTGAACCTCACTGGGAGCCCACAGTCCTTCTCACCGCCAAAGTTCAGGTGACCTTTGAATTGATTAATGGCAGCACTTTTCTGTTTTCACCAATAGGGAACAGTGGAGTACAGAGGTCTTTTGTGCATGTGGAGGTTATAGGATCTAAGGCTCTGGAGTATAAAGGCTGATTAGACATACATTTTACTGGGCTGGTTTAATCAAGGACAATCCTGCCTTGAGCAGGAGGCTGGGCTAGATGGCCTCCTGAAGTCCCTTCCAACCCTGCTGTTCTATGATTTTGGTCAAAATTATTAATTTTTCTCCCCTGAAAATAACAGAAGCCATTGCTTCCATTGAAATAAAAAAAATATTTATATTTCTTTTTTCCTTTAGATATGAATTTGTTAGTTTTCAGCTTGAAGCTCTTTCTGATAGAATTTGTTCTCTCTGGTCCTGCTCTGATGAGGTGTCAGTCACCTTAGTTGCCATGGATTGCAGTAATAGTTGAAGCTGCTCAGCTTCCTTCTAGAAGCTGCTTAGCACCCGTCAGGGTTGAACCTACCTTCAGCTTATTCCTTGCATGTTCCTGGAAGATGCAGCTGTTCCCACCCCCTGTTTTCTTCCCCCGCCCCCACCACTAACTTAGTTTGACTGCTGTTTTTTAAAGAACATATATATAGTTGCAGGAAAACTATCTTTCTTTGTAAGCTTTCAGGCACATGCACCATTCCTCAGGCTCAGGAAAATTAAAGATGGTAAAAATTCCCCATAGGTATAAAATAAATTTAATTTTGCACAGAGGTAGCTGAAGGTGGAAGTCTGTTCCTCTGGGTCCATGAGCCTATCTTTGCGAGTTGCTCTTTGATGTACAGACAAGGCGGGAGTCCTTCCCTGATGGTGTCAGATGGCAGAAAGGCAGGGAGGTGTAGAAATCTTTCTTTGTTGTTCAGCAATGACATTTCATTCCCAAACTGGTTAAAATTCATCATCTTCCATGTTTCAGGGATGTATTTGGTAGCCATATTTGTTTGAGACAGAAAGAAATGCAAACTTCTAGAACTCTTGGTTCAGAGATGATACCTTTTATTAGACCAACTAAAAAGTCATAAAAAAAATTTAAAAAGGAAAGTTTTGGGTTTTTTTTTTTGCTATTTCTTAGTTGGTCTAATAGAAGGCATCATCTCTGAACAAAGAGTTCTAAAGTTTTGCATTTATTTTTGTATTGGGTCAACACAGCTACCAAATACGTCCCTTGTAGTTGCAGGGACATTCACCAAGCTTGTGTCTGGGGATGGTGGAGGAGGGGGAGCAAGCAGGAGCCTTGCAACCCCATACCCAGTATGTATATATAAGTGGGGGAGGGAGTTTATGGGAAAGCCTTCTGAGGCACTGTAGCAGTGTCAGCTCCACTCCAGCAGCAGCAGCAGTGGCCAATTTCTCTGTGAGCCTCTCCCTCCCCCAATAATATATACATATTGGGTATGGGGTTACAAGGCTTCAGGAGATGATCCTGCTTGCTCCCCCTGCCCCACCATCCCCAGACACATGCTTGGTGTGGCACTGTTCTCCTGTGGGCAGGCAGGGGTAATTCAGAGCTGCTCCCGCCATGACCAAGACTCCCGTTGGGGGGCGGGGGGAATTCTACTGTCCCCATATAGTATGCATCTGGGGTGGGTGCCCCCCTTGTCCTACCCTAGTTATGCTATTGACGAGTGAATTGCCTGTTAAGAATGATGGGGGAAGGGGGTGGGTGGGATGAAACGTCACCACCCACCACCTCATGCCACCGCCTCCTCCCAGGAGCGGGTAGTTGTGGGGAGAAGCTTGCCCTGCTGTCCCCTCCGCCAGTACCCTATGCCACCTCCACAGCCAGAGGAAATGGTGGGGGCAGAGGAGGATGGCAGAGCACCATCATGATGGAGGGCAGAGAGCAGGGGCTCTGTTCCCTCTGTCCCTGTTGTCACGGGTGCTCTGCCATCCCTGCCATTCCCTCTGTCCCCCTCCACCAGCACTCTCTGCCACCACCGCTCCCATCCCCTCCATCCTCACTATCATGGCAGCACTCTGTGAGGAGCACTCTGATTGGTTGTTTCAGTAAGTAGTGTGATTGGCTGCCAAGATAACCAATCAGAATTTTCCAAGAGCATTATAGGCAGAGACAGATGGACTGAGCCCTTTATATCTCTAGAATTGTATCTATATTGTGTATTGTGTGAATCCCTGCCAAATCTAAGTCTTATGTTCTTGAGTGATTTTCTGTCTCTTTATGTTCCATACTACTTGATACGGTCTGTTGTCTTGAGTTTCTTTTTGGTCTTTAGGTTTACTCAGTACCTAGTACGAGGAATGTTTGCATAAGCCTGCCTTCATTAGTGGAATTTCTTTCTCAAAAGATGCTCACTGGAATCCTTCATGCAGGCCCATGACCTTAACTGACTTATCTTTGACCTGCTTGTATTTTGGCTTCTGCTAACATCCTTTTCTATGAGTTGCAAAACACCCCTTTTGTTGGTGTGGTGGTCTGTCTTGGTAGTCTTTGGGTCTCTTCCTGGCTTGCTGTGTTTATTCTCTCTGGCTTTGTATTGGGGGGTAGTTTGTATCTTTAGAACCAGGTTAGATGCCTTACAGGATGGTTTTATGTTATAGTCCTTTCTGAAAGGATCTAGGGCTCTATAAATTAGTTGAATAAAATGAACTGACACATATTTCTTCCAACATATCTGCACAAAGACAGCATAGCTATAAAAGGGACCTGAAAACACTAGGTATATTTAATGACAGATGCTTACTACTTTTTTCAACAGTGGTTATATAAAACAATGAGATCAAACCTTTAATTTTGTAGGGAATTTTAGTGCTTCTATAAAGGACTAGGTTAATGTAACTAAGGATATAGATGCATTCAGAATACAGCTCAGGTGTGTTGTACACTTCCCTGGGCAGACAGCCAGCACAAGAACTACTTACTCATTAAGCCCCACCTAAGTCTCGTTTTAGGTTACTGTCTTCAGGATGGACACACATTCAATGAGACCAGTTCCTTTCTCATGTGTTATGGTGCAATCACTGTTGGTAACAATTTGATATGTCTACCAACCACAACTGAATTTGGGTCATTGGTGTGGAGAAAAATGATGCTGTAAAATTGCAAGTTTCTTCAGCCATCTTGCTAGAAGTAGAATTGGAGCTATTATTTCAAAGCAATGCAATGCTATGTTAATTGCATACACTTCCTTCCTAGGAAATCGTTTTTTCTCAAAGCAGTTCATCCTTTTAGGGTTTGCTTCTATTACCATCAGACTCAGTGACAAACCTCCTGTATGGTATATATGGAGCTGGATTAGGCCTTCAGCTTAAAAAGATACTTTTTTCACTGTAAGAACTGGTTTTGGGGCCTGATTCTGTTCACACTGAAGACAATAGAACTTTTCCACTGACTTAATTGGGAACAAGATCAAGCTTTAAGAGTGCTGGTGTGAGGTAATGCAAGAGGCATTAAAATATTAGGAGAGTAAGAACATGCAAAAATAACATAGTTTTCTACAGTATATTATTTATATCTATCTGAGAAAATTATAGTCCAATGTGCTCATGTGTTTTTAATATCTTAGAAATATACAACAAACAGCTATTTAAAGGTTTAAAAAATATTTGATGTTTCATTCTGCCCACTCGGTACTCTGAATGTTAGCCAACATTAATTCAAGTCCAGTTGATCCTAATAAGTCACTAAGACCCTATTTCATAAATATGCAATTCCAGATGGTTATTTCTGGCACTGCTGTTAAACAAAAGCCTTTACCCTCAGAATGACAGAATTAAGGGATTACAGTAGACTGAAAATCATGAATAATGCACGAGTATCTCCCCATCATGATAATTTCGGCCCAATCCTGCCAAACCTTATGTCTAGGAGTAGTCAGTCTGCATAGGAGTAGTCCCATTGGAGACAATGGGGTGAGTGCTGTGAGACAAGTTTGCTGAACAGGTATAACGTGCCTGAAGTTTTCTGGGGGTGGAGCCAGGATTTGGCAAAGGGAGTGGGGGCCAATGTGGGACAGACACCCCAGCTGCAGGAATGGCTGCAGCTGTAGCCCCTGCCCTCTGGCCCCAGCCTCCTTCTCCTCCTGCCTGCTCTCCCCACAACCAGTGTGGGCAGAACCATGCAGTGGGAGACTCTGGGGACTTTTAAAAAGTCCCTAAAGCAGGTAAGAATCCCTCCACCCTTTCCCTCTAAGCTCAGAGGCATGTCCCATCCCCTCTCCCATGTGCCACTGCTTTTCCTGCTGTTTCAGGGATGGGGGAAATTTCACAGTTGCTCTTGCCTGCTGCACCCAGGAGCAGCTGTGTGGGGGCTGGGCTCAGCTGGGAACAGCAGCAGCAGCAGGGATGATGGATGCAGGGGGGTTTCCCCTATCCTGCCTAGCCCTCTGGGAATCCAGAGGAGCCCAGTCCCCATGCAGGCTGGCTGGAAAGGCAGGACTGGCTTTGAAGCTTCCCCAGCTCCTGGGACAGCCAGGAAAGCAGGAAGTGGCAGGTAGGGAAACATGGAGCATGTGGGGAGGAAGTAGCGGGGATTCTGACCTGCTTTGGGGACTTTAAAATAGTCCCCAGAGGCAATTTGACCGGGGGTTGGGGTGTAGCTGCACCATTGCACCCCCTCTGTGACTACCCCTGAAGCTTTCTATTACAGAAATAGGCTTACTGAGTTAAGGCTACCGTACTTTGGCTCTTGCAGCTGCATTACAGGCTATTTTTCATACATATCTCAAATAGATATCTTTATTGTCCCTATATAGTATATTGTCCCCAAAAGAATATGTCATTTCTAATGTCATTCCCCTGAAATTAGTATTGAGGCACAATTATTTTTTTTCCTTAAGATGTCCTTTAAAATCATCTGGAAAACATCTCTCCTCCACTTGTGTCTTCTGGCAGTGCCTGTATCTTTCTTTTGGATGTTGCCAATGAAAGAATTAGTTCATGTCTTTGGTACAAGACATTTGTGTAAAATATAGATTATAATGTGCAGAATTTGCAGGTCATTGAAGTGTCACAGTCTACTGAACTGGGTCTGGAATCAATAAGGTAGACATCAAACTCAATTTTATTTAATTTTCATTACTACCTATGGTATAACCGCACACAGTTTTACACAAATGGAAGTGAAACATGAAAGCTTATCAAAACTTTAGAAACAATATTTTAAATGACTTATAAATATGGCTAAAAGGGACTGCTAAGTATATCACAGTATTAGTATTATTTTTCTTTTCATTTTGACAGACTTAAAAGGCAAGACAGACAAGATATGAACACATTACAAAGTCAAAGAAGGAAAAAACAAACTATATTTTTGTGGTAACTTAACTACTGTGGTTTCATTAACTTAACTTTTGCTTCTCCAGCGAATTAGTTTAGTGAAATTAGGCACAAAGTAGAAAAGTAAAAGATAATATGGGTTGTGTTTGATTGTCCAAAATTCAGAGATGCATGCTTTAGGATTAAGCAACACAAGATTGACACACTGCGTATTCTGAAATAAAGGGAATGTTTAAAAAGACATAATTGCAGTCACATTTTAAACTGCTTTTCTCTCATTGTAGTCTGTTTAGGCACCTTGCATAAATACTTCAGAGTACAAATGTAGGCAAGTGATGGTCTACTGGTAATAGCAGGTAGTGAGTAGTGATTACTTATCCTGATTGGTTAAGAATTACACACCACTTACAGTATTATTTTCCTTGCTGTGGTTATCTTGTCTCCTATACCCACCCACATGGATTGTTTTCCTTTCCTATGTAGCATCTGTCTTGTCTCTTAAACTGAAAGATTTTGGGGCAGGGACTGGCACTTTTTATGTAGTTCCAGCATCTAAAATGATGGTGTCCTGATCTGGTCAAGCTGTTCCCACTACTCCTATACAAATATTAACGATATGCTATAATAGATACCAGTGGATCCCATTGCCTCTACAGTGTGGAATCTCAGTTGTTCAGTTATATGTCCACTGTCAATAGCTAGTGGAAATTTTTCTTCAGTTAAATAGGTAGATGCATGTCTTTTCTCAGCAGGATTACCTGGGTTCTGTCCTTGCTGTTGCCATGAAGTCCTGAGTGGCCGTGATATGCGGTGTGGTGACCACTACATAAAAAGCCAAGAACACTTGAGATTTATTATGGAAGGCCAATGCTATCAATTGGTAACTGAGACACTAATGGCCTCATTTCTCTAGAAATAAAGCTCTAACTTCCATAAGCGCTATCATTTAGATATATTGTTTAGGGTTTATCAATCTCTTTTCCAAATGACAGCTAAAATGATTACTATTATTATGCTTTATTTTACCTTCATATGCTACAGTCATTTCTGTCAGGTCAAACGAAGGAATTGCCATGCACACAGTCCTTTATGGGAAATATTTTGAAAAGCCAATCTGGTTCTAATAGCAAGTATGTTGCTGTCAAGTTCTGGGTCAGTAGAGAAGCACTGACAGGGCTGGCTTTTTTTAAAAGCCAAACTTAGGTTTTGGATTTTGAAGCAAAATGTTAGTTTTGCATGTCTCTCTTTTGTGTGGAATATCTCCAGTCCCATCTAACACAATGAGGAGAAGCCTTTGTTTCAAACTTACAACACAATGATATTTTAGGGGTAACTGAAATATTGACTTGCTTTTCCCAGAGCTTAAAATAAGTGGAATTTTCTTTTGTAATCTTTTTCCCAGTGAGCAATGAGAATGTATGACCTCATCATATATCTACATCAGAAACATCTCCATGGCAATAGGCTGTGATGTGGAAAAATGAATTGGAAGGTCTCTAGGCAGATGTTACAGAAACATTCAGTTGGGTTAACTTCTAGAAGAGACCTGTCTAAGACAAGAAATAGTGGTTATGGTGAAATGCTACTCTAAGCTGTGGCAGACATTGGAATGGTATGTAAGGCTACTCCATTGTAGTGAGAAATCCTGGGATTAAAGGGTGAGTGTTTTTGAGGGTTAGCTTTATTATGTGCTGAAAAGGAACATTATATATTTCCTTTAGGCTGGGGCCAGGTTTGTGGACTGCTTTGGGGGGAAGGGGGTGACATCATACCTCCTATTAAAACTATCCCTGCTCACTCCCTTTCTTAAGTCTGGCACAGCTGGAGGTACCCTTGGGGACCAGTGCCTCTTCTGAACTTGATTGTCATTACTCCTTACAAGACAATATAGAGGTAGAGAAAGCTTCTGGAACTCTAGGCCTTTCGTATGTATTCACAAGACAGTCTGTCCCTCCATATTGGAAATAAAGGAAGTGCATTATAATAACATTATATACATCCTTTCACAGAAGCTTCCTTTAGGTTGTGGCATTTATTATGTAGATGACATTTACCATGGAAGCAGGGTTTGCTACCTTGGAAGGAAGAGGGACATAGAGGTGAACAAATGGGAGTGTATAAAGGAACAAATTACAGTGAGTTAAAAGGGGGTGGGACTATACCAAGTCAGTGTTTCCATAATAATGGTCCCTGTACCCACTTTTACACTGTGGCAAGTGGAACCTAAACCACAGTAACTACCTAGCCATTTCATGAAAGAGAAGCTGCCTTGGTTTACCCTTCATTTACTAAAGGTTCCGTTTCAGAGGATCCACCAGTACCCACGGAGACACCTGGTGGCACCACGGAAACTAAGAGTGAATGGGAGGTGAGGCTGCCTGTCAAGTACAAGGATTATGTAATGGGATCCAGACCCCTTTGGTGAGCCAAGTGCTAGCAACCTCTAGCTCCGTGGCCCTGAAATGTTCCCAGTTAAAGTAGCTGCTGATGGGTAAACGAACATTTCCTAGACATCATCTGCCTGGCAGTAAGCTCCTGCCCCTTTTAGCTCTTTATAATGTGTTCATTTATTCATACCCTCCATTACACTTGGGCAGAAAGGGAAAAAAAATCTCTGACAAGGTATATTAGGTCTTTCCTGGCCTGTCTAAACTGTATCTATATGTGAAGAGTAAGTAAATTTCATACTTTCATAGTCGGTAGGGTCGGAAGGGACCTGAGGAGATCATCTAGTCCGACCTCTTGCCGTGGCAGGAAAGAGTACTGGGATCAAACAACCCCAGCCAGATGTTTGTCCAGCCTTTTTTTAAAGACCCCCAGGGTAGGAGCCAGCACCACTTCTTTTGGAAGTTGGTTCCAGGTTCTAGCTGCCCTGACAGTGAAGTAGTGCCTCCTAATGTCTAGCCTGAAACTACCCTCTGCTAGCTTGAGTCCATTGTTTCTTGTAACTCCTGGGATTGCTCGGGGGAACAGGGACTCTCCCAGTGCCTGCTGGTCCTCCTTGACTAGTAAGTACACTGACACTAGATTCCCCCTCAGCCTTCTCTTTTGGAGGCTAAACAAGTTCAGGTCCCTCAGCTTCTCCTCGTAGGGCCTGCCCTGCTGACCCCTGATTATGTGGGTGGCCCTCCTTTGGACCCTCTCCATGCTGTCCACACCCCTGCTGAAGTGCAGCACCCAGAACTGGATGCAGTACTCCAGCTGTGGCCTGACCAGTGTTTCATAGAGGGGGAGGATCACCTCCTTGGACCTGCTTGAGATGCATCTGTGGATACATGACAAGGTATGGTTGGCCTTCCTGATCACATCCCCACACTGTTGGCCTATGTTCATTGTGGCATCAATGATGACTCCAAGATCCTTTTCTGTCGCAACACTGTGGCAAGAAGGGAGTTCCCCAGCCTGCAAGTATGCTGCTGGTTCTTCCTCCCCAGGTGCAATACTTGGCACTTGTCAGTGTTGAACCCCATCCTGTTCTCTTTGGCCCACCCCTGTAGCCTGTCCAGATCTGCTTGCAGCCTGTTCTTTCCTGCTAGTGTACCCATTTTACCCCACATCTTAGTGTCATCTGCGAACTTGAACGGGGTGCTTTCTACCCCCCTTGCCTAAGTCACTGATGAAGATGTTGAATAGCACAGGCCCGAGGACTGAGCCCTGGGGCACCCCACCACCCACATCCCTCCAGGTCGAATAAGACCCATCCACCACCACTCTCTGGGTGCGGTCCTCCAGCCAGTTAGTGACCCATCTGACTGTGTAGGCATCAACACCACTGCCTCCTAGTTTCTTATTGAGAATGGGGTGAGAGATCATGTTGAAGGCCTTTCTAAAGTCCAGAAAGACTATATCCACTGCGACACCTGCATCCAAGGACTTGGTGACCTGGTCATAGAAGGCCACCAGATTGGTTTGACAAGACCTGCCCCTAATGAACCCATACTGGTTGCCCCTGAGCATAACCTCCCCTAATATAGAAGAAATTTAAAAAACAATATGCATGCAAAAGAAATGTTTAACACAGTACATACTTTGTTGGTAGCTGGTGCTGTTGTGTTTGGTATGGTCTTTTTTAGCAAAGCTTATCCTGTGAAATAAAAGACACTGCATATTTAGACTTCACTAACTTTTGACAGCTCTGGTACTCCAACAAGAGAGAGCTCTTATATACTTTATTATGGTTATTATTTCTGGTAATACACCCATCATGAACCAGTACCTCATTGTACTAGGTGCTGTATAAATACAAAGCAAAGAGCTAGTCCATTCTCCAAAGTACTGACAATTTAACAATCTTAAAGATTTCCTAGCTCCTTGATAATTACAAAGAAGGTACTCTTACTCAGGGATGTATCAAGAATTCTGGGACCCAAGTTTAATGTTCAGGATGTGGTTAGTGTCCCCTCAACAATTTGGAGTTCTTTATTGGCTCTTATGTCTTCTATATTCTGGAAGCCACCAGATTTTATAACCAGAACCCTACATATATATATGTAGCTTAGCCCTGAAGGTGTGATATGTTTAATAAACACAGTTATTTAGACTCAGCTATGCTCTTTTGTTTCCTTATTAGCTTTGTTGTATAAATAATGAGAGAGATAACACTTTTCCAGAGAGTAGTTAGAATAATGCTAGCAGGAATACAGACAAGTATGCTGCATCTTTGCCCAAATCAGCATGGAAATAGGAAGGCACTGAAGTGTTTAAGCCTTGGCTAGTTACATTGACCAATTATACTGTGAATGCTTCAGTGGGCTACTGTAAAGTTGTCTTAAAAGGGAAGCTACCCAAGAAGGAGAAACTAGTGCTTTAAAATGATGGTAAGTGTAATTTATTGGCAGAGGAGGTAAAAAATGCAAATCAACATTCCTGTCCTCCAACTTAGCTATCTATTTCAGTGTTCATAAAGGTGCCTAGGAAACTAATGACACAAATGGAGGTACCTGTCAATTTTCTTTGTGGAGAATAGAGAAATAGTAAGGGAAATGAAAATTGCAGCAGAAGAAATGAACAGGAAATTAAAATATCTGATGGTAGAACAAAATTTCTTGACCACATGAATTATAAATAGGCTTTTCTTCATGTATCTAAAGAGAATTTTAAATACAGGTTTTCTCTCTCGCCCATCCAAAGACATGAAGGAAGACCAAAAATGGAAAAAAGTCCAACCGGTTAGAAAATACACTATGTAGAAAACCTCTTTGGAGACATGTTTGCTTGGTTCTGAGTGTTACTAATAGAGAGGTACTAATGTGCAACCCCAGTTATGCAAGCTATTGATCCTCTGAACAGCAGCTTTTGTTATACTGACTTGTGGCTGGTGTTAGTGCATAACAGACTGCACCCTTTTAAAGTTTTATTTAATACAGTACTGTATCTCTACTCATGGTGTTAGATTTAGTAACTTTTTGTAGCATGGTGCTCCTTTAAGGTTTATTGAAACGGAGATATCATCTGTTAAGTATGGTATAGGTTTACATTATGCATCGTGTAGTATCATGTGGCCTTCCTGACAGGATGCTGCAGGTTTAATTAGCACAATAAATTCAGATATCTGAATGGTTTTTGAGTACTTTCCAAATGGGTTCAGATGACTAAGAATGTACTGTAGCTACTCTAGGAAGAAAGCAAATAGAAGTTGGCATTGGCACCTTGCCTGCAAATTTTATTCAAGCTAGCATTTCTACTTCTAAAACAGATTTATATAAGCTTATTTATATTATCCATACTATTTTGATACATGTATCTAAATGCAAACTCTAGGGGTGCGGACACAAGTGCAGCTCCTTGCTGTATACTGAGAAGGCTTTGCAGGAAGCCTTCTGAGCTACAGTGATCCCCCAGACCAAACCAAAGTTCGCTGTTGGTTCTAGTGGGGAGGGGAATTGAGCTGCTGGATGGGAGCCTGCAGAACTGTTTCCCTTAGCAATGGCCTCTCCTCCCTCGCAGTCTGTCCCTGTTTTCCGAGTGGGAGGGGGAAAGGGAGCAGAGGGAGCTCATGCTAGGGGTTCTCTGGCCAGTGCTGGAGGGTAGGGTAGGTGGATTGGATCCCTACCTCAGGGGGGCTCCAATCTACTCACCCCACCATCCAGCAAGGGCTGAAAAAGAACCAAACCAAACTCCCTCTGCTCCCCTTCCCCCCTCCCATTCTGAAAATAACAACAGGCTGGGAGGCAGCGCAGACACAACTGGCAGAAGATGCTCTGTTTTGAAAATGTCTTCTTCTGAACCCTCATGCAGTGGTGTATGGGTATATACAGTATGCAGTCAATGAAGGTTCAGCTTTTCACTCGATTGACCATTTCTGAAGTGGCCTGCATCCATGCATTTGTGTTTGGTCATAGCTATAAACTGCTTTCTATGGCCACATCAGGTGAAAATTGTCATGTCTCTCTGCACCCTAGGTTTCTGATTTAGAACAGTAGCAAAAGTATGTCAGGTTAGATAGCAGACTGGGTAAGTTTACTGTTTTTTCACGTGTCTTGTCTTTTCATTGGTTTGATGCTTTTGTTTTGAGTTTGGCAGCTACATCCCAGAAGAGTGGACAACCCCAAACTGCTGAGGGATTGGTGCACTGTGTTACAAGGAGGCCCAGCCCAGAAGAGGCAAAAGATGCTGTAAGTCAGGTTTGTAATGGATAGGGAAGCTTGCACCTGTCAACTTAAGTCATTTTGGTGAAGTATCTGCCTTTCTTGAACACTACTTGTGCTACTGTTTTCAAAAGGAGTTGGCCCTAGAAGTATTTTAAAACTTTATTTCATTTTACACCAGTCCTCTGTGCTTCAAAAGCTGAAAAGGAAGAGAGTAGAGGGTACATATTCTGAGTAGTATTAAGTGTAAATGATGCAGCTAGAAGTATGTGTGTGTGGAGGGGGTGGGTGGAAGCTTACTATAACTAGGAAGATCTAAAAATTGCCACATGTCCTAGATATAGCTATAACAAAGGAGGATATATCCCAGCCCTACGTGCAGCCCAAATGATGATTCACACTGAGATTCCAGCCAGCACAAAACCATTAATCACTCATGTTAGGTGCCATTGGGGCACAGACTGAAGATACCACTCGACTAGTGGTGTGACCTCTATACCTCAGTGACCTGTTTGGGTGCCTGTTTGTCATCGTTGTCTGAACCAGCCCTGTCTGTGGCTTGTAACCACTGATTCAATGGAGAAGATGATGACTCCAGATAAGTTTCCTGACTTCTTCTCATCTCAACATGGCTTGTAGTTTTTAATAGCCAAGGGAGTGCCAGGATATCTGCACTTTGTGCGGCATCCTTAGCAAGGGAGTTTTCGTTTTGTTCTAAAGTTCTCTGCCTCTCCGCAGCTACATATTTGTCATTCCAAGCTCAGCAGTCAGCACTGAGGACTATCCGTTGACCTTTCCTCCAGCAGTCGCATCCAAGCCAAGGGTATTTTTATGCTGAGCCATGGATTTTTTGTGGTGGGGTTTTGTATCTCTCACACTTCAAGTTTGGCTGAGTGCCTCAAAAATTATATTAGCTGAAAGCTTGCCTTATTTGGAAAAAATGTGTGGTTTTCAGGGTGACTTCATGGTAGCCCTATTGCTTTCTCCCTGCTCTCAGTCTTGCTGGTCTCTAGAAAATTTCACTAGGAAAATTCTAACACTTGATGCTAATTTTTCTGTTGTAGGTTTATGCTCAATATTGGAGAGATGGAAGATATTGCCACTTTGAATCTATTCTGGGCCAGTAGATATCAAAGTTGTTGTTGTCATCAGTAGTAGAAGCTAATTTCTAGGAGCATGTTTAAAATTAAAATTTTAATTAAAATTAAATTGAAATACATTGTACTTAAATAAATAAATAAATAAACAATTAAAATAAAATTAAAATATATTTTTAAAATTACATTTCATATTAGTTGGAAAATTTGACCCCTCTGCTTTTCAGGCTCCATAGAGATCTAATGGAAGTTAGATTCCCCCCCCTGCCCCCGCCCCCCAAGCATGTGTAAAAATGCCTGTGGTTTTTAAGTGATGCTTAATGCACACTAGCTTATTTTAATGTGTATTAACTAAATAGCATGTTTCTAGTGAGGTTTTAATAAGCATTAAAATAGCCTACTGAGCATTAAAGCACACGTGTAGACACACCCATTCAGGTTATAACTGGGGAGCTCTGCTGTTGATTTAAAGACAAATCCTGGTCTCACTGGCAGCATGAAGAAACTGATTGATTTCACTAAGATCAAGATATAGTGGTTTGTATCTAACAGATTTATTGTGGGCCATGCCAAGAAAGAAGTCCTGGCAATTGCTATTTAGTTGTATTCTCACAACAAGACTTCTGAGATTTACTCTGGGAGGGGTAAATTTAAAAGCTGGGAGGAAGAAGTAACCAAGAGTTAGAGGGGAACTAGCAGTTTAGCTGTTTAGATGGAAGAAAAGGATGCACTTCCAAGTAGAGACTTAGGCCTTATTTTGTAGAAAATGACTAGTTGCATTTTCATGTAATGTCTATCAAGAGCAGATCACATGTGAACAAAAAAGAGACTGCTTTTAGCTAGCTGTTTGCAGGAAAAGAATGAGTTAAAACTATCCGCCAAACTAGAGCTGCAGCAGGTGTCTCCCCTCACTGACAGACTGCTAAGGAACCCAGCGCTGCCAAAGAGCCAATCCGTAGGTTCATCTAAAGTTACCCAATTACCTACTATGTGGGGTAAAGTGGGACTATCAGATGTGGGAGGTAGCTGGGAGTCAGTATCTTTGCTGATCAGGCAGTGAGATCATGCTCACCCTTGAAGCAGGAAATGAGGGAGTTTCTGTGCAATTACTTTACAGCTAATCTTTCTTATATAGAAGCTTGAGCTCAATTCATCCCTGGAATTGCACCAGAGATGAGTAAACTTAGTTTAGTTGTGGGTATTTGTGGCTTCACAGACACAAAGGAGAGATTAATTTCCTTTTTTGGGAGGGGAGGTTATACTACAGAAATACATTCTGTGAAGAGAAAGAAATGGACCCCTAAGAAAAATTCCCCTCTGTTTCAGTGTTTATTTTTGCAAAGATATAAAGCTGGTTGGTTTTGAGTGATAGCATCAGCTGATAAATCTGAGTTCTTTCCCTAATTGTCTCTCTCTACTTAACTTAATCTTGAAATGCATAACACTTGACCCACCCTGTGTATGTTGTCCTTTTGCTTTTCCTGTTCTGTGTCCTCAGCATTCACTTCTCATTGAATCATCATTATTCAGATAGACTAGTCACAGGGTTTGATAAGAACTACGTGGGCTGTAAGGTTGTGTCCCCACAAGTGAGAACATGTGTTTCCCTGAGGACAGGTAACAGCGGAATACCTTGTGCCGCTGCTACTTGTATCTGCAGAATGCCCTTGCCACGAGCACTCTGGCATGTGGCATGTTGCCTCAGGCGGGGTAAGGGAGGTGCTGGCTCCAGCAGCCTTACCTCGGGTCCTGGAGCCTCTGGGAGCTGCAGCCTTGGCACTTCTACAGCAGGGAGCCTGGACGGCAGCCAGAGTGTGGCTCTGGCCAGCCAGCCTCCACTTTTGGGTGGTGTGTGCTGCCACTATATGTGCCACCCTGCTTTTTTTTAGATGTGAGGGGTTTTTTGACTCTGGGATTACCTGGGGTCAACTCCCCACACCCCCCACGCTGCAAAGTAGCTGTGAGGGGGACACCTGCATGTGCAGCGTGTGCAGTATGTGGTGCCGCACGTGGGTCCGTGCTCACTGGGACACACCCTACATTTCTATTCAGTGGAAGTAGAAGTGGCTGTCCTACATGAGTTCATGGTTATGTGGAAGCAGCAGACATGCTTTTGGATACACTGGCATGTTATTATGGATGAAGGGGTTATACTTGGTCCTTGCTTTAAATTGTTCCTGATGTGCTTCCTCCCTTGGTCTGGTACCACATTACAGCCCAATGCTAGAGCTGCCACTGCTGTCTGTGTGGTCTTTGAAATTCACACGGCTTGGTGGCAACCAGTAGAGAGGGAAAATAATGTGTTTTATTTATTTAGAGTCAAGCACAGTTTAAACTCTATTCTAAATAAATACAAACTTGTAGCCAGTTTTATATAAATAAAAAGGCAGATTTTTCCTCTCTTCTGGCCGCCACAGAGCAGCATTGGTTTCAGAGACCACACACAGCAGTGCCGACAGCTCTAAAATGTGGGACTGTGGCAAAGATAAGAAAGTAAGTTGAAAACCTACTGTCTTGAGTCGGCCTAAGCACCTGAGATGTGTATGTGTTTTTCCTCATACTAACCCTACTTTTTAGTAGGTGATACTATTGGTAAATGATGGGGAGATTTCTCATTGTAAAATGAGGTCTCGACAATATAAATATAGTATCATGGAAAAACATGGCTGGAAGAGAGCTCCACAGGTTATTTAGTCCAGCCCCCAGCCTGAGGCAGGATCTTCCCTATCCAAACTATCCCATATAAATCTTTGCCCTGACACGTTTGCCTAGTCCTTAGTAATTAACTTGCATGAGTGTTGGGACAAATTTATGTGGGCAACCAGTCTTATTCTGAAACAGCTTATTGTGTTTCATAGCAGTGATAGAGCACGTTGAAAAGCATACACAGTAGAGATTATATGTACACGTCTCAGCTGGAGGAAGGCATTTAGCCTAGAGGCTGGTTCCTCATTAGAAAACCATTCATAATTTCCAACAAATGGTGCTACTGCACAAGTGCTAGCCAGAGTCAGTTTAAGGTAAAATAGCTAGGACAACTGTTTGGGGTCCCAGGTCATTTAGGCTTCAGTAGGCCAAGTTAAGTAAGTCATCCATTGTATGGGTGAGAGGAAGGAGGGATCTGTTCCTCAGTCTCTCTAGTTGGAGCCTTCTCTTTTGGGAGTCTAACATTGTGTCTGGTACCAGTCTGACTGCATCTGCTAGTCTAATCAGAGCTCATGGCAGCTCGGAGCAAGGTTTCATGAACCCGGGACTGAAACTAGACTTGCCACATCTGCATTAGCATTCATACTTCTCAGCTACCATGGAGCTCAGCTATCTGAATGTATGGCTGGCGAGTGGGAATGTGGAATACCTGGTTTATGATGCATACTCTGATGTAACGGACAGATTGCAAGCTTCTGATGTATAGGCAGTGTTTCCTTGTGTAAATTCTTTGTGCAGGCTCGTGAGGGTTGGAGGTGGGGTTAAAGGGTATGGTTCTTGCCCTGGCTTCTTGTGGGATACCAAAAGGAGGTGTTTTATGATAATAAATGTTCCTTGTATTGATAGTCCTGCATTTTAATTCATGCTGCCTTTCCAGCCCAGTGTAATCTCTGCTGCTCACCCACCTGGTGCATCTCTCACAAGAGGGAAGAAGGAAGGACCCAATCAGGTCCTGAACATCCATCAGCTCCACAGAAGCTTTGCTTTTCTCTGTTCACATTCTTCTGCTTTTGAGGGGTAGAAAAGTATAGATAGAGGTATACAAGGTTCCTTGGGTGAATTTGATATCTTTTATTAGACCAACCCAAATGGTTGGAGAATGGTTATTAAGCAAGCTTTTGGGTTCAAAAACCCTTTGTCAGGCTAAGGAAGTTTCAGCAGTTGGTGTGTGCTCTTCCTGGATGGATGTCCTTAGGCCAACATGGCTACAACCTAAACCCCTGGATAGAGGTACGAGAGTCAATGAAACTGAGAATTTTGCCTGCTTCTCTTGAACAACAAACAGTTCTGCCCTGAATGAGTAATGTGCCACTCACTGCAGAGCTCCCAACAGGTTTGCTGGCCCTTATATCATTGCTGGCATGGGTGCACCTTCACTCTTGCTGAAAAATAAGTGTAACACAAGCTAGCAGAGGGTAGTTTCAGGCTAGACATTAGGAGGCACTACTTCACAGTCAGGGCAGCTAGAACCTGGAACCAACAGAGCAGTGATTCTCAATTGGGGTGATGTGAAACCTTTGGGTGCTGCAGGACCCTTTGAAGGGTGCTGTGAGGTGTGAGGAGATAAGCACAGGCTCAAGCTCATCCCTGCCTGGCCACTCACTGGGCCCCACTGCCAGGCCCCTCTGCAAAGGGGTAAGCACTACAGTAAAAAAAAGTTTTTGAAATGGGGTGCTGATCAATTCACAACAGTTATGGAGGAGTGCCTTGAGTCTAAAAATATTGCGAGCTGCGGGTATAGATGCAAACTGGTCTGTCTATGTTAATGTCTCACTGCTGCAATAGAGGTCCCAGACCAGGGTAGCATTTTCTATAACTTCAAGCACATGAGGAGTGATTTGACTTCAGTGGCACTACTTGAATGCATGATGTTATGTACTTTGTGAGGCCTAAGCCATGTGCAAGGCTGCAGTGAACTGCTGAGGTTTTAAATACGGCATGTGCTGAGAAAACTTACAATCCCATCTCTGCTCTGATTCAGGGAACTTCTGGGAGAATTATACTTCTCCCTGTTAATTTATCTGAATCTTTTTATTCTTTTTAAGTAAGGGTTCCTTCACTCTTACTACAAGGATCAATCAGCAAAAAGATTAGACAGGTGATAAGCAATTATTTCTTCTGCCTAAAACAAAGTGGTAGTGTGCAAGTTTTGTATAGTTGGTATAAATCAGTAACCGTGATCAGAGAGAGTTTTGGTCTGGCCATGGGATTAGAAGCTCAGCATTCCTAAATTCTCATTTGCTGACTCCTTTTTTGGTCCTGAACCTTCTCTATTTCAGAGTTCTGTTCCATAGGACATGAGTAAAATATTTACTTCACAGGGAAGCTATGAGGCTTAGTAAGTTTAGATTTGTACCATGGTTTGGGATGATAAAGGCTTACTATTGTTGTTATAATATGGGGAGATAAGAATTACACCCAGTCTCCACATTCAAATATTATTACCCAGACAATGGCACATAAACTCTTTTTCTACTGGGCCTGGTCCACACTTCTTTGCTGAGCAGTTTTATGTTTGGAAACCTTTAAAACATATTTTTATGCCTGTAGTTGGTCAAAGGGAGAAAAATATAGGGACAGATTAATGCTTGCAAAAAAATAAAAATAAAATAAAATGGAGGCTGTCCTTTGAAAAACAGGATCTTGAAAGTCTGTAAAAAATGCTACATAGCACGCTCAATACTGATCCTCTCTGCCTTCTTTCTTTTTGTTGTCCTTCTAAAAAAATGCTGTTTCAATGCTTTTAACAATAATCTATAACAAGAATAAAGTCCCTGGCATTAGGATGTATACACAATAGACAACTTTTTGCATTTAATAAATATTAAAGCCATTTGTATCCAAGCATAAAAGCCATGTATTGCTGTGCATGCCGCACTTAGGCTAGGGACAGACATTCAAAAAGCCTGAGTCCGAATTGATTCAATCTTTGTAGGTTAGTCTAACCTGACTAGGCTGAACCAGTTTGTAACTGGACAGACATTCTCTCTGGACTGAGGAAATTCAGGCACATGCCTCCAGTGGCTCAGGCTAGAGGCCATGGGGAGTGGGTGCTAGAGCAGTGCTCCCTTTGCTTCTATAGGGAGCTGAGTTGACAGGGGTATGGCCAGGGCTCAGCAGTACTCTCTCATTAAGGAAGTCTGCCTGCACAGTCCAAGGTTTTTCCCCACTGTTTGGTCAAGGGGTGGGAGTGTTGCCAGCCCCCAGCCTTGGGGTAGCATTCTGAGGGAAGTGGGGGTGTGCAGTGCCATGTATCTGTTGATGATATGGAGCTTTTCAATCTCCCTCCCTGCTTCCTTATACTGTCTGCAGCAAACTGGCAGGTGAGAAAGCCAGCTGGATGGAATGTGTGTGGGGGTGGTGCAGATAACAGTCTTTATCATCCAATTGGCAAGACAATAGCCTCTCTCCACATTACTTCAAACTTCTTAAACAGCTTATTGGCTGACCTGTTGATTAGCTCCAAAAGCCCTAAGGGGTCACTATTCTGTCTGTCCCAGTGAAACTGGAGAGAGAGACATACCCACAGACGCCTCTCGGCATTAGCTAGCATACCACATGCTGGCTACGGTCCATGCTGTAGTGAAGAGGAGAAAGGGTTCTCTGCTTAAGCAGTGAATGGTGAAGGGGAGGGAGAGAGGGGCACAGGGAAGCCAGCAGACCCTGCTGTGCCTGTAAGTCTGTGCCATGCTCCAGCCAGGGAGCAGAGGGGAGGGCCAGCTCTCCTGTGGAGCAGAGAGCATGCTGGGATGCTCATTCAACCAGGTTTATCTCAAACCAGTTTCAGCCATTTTCAAACTGGTTTATGTGCACTGAACATCTGTTCTGTTACAGGTTTAAACCAGTTTCTGATTACTTAAACCAGTTTATGTGTAAAGCTTGTCCCTAGCCTTACTTATCATTGTATTCTGATTAGCGACAGCAGGAAAAGCATTGATTTTTACAATCAAGAGGAAAGCAAAAATGCTTCTACACAACATTAACTTGTGATAATACAAATGCATGAAGTGCTGAAGATAGTTTAATGTTTAAACCTTAACACTTGTCTAAAAATGGTGGCTAAATAATTAAAAATAAATAGGAAACTGGTTGTTTCTAAAATTCCAACACAATATGTGATGATTATGAAACATCATACTCCTCCCAAGAAACTAAGTGTAGGAGGAATTCTGAGTGAGGAAACTTTACAAAAGATAATCACATATGTCTAAACAAACCATGGTCCAGGGATTCTGACTGAACAGGAGTTGATATTCCACTTGAACTGTTTTATGGGTTATTAAATGTAAATGTTAGATTTGGAACATTTGGGATTTTGAAGAAATTCCAGGGCACTAGAAAAAGGTTGTTTTGTGCCAGTATTTAAAAATATAAGTGGAATGACTCAGGTTACCATAAGCAGGTTAGTTTGACATTAATCCTAGGGAAAGTCATAAAAAAATATGTTATGGGATTCAGTTAGTAAATAATTAGAAAATGGTAACACAGTTAATGCCAACTGACATTATTTTACAGAAAATAGGCCTTGTTTCATCAAGCTGACTTGATTTTCTTCTTTTTTTTTTGTAAGATTACAACTTTGCTTACTGAGTTGATATAATAAGACTTGGACTTTGCTAGATGCAGACATATCTATGAGGAAAGGTTGAAAGAACTAGGGTTATTTAGTCTGGTGAAGAGAAGACTGAGGGGGGAATTTGATAACAGTCTTCGAATACCTGAAGGTTGATTACTGAGAGGATGGAGATAGACCGTTCTATCTGTGGCTGTTAGACTAGGAGCAATGGTCTCAAGCTGAAACACAGGAAATTTAGGTTGGAGATTAGGAAAAACTTTCTGATTTTGAGGATGGTCAAGGATTGGAACAGGTTGCCTACAGAAGTAATGGAGTCTCCATGTCTGGTACTTTACTGGGGTGGTTTGTCAGGGATGATCCTGCCTTAAGCAGAGGTCCAGACTAAATGACTTCACGAGGTCCCTTCCAGCTGTACTTTCCTATGATTCTATTCTGCACTATAGAGAATCAATGTTTCCCATAAGTACATTACAAAAACAGCTGACTGATTACTTAGGGAAACTATCCAGTTCGGATTTTCCAGTGGGGTTCCTCAGAGATCGGTCTTGGTTTAGTGCTATTCAACATTTTCAGCAGTGCTCCATGAGAGCACAGATACACATAACACTTAATGATTTAAATGTGGTTTAAAGCTGATGTGGACAGACTTACAAGCCTGTTAAACTGATGCAGCTCTTCTTCAAGCAGTTCAAAAGTGTACCTGCAAAATCAAATACTGTTTTGAACTGATTCGGTGTTATGTGCGGACATCAATCATTCTGTGACGTGGATCTGGCCAGTCTTCTGGGCAGCCCAGACTGCATTGCTCCTCTCCCCTCCATACCTCAACAAACTATTGTAACTGGCTGCTTTGGTATGTAGCTGAAACCCTACTGCTCTCTTTTATCCTTTTGTTAGCTCTTTTTATCCACAAGCTCTTTTGTGCAGCTTGTTCAATAAAAGCCATCTTTCTGTCCACCAGTGGTGTTCTTGGTCCCAGCTCAACCACCATAGGATGACACACAATTGTGATGTGTGTCTGCCCCCTCAGAAAAATACAAAATTATTGCTGATAAAATTTGCAAATGGCATAAAAATTGGTGAAGTGGTTACCAATGATGACTACATATCAGTTATGCTGACTGACCTGGGTTTCTAATAGGTGATTTGAACACAGTGGGTTTCAGCACTGTCAAACGTGAAATCATTTATCTAAGAATTATATATATATGATGGGAAACTAATCTGGATAGCAGAGATTCTGTAAAAGACTTAGGAGCCATAATAAATTAATAGTTGAATGTAAGCACCTAGCATAAGGCTGTAGTTAAGAAAGTGAATACAATCTTTGGGCATATAGGCAGGGGAATTAGGAGGCAGCATTTCCTCTGTATATGGCCTTAGAAAAATGACATGTCCACCTAAGCACGATGTTACAAAATTGGAAAGGATTCAGAAACGATGCTTCATGATCTATAAAACATTACTTTCAATGAGTGAGCAAAGAAGTTCATCCTATTTAGTGTACCCAAGAGAAGGTTAAGAGGAAACAAGATCATGGTCAACAAGTATCTATGAGGAAAACAGACTTTTGATAGTCAAACAGCTCTTTAATATAGCTAAAAAGGTAAAATGAGGACAGGAATCTGAAGCTATACAAATTCAAACTAGAAATAAGGTACAGAAAGGTCCTCTGTGTGGATTAGGGATCCTTTATATTTGTACTATGCAAATAATAAATAATAATTAGTGTCCTGAGCCTCATTACTGATTCACTTACATGAATTGTGGCTTTGGTGGAAAAACTGTTAATCTCTCTGACTGAGTACAGACAGGCAAAAAGCCTAAGGCTGAACCAATTCAATCTTTGCAGGTTAGTTTAACCTTCGTAGATTGAACCAATAAGCAAGGGAACACACATTCACTTTTGATTATGGAACTACAGCCACAGGCCTGCAGTGGCCCAAACCAGAAGCTGGGGGAAGGGGGCACTAAAGCATGTCTCTCAACTCAGCAGGAGCTGACAGCTTGGAGCAAGGCTAGCCTGCTCACTCTGCGAGGCTGGGTTTGTGAGGGAGGTGCTAAGCATCCTGAGATGCTGGTGAACTATGAGTTAACTTGAATCTGGAGGGGATCTGGGGCAGAAGTTTAATAAACCTTTTTAATCTCAATCAGTTAAGTCTGATCTACATCTATCCAGGTTTATCATAAAGTGGTTTTGGCCATTTTGAAAATGCTTTATGTGCATTGAACTACTGTTGTGTTACAGATTTGAACCAGTTTCTGATTACTTATACTGGTTTATGTGTAATTTCTGTCCTTATCCCCTGTGCCTCTATTTACACATGCTTAAATAAGGAGAATTAATATTATTATCTATAGAGCTATTTTCAGGATTTGTGAATAGAGTTTAATAGTGCTTAGATATCTTTCAGTGTAGAGTACTATAAATGCACAGAATATTACAGTTAGTTTGCTACATATACTTGTATCTGGAAAGCTTCCTATCGCATTTCTTTCTCTAATCTATGGCATGTATTTTTACTGCATGCATCGCAGTAATATCTGGGCATCAATCTTAGCTATTTCAGCACCAGAATTACATCATTAGTTTACCAGCTATAATCCATCTTGATTGTAGTTTGTAATAAAGTTCCTTTAAGCCTAATATACAGCAATGTCTAGCATGGTTAGTGTGGGATAAGTTCTACCTTTGTTTATGCATTTGTAACTTCTAAGTAACTACATTGATCTCATTAGTGTAACTGAGCGGAGAACTGGACTCTCTAAAATTTAACAACCCAGATTTGAAATATTTTTTTAAAGAAGTATTTATACATTTTTCCTCCTCTGCATTACTTCTTATCCATATGGATAAGAATATACACTTGTATTTTTTTAAATTGAAGACGTTCTGTTCATACCATAGCTGGAACAAACTAAAAAATAAGGCAACCAGATGTTAAAAAATGTTGAAAGTTCCTTTTTTTGGAAAGGTAGTTATGTTTAAATAAACATGAAAATGATATTTTTTCTGTACAACTATTCATTTTAATGGCACCCCAAGAGTTCGTCCAAGGGTCTCCAGGTCACTTGGGAAAAAGTACAGTATATTTTGGCTTCACATTCTTTGACTTGCTACAAAGAACTAATTCTTCCAATTAATGAAATAAATGTTGTTGATGTAGATGGATTGACAAATTATTTTAAAGGCTAATTTATTCAAGTAGATGGCAAGCCTGATATGACTGAAATGTTTTATGAGTCTGTCACTGGGAAAAAAAAAGGCTGCTGAAGAAACAGACATTGGTGACCGTACCTCTTGATTGAAAAGCTGAATTTAGCTCTAGTAGGAATCTGCTATCCAGACCAGCATTGAAGTGAAGCTAGGGAAGAATATTCTCAGGGCTTTTTGTTCAGGTCAGTAGAGAGGGATCCTGGCAGAGATACTGCTGATAAGAATCAGCAGTTTGCACTGCTGTAGATCTGGCAGACCTGAATGGGTGTGCACTGAGGCAGCATATTTTCCTTTTAAACAATATATATATTACGTTAGCACATAATTCTAAATTAGCTTAATTTAATCCATCATGCTTCAATTTATAGCACTATCAGTTGTGTAATTTCAATATGCCAAGAAATGATCAACAGACTAATATACTTCCTGTGCATCAGTAGCAGTGGGTGGTGGAGCCACCACATATTTGAACACTCACTAGAGCAGGGGTAGGCAACCTCTGGCATTGGTGCCAGAGTGTGGTATGTGAAGGCATTTTGCTTGGCACGCACCTGTCAGGGCAGATGGCAGGAAAGGGGCTGAGGCAACACTGCCACAACAAGGATCATGTGCCTTGTGGCTCCCTCTGCTGACTGCCCCCGGCATGCCAACATCTTACAAATTGAGGTTGCAGGTGTTCTGGGCACTCTGTCTGAAAATGTTGCCAACCCTTGCACTAAAGAACAGTTGTCTACATCTTCTTTACTTCATGGCCTTTGAAAATTATAATGTAGCCCAGGTACACCAGGGTAAGAGCTCCCTCCTCCAATGGAAGGGAAGTGTTGGGTAGGCAAGAGTGTTGAGTGAAGAAACTGCAGTTGAAGTCCCAGTTTCCCTCTAATTGCTATAGAGACAGGCTGGGACAATATGGACTTAACTATATACAGATTTATTGATAAACATAGACCAAAAGAGTTATATTAATAGACATATTTACAAATATACAGCTTTGACATAAATCTATACTCTATGAGCCAAACCCCCGGGGGGGGGGGGAGGAGAAGGGGATGGGAGGGGACAGGACTATACACTACCACTAGAGGTTCCACTCAGGAACAGGTAAGTAAGAAATCAATATAGGTAAGCACTAATCAGGAACAGGTAAGCAAAAAACAAGAACAGGCTAATGATACACCAGTACAGATGAACACAAATCAGAAAGAGATAAGCAACAGGTGGGTGGATTTCAGTGGGATCATTTGTCAATGAATCAGCAATTATCATTACACAAGAATAATAAAATATAAGGCACTTTCTTACAAAATATGAGGTGCCTAGCATCAGAAATAAAACTTAATTCTTTAAGGGTCCCCAAGGCCTTGACAGGCTCTGAGGCCTTGTGAGTGCTCCAGGGACCAGTGGGAGAAAAAACCCTAATGCCCCATGGGCCTTTCACAACCCTGAGAGAGCCTCTAAACTCAAGGGACCTCTCCCTTTGGCTTTCCTTCTTGGAGCTCCTTACTAACCCGAGAGAAATTACCCCTCCTCTGTGGGAATCCTTTCCCTTAGCAACTCATGACTTTAGGGCCTGTATGGGTGGTCCTCATCCCTCCTCAACCAAGTTGCTACTTACATGTAAGGCCTCTGAGGCCCCTGGCTCCCTTTGGGCCACTGGCGGTCCTGTGCGCTGTCACGTGCACCAAGGGCACTGCCTTCTGCTAGGGTTTGGGGGCCCAGGCTGCCTCCTGCAGCACTGGGGCTCGGTCTGCTCCTGGACCCTCCATGCAGTGTTGTATGCACTGAGCCGCTGGCCCAGTGCCAGTGGCTGTAGAACCAAGTCACCCTGAGTGGTTCTCAGGGGTCCCAATCCCTCTCAGATTGCTCTGTGCCATGCCGTTGGCACTGTGTCCTGACCACTTGCCAGGGATTGGGGACCCAAACTGCCTTGTGCAGCTCCCAGAATCTCGGCTTCATGCACTGTCTTGTGCACCAGCTGGGGTTGCAAACCCAAGTGGCTTTGTGCACCTCCCAGGGTCTCACCCCATACATTAATCCATGCACTGATGCCATATTTCTCAGTGGCGGGGCTGCAGGTTATGGTCACTTGCCACTTCTGTCCAGTAAGGAGGGCCTTCGGGCACTTTGGGGCAACAGGTCTGCCCTGCAGGCCAGCTCATGCCAGCTCTTTTGCCCAGTCCTCTCCTTCATCCCTCAAGGCAGCTGCGCATGTGCTGGGCTTTTTTTATTCCATCTGGAGCCTCCACCCCTGGAATATAACTGGGCCAATCAGGTTGAAGCAGGGTGCAGGCTTTAACTGGGTCTGGGTTCTCTGCCTTGCCTTGGTTAGGAGTGGGGCAAGCCCTTTGTGGCAGGCCAGTAGGGGGTGCTCCTGCATTGAGCCACCCATCTCACTGTGCCCAACCACCTTCCAGGCTCTGAGTGCTTTCCTGGGGTGCCTCACATCCATCCAACCCCCTTTCTGGAGCACACCTGCAAGCCTGGGGGTAACACCACCACCACCCAGGATCTAGATTGATCTTGGCCTTGTGCTCCCTAGGAAACATAGGGCTTATTAGTCCTTGAGGGTACTCAACCCACAGCAAGAACCTGAGGTGCTTCCCTCAGTCTGAAGCACAAATAGTGGTCTCCCTTAGTCACCGAAACCAAGGGGACCCCAAGGCATAATTTAGGCCCTCTCTCAATAAGTCTCCCACACTAGATACAAGGGAGAAATTTATTGGTTACAAGGAGTAGCTTTGGAATAGGGCACCGGGTAGAGCAATATCGGAGAAATCCCTTAGAGCAAATAGTGGCATGGTAGCCTTTGATCATGCGTCTAAGTTACTGCAAGCTATATATCTAGTTAGATCACAAGTAGCTTACTCACAAGTATCATCCAGAGGCAGGTGGAGATCCCCTCTGGAGGCAGGCAGTTTGTTGAACATGAGTTTCAAGAGAGAGAGGAAGTTTCAGATACTCCAGTTTCTCTGAGAGCTCTCATCATGGATGCTGCCCTGCTTCCTGGGCAGTCCTTATGACCTCATTTACCTGATCCAATGAAGGCTAGCAGCTGTTGGCTGCCAGCCAACCAGTTTGAAATGCATCACTGGTTGCTGGGTGGACTAGTAGGGTCTCTAGCCCCATCCCAGTCATGCTGACATTGCTTAGAGCAAAAGGGAGTTTAAGCGCCAACTCAGGTGTGTGAAGCCAGTCACGTAGGCAGAGGGAGCAGGTTTCCCCCTCCTTCAGGAATGTATCCAGCTCAGGTTACAACTCAGGGTGACCTGAAGCCCATGGGGCCAGGGCTGTCTGCCCTTTGCAGTGACCATGATAACCAAATTGTAAGATTAGGCATCCATCTTATAGTAGAGTTTGGGGAGACAGAGATGGCATTCTGCCACACCCCTCCCCAGGAATTGCCTGATTGATGGAGGTGTTACATCAATCACAAGGAGGATTCTCTGAGCCCAGACACGCCAGGCTGCCGTTGGTAAGCCCGCCACAAAAAGTACAGTCTGTGTTCACAGGCCAAACAGGAACCAACACTCAATGGTTACAATACATCACACTCATAAGTGTGTTTCTGCATGTTCCTGCCTTGATTTTTAGGGATATCCAAAGTCATTCCCATATGTATCTTTGCTAAAACAGCATGACTGGTCTATGGGCATCTAGCCATGTCTTCAGAAATGCAAAGAGGGAGTTTCAACTGTCCTACTTGGAGAAAAGTCTTTTGAGCTCAGTCACTTATCTACTGAAGTCAAAGGTAGAACTCCCATTGCCTTAGAAGTAAAGGTTGGAAGATTTTTTTTGGTGTTAATCTAGCAACAGAAAGCTGTAATCCACAAGTCACAACCTCTAGTCACCATAATGGAGCTATGGTAGAGTGTTCTGGGTCATTGGGATCTTGCTGAATGAATGTAATAAACTTAAGACACAGTATTAAAGTTCATAGCTACTGTATTAGCTTTAAAGAGTATGGATGGAGCATGAGCACTAAGACTTCAAATGCTGCTTGAATGATTCTCCAGGGAGAAGGTGTGGACTTCTGTTAATATAGATAGGTATTTGCATTTTTTCCCCTGTTTTCTGGCAAGAGGCTTTACAGAGATTGTTTTACTTTCAGCTACTTGGAACTCAGACACTAACTATCAGCCAGCAAAGGAGTATAGAATTACAGACAGTTGGCTGTTTGCTCACCTAGCCCCAAAAGCGAGCTCACCTCTGCTTAAACTATCAGTTTTCATTGTGAGTGAAATTTGATTTTTTCTTAAGAAACATATCATGAATATGTGGAAGAACCTGGCTTATCGTTCATGTTCTGATCATAGCCTGCTCATAAAAACATATTGTATTTTCCATATGGATAACCTCTTAAAGCATGTTGTTTACAGAACCCAGGAGGAAGTCTTAGTAGCCCCAGTCTTAATACCACGCCAGTACAAGAACTTTGCAACCCCTTCTACTGGAAGAAATGCATGTTAAAGAAAGTTGCTCACTTGATGTTTTACGATGAATATATTCCCTCTTAAGACGAATATATTATTTCTCTCCTTGGAATTACATTTCACAGATTGATTTGATTATTGCTATTAAGTGACTTGCTGTTGCAAAGAATAATTACTTTGCTACTTAAAGAGAAGAAAGGTGGTGTTATGATGCATTAGCGCAGAAACAGAGGATACACAGAGTGTGACTTTGCATTAGGAAGCTAGTTTTAGTTTGTCCCACAAAGAAAGCAGATAATACATTAGTTTCAGCAGAGAAATTTGTTCTTTTTAGCTCTTGGCCTGAATTAGACATAATTCTGTCTAACAGCTGTGGTTTGTCCACAGATTCTTCTGTCCTTTCCTCACTTTTTTACAGAGAATATTTCTAGGAATGGGGAGGATAACTGCTTGAGTATGATGTAGTCTTTCTTCAACTACAAAATATAAAGGAAAGGAATGAGTTAGTGTCAAATGATTTTTTTTTTAGCAAATAATTTTTCAAACAAGGAACATATTTCTCCTTAAGAAAGTCTTAGTATAGTATCCATCATCCACAATGGCCTACAGTATCAGGATGAGCCTCTCTGAAGATACAAATTCTCTCACAAAGACATATATCCCATTTCAGCTTCTGGCAACAATATCACTGAACATGATCTTCCAACCAGTAATGATTGTACTATAAATGCCATGCTATCATAGGATTCAAAATATGCATTCTAGATGATCTGACATTATATACGATATCTCTGAGTCTTTTGAAATACATCATCTCTTGGAGTTTCTTTTTTTGTCAACCTAGCTATCTCCTTGTTTCCTGATTATGTAAGTTATCTTCATGTTATATCAGGGCTTCAGGCTTGATTCTTTGGTTAAGGTGGTAACTGTTGAATGATCTCAATTTCTATGGGAGAGTTGAGTGCTCATCACAATTCAGGAGAAGCTCAGTGCGATAGAGGATGATCTCCTTAATTTATATACAGTTGAAGTCACCAGTAGGTTGTAAATATAAGCCTGTATGACATCCTCTTTCATTTAAGGAGGCCACCAAGCAAATACTCTTGTTTATTTCCCTAGCTTTCCCTGATCATTTTATTAATGTTATAGCTGTCTATTCTAAATTGCTATCAGAGTGATTAGTAAAAAGTAAATGCTTACTATCAGGTGCCACGGTGCATACCAGAGATCCTGGAAAGGCAACTCAGGACCAAATGTATCACTATTCCATGGCAATATGAAACAGTTGTATATCTAGCTCCCAAATAACTTGGATGGATGGTTGTTTGTTTTTTTCTTTTTTGCCTTACTCTGGCAGCACAACATATTTGGAGCATATTGGTGAATGTTCTGAATTTTAAGGTGTTACATTTCTTAGACTTTGATTCATAATAATATGGTGGCTGAAATTTGAAATATCTTTTTTAGAGAGAAGGCTCACCAGCTTCTATGGATAATGAGTAAAATGGCCACATTCACTAGAAAAAATGGCTGCTTTGTGTATTAATGGATTGATCAAGCTGAGTTTATTTTTAATATGTTCATCATGTGATAGTAAAAGAAGGATTTATTGTCAAAGTGAGAACAAAATATTGGCAACAGGGATTGGAAACCAGGATTCCCCACCCCATCAAGTAAATGTTTTACCTTCTGGTTTGGGCAGACTTTTCTTCTCTGTGGCCCACCTTGAGCTCTTCTTTGCAAAGTGGAACAGCTTGGACAGGGAAGAGTAAGAGTGCGTTTTGATGCTCAGTGCAGGTCACGTGCAGATCCCCACCACAGCATGCCCATTGTGCTATTATGTAACGTTATTTCCATTTGATTTTGTGCCCTCTTCCTCCTCCCCTACCTCTGTGGGAAGGTGCCTGGTGCCAGTTCACTGCTGGCTCTGCCTTTGCTATGGTACTATGCCAGTGAGCACTCTCCTATGTGCTCTGCCTCCATGCTCCTGGAGTGCCACCTGCCAGAACCAGGAGAAAAAAATGCTCTTAACCCTCTGTGCTTCTTCCAGTTCCAGTGGGGTGTGTCACTGGGTGCTCCACACTTCCCTAGTCTCCTGAGGACTGCTGTGTCCTGCATCTTTGCTCCCCTCTCTTCTCTCCTGAAGTGCCCCCCTGCTAGAACAAAGGGCGAGCATGGCCTCCAGTTTTCCAGTGAAGGTGGAGACAGAGGAACAGTAGGAGAATGGAGGTAACGTGCACAGGAGGAATACTCACTGACAGTCTGCCCTGCTCTCCCCCTCTCTCCAGGGCTGGGGGAGTGGAGCATTGTGGGATGATGTGGGACTAAGCCTCTGTCATGCTTCGTAGAGCATGCATACACAATTACACAACTATACATGGAACTGCAGTCATTTCAAATTACTTTTGAATAGTAATTGTTTTCTACAGGGTTATATTTAGAGCACTTCAAAGGTGTTTGAAGTGCTTCAAATGTTACATCTGTACAGGGCCTGAGATGCCTTTTCTAAACAAGCAAAAAAACCTGGCCAGCTTTCAGCTTAATTTTAAACTGTTGCACTTAAATATACATTATTTGTTTCACCCCAAACTATGTTATCTTGTTTTAAAAACTGCATGCATATTGTTTTTATCCTTTTGATAAAAGGATTTGGATAAACAATGGATTTATTAACAATGGATTTGTTAAAATGTTAAGCAACACTTACTGAGAAATGCCATGCCACTGTTCTTTAAGAAATAAAGAAGGAAACTAATGGAAAGTAATATTCAACTAGAAAGCAGAGCTAAAAGCACTGCAAGGAGCATATTTATGACAAGATAATCTCACCAGTAGGTTTTTCACGAGGAGTAAGGTGTAGTGAAGTGCCTCTCCTCTGCTATGAGTGGATTATTTAATAGCCCTTTGGGGCATCTACATGTGCACTTTACTGTTGAGTTGACTAATTAGCTCCACAGTAAAGTGTTACTGTCTACACTATAAACTAATTACCTCTGCTGCAGGATATGCTCGACACAAGTTTTATCCCGCAGAGGAGTTATTTAGTGCA
Source organism: Caiman crocodilus (assembly GCA_030014935.1). NCBI lineage: Eukaryota > Metazoa > Chordata > Crocodylia > Alligatoridae > Caiman > Caiman crocodilus. The sequence continues at coordinate 71,787,709 of JAGPOW010003648.1, forward strand.
CCGCAGTGCACGTGTAGATAGTGGCAAAGGCTGGCTGGGGCACAAGGGTGCTACTGTGCGAGGCTGCCTGCTGGCTAGGCCCACACTGCAGCACTCTTGTTCCCCAGCCAGCCCCCTCTGTAGCATGTTGAATTGAGGTGGACCATCTCTGGGCTAGCAGGCTGACCTCCCCAACACACTGGCCAGCTGAGGCTGTAACATGCTACGGTCTTGGCCTCACATGTAAATGCTGCGCCTGGGAGCAATGATCTCTGGCTGGAGTTTATTCAGCCATGCTAGTTGCACATGTTGCTTTGCCCACTATCTACATTCTCATTTATGCTTCCTAAAGCATCATTCTTGAAAGAACTGTGGGCAGGATAAAAGTGTATGTATGTGTTTTGGTTGAAAGAAAATGGGCCTGTTAGTTTAGATGCATACTGAACCACTGTTGTAGTTGAGCCCTGTGGTTTGCTAAGACTAAAGGGCCACACTAGAATGCTCATTAGTCAGTCCAAATGCTTGCTTAATCTAAGGAACATAACATCTTGCTTTGTCTTTCAGTTGCCAAAAATACAAAGTATCATGGTAAGTGGAACAATAAAAATAAAATTGCAACATTTCACAACTGTGGTTTGTTTGGTTTGTATGACATCATAGGTTAATGTTTAACAGAAGATAAAACAACTTTGAAATCTTTGCCCTAAATGACTTTAAATCTGGGTTATTATGTTGGGCACATCTTGGCTATTAAATCTAGTTAACGGAATGAGGTGTAATTCATGTCTTTCTAGCTTTGGGAGTGTTCCCAGACGATAAAGCTGTAACACAGACCACAAATTTATGTTGTTTCAGTGGCACAGGGATCATTTTCCTTTTGTTTCAACCCCTGGATACCCATTTAGAATGTCCAGACTACAGGCCTTATAAATTATAGGCAAATGAATTGCCACTAAAATCTTTGTTAGGTTAGAACAAGAAAAACAATTCTACAATAGGCATTTGACAACCAGATCACTACTTCATAGTTACACAGATGAACTTTTTCATCATCCTCTGGCCAGCATATGCTAACTGTAGTTGGAGATTAGAAGTATTTTCAGTTAAGATCTTCAAGGGCTGCTTTTATTATTGGAAATGTGAACTAATTAAAACTAGATATGTAATATCTGCCATATTGCTGGTCATGTACTTTGAGCTAATCAGTCCATTTTCTTGTGTAACAGAACAAAAGATTTTCTTCTACACATTTAATTATGTGTATATCTACCTTTGACATGATTGATAAAGACATTTGGACTCCATCCATCCAAAAAGAACACAGTATTATGTACATCTGGTGAAATCAGAATGGTATTGTACAGCCTTTAGTGAAAATGAAGACAAATTAATATTTAGCAAGACCATTGCTCACTTTCGCGGGCACTCATTGCATTCTAATCCAACGTGTTAAGAAAGTAGCTGGTATGACCTGGATATTTCTTTCCCTTTCTTTTAAAAGCCAAGCATGCAAAAGTGCTTACTTCAAATAGCTAAGAATCTTTCTGCACTGAAAGGAGCTAATGGAAGTAACAGATATCTATTGAGAAATCTGAATCAAGGGACAAGTTACAGGTTTTTTGAGCCTGAAGCACACCACAATTCAGGGAATCTGGGGCCTCATAATTTTTCTCCCCTCCTGCTTTGAGTGGAAGTAGGAGTGAGCTTTGAACATTTCCAGAAGGGCTTGGAGCTCTTCTTTTTGAGAGCAGCAGGGATCTCTTCTCCCTTGCAGAAAGGGGACCTCTGAGAGGTATGAATGCCAGCAGGATCCCTTTTAGCCCTATCCTGTTCCCAGTGCTTACCTTACCAGCTAGGGTGTATTGCTTTGGAGGATGGGCTGGGTCTGCCCCAGTTTTCTTCAACTATGCCCCAAGCCCTCTTATGAAAGAGCCTCTGGACCGTTTGAGTCATTGAGATGAATGGGAAAGTTCACAACTGTCTGAGCTATTCCATCAAGACCTGTGCAGGCCTCACTGCAGTGGTTATACTCTATTTTAAGTTTTCCTATACAATATCAAGGACTAGAGCCTTATTATTTAAAAATAGTCTGATGTAATCACATGATTCCAGAAGCTAGGGGCATTAGACACACGTCTAGAGTGTCTATGCTTCACTCAGCCCTTTTTGAAACTGTTCACATTTTATTAAGCAACAGTATAGCTTCATAGGCAGATATAGTTGTAGGAATTAAAGTTGTTCCATGGACAGAAGAAAATGATTAATGGGCAAAACATAGACTTTATACATTTTATTCTCTAATATTTGACTAATTTTCATACAAGTATGATATGCAAAATGGCAGGCTAAGATATTGCCTTAAGGGATTTGGGTTCTGGACTTCTTTCAACCTTTAATCACAAAATCATTGACTTGGAAGGAAGCTCAATGTTCATTTAATCCAACCTCCTAGAAAACAGGATTCACTGTTCATGACCAGCCTATCTGTTTTTGGGGGTTTTTTTCAATATCTCTAGTGAAGGACAGTTTACATCTTCCCTAGGAACCTTGTTCCTCTGTCCTACTTTTCTTGCTGTTAAGTCTAAATTTGCTTTGCTGTAGTGGAAACCCATTGGTCCTTGTCCCATTCCCTGTGGCAAAGGAGAACAATTTTTCTTTGTTTTCTTTATGGCAGACCTTCAAATATTTGAGACTGACTATCATATTTCCCTTTAAACTTCTTTTCTCCAAACAAAGTGTGCCTAACTCCTGCAACCTATGGGTTGTGTTTCACTCCTTTTATCATCTTTATAACTCATTTCTGAAAACTCTGCATTGTCCTTCTTTAAATGTAACATCAAAATGGATGCAGTGCTTGAGCTGAGGCCTGAATTGTAGTGATTATATTGAAATTATAACCTTTTGTATCTGGCATACAGGGCTTCTGTTTATGAAATCAAAAATTGTTTTTGCTTGTCTTGTGGCAGTACCTCATTGTTTGTTCATGTTGAGTTCCTGATCTACCATAAACCTCAGACTTTTCTTGGCAGTGTCATCCCAAGCCAATTATCCTACCACTGTATCTGTGCAATTCGTTTTCACTCTCTCTGTGTACCACATTATATTTTGTCTGTTGTTGAATCTCATTTTGCTGTCAATTATCCATCTTCCTGTTTATCAAGATACCTTGGAATTCTAATTCTCTCCTCCAAAATGCTTGCAAACCCTTTCAGTTTGAGCACACTCTTTACTCCTGCTGGCAAATAATTAATAAGAATGTTGAACAGTGCTGGACCCAGAACAAATCTCTTTGGCACCCCATTTGAGGCAATCTGCCAGTGTGACATTGATCTGTTTATGCCTGCTCTTTGCTTGTAGCTATTCAATTAATTTATGTATTCACCTAATGGTAATTCTATTTCCAGCTTACTTATGAGAGCAGGATGGTTTCCAAAAGATTTCCTGAATTCCAGGTATATTATGTCTACCACATTCCTTCCTGCCAGTTGTCCCATTACAAAGAAAATTCTGTCTGGTATAATTCTTAATAAATTATTCTTAATAAAACCACATCATTCATAAATATTCTTAATAAAACCACATTAGGCGCTAGTGATCAGCCCTTCATCTTGCAGGTATTTACAAACGGGATGTCTTTACGTTTTGCTCTGCTAACTTCCTGTGTACTGAAGTTGGGTAGACTGGTCTCTAGATCCTCAAGTTCTTTTTCTCCCTCTTTAAAAATGGGCAGAATGTGAGCCCTTCTCCAGTCCTCCTGGACTGCGTTTGTATGTAAGAATTAAAACATATTAAGCACCTTTAAAAACACTTCAAAGGGCCACTGCTACACACACACACCCTTCAAAACATTCTAAAAATGACAGAAACACTTCAAAATAGTATTTGTTTGAGTGAGGTGCTATTTTGGAGTGTGTCACTTTTAATTATGTCTGTACAGGACTGTGACATGCAAGGAAGAAGAGTGGGTGGACAGCCTTCTTGCTGTCCTGTCACTGGGCCTTGCTTTGAGATCCATTGCCAGGTCCCCACTGTGACCCTCTGGCTAGGTACAGATGTTTGGGGAGGTTAGGGGGAAGTTAGATTGTATTAAACATGGCCACCCAGTCTTAGTTTGCCCAGGTGCAGACCTTACAGTAAGACCCCTATTTAGTCAATATAAGGGTGAAATGTACAGGAAGGTTAGCTCTGTCTAAAAACTGTCCAACATGATCTAATTTAACCCTACCTTGGAGGTATTCTAACTTAGACTGGGTTCTGTGAGATTGATTGAACTGAACTTCTGTACAGTTCCCAGCACTGCCCCAGGGCTGGGAAAGCCCAGCTGTTGGCCCCAGCTCTGGAACTACACTTTTGCTCTCCCATACCCCTAGCACTGGGCTATATTTAGCCTCATGACCCACCCCACAGATGGCTACCCCTTCCCCCACTGCCCACCAAACCCGCTCTCCATTTTGCAAGCCACTCCCAGTGCTGTTTTTACCAGCATTTGCCAGTGCTGAGAGCCAAGGAAGTAAGTCAGGGTGTGGGGAGGGGCAGGTGTGATGGGGGGTGATGTTTTGTCTGGGGAGGGGTTGTTTGTCTGGAGTGCGGGTGGTTTGAGGATCTAAAATAGCCTCTGGTCCTGGGGAGGAGAGAGTCCCATCCTGACTTCAGTCAGGCTCCTGGGATGAGTGAATGCCGGTAAAACCAGTCCTGTGAGTGTTTTGTGGGATTGGGGGCAGTTTGGCAGCATTGGGGCAGAGGGGCTGGATGGATCCATGGGGGTTTGCCAGAATCAGAGTGCCTCACTGATCCTACCAACCTCCCCTTGATCCTCTGATAGCCTCCCTGGTCCCACCAAAACTTCTAGGGCCCGAGCAACACCCCTGTTGCACCCCTGCCAGCCCCACTAGCCCCCCACCATCCCATCAAACCTTCCATGGACCCCACTATCCCTCCAATCCTGCCAAACCCCCCCAGGCCCCACCAACGCCAGTAGGTCCCCCAGGCCTAAGAGGCTTCCTGCTGGCCCCCTTATCCCAATTTATCTTAGATTGGGTGTCCATTTTTAACTCGGTCTAATCTCCTCTAACCTTCCTGAATGCCTGTATGTACCCTCTGTTTCCCCTACTTAGACCAGACCCGTGAAGGCCAGACCCCTGCTGAATCCTGGGCCCCACTGCCAGCTCCATTCAGCTATGAGTGGGAAGGGAGAGGTAGAGGGGTTTGGAGCTGGAGTGTCAGACTCCTGGTGGCAGGGCTAGGGAGGCCCCCCCTGCAATTATCTGTCTGCTTGGCTCTTTGCTCTTACCTCCCCTCCACCTGCTCTAGCACACCCTGCAGAGGATGCCGCAGCATTTGAAACATTTCAGCCAGGAACATCTATGAGTCCCCTGGCTGAAATGTTGCCTTATGCAATGTCTTCAAATGCATCCTTAGCACCCTGGGGTGAATTTCATCAGGATTTGCTAACTTAAGTTCATTTATATTAATCGGAAGTTCTCTGATGCTTTTTTCACTTATCATAAACTGTATTTCTTCCCCTTTTTTCTGATGTTAATTCTGCTAGTGGTCTAGTTTCAGTTTATTTTATTTTGGGAAGACCAAAGCAAAGTAGGCATTGATGTCATCTTTTTTCCTTTTCCCTGTGTCAGGTTTTTTTTTAAGCCTTCCTCAGAGGCATTGGGTGTTGGCTGCAGCCAAGGCTGCCAAGGCTGCAGCCAAGGCTGGGGATTTTGACTGGATGTGCCAGTGCTTCTGCTGGGACTTAAACCCAGAGGTTCCTGGCTAGAGGGTTTTGCCCCTTTGCTCAGGGTCAGACTGACTGCCACATTCGGGGTCAGGAAGGAATTTAGCTCATGGTCAGATTGGTATGGGCTGTGAGGGTTTTTGTCTTCCTCTTTAGTGAGAGGTGTGGCCTTCTTCCTGGGATATCTTGTGCATATATTAAGTACTTTTATAGAAGCTGGATATTGGCCACTGTGGTTCCCCTGTTTATGTATGTCAGGTTAAGGTGTTAGGTCTTGTGTTGTGTCATGGTTGACTGTGTAGTTTTGCTAAGAGGTTAGATTATGGATTTGTATGAGATGGTTTGAATAGGGATGATCCTGCCTCAGGCAGGGGTTGAACTAGATGAACTCTGGAGGTCCCTTCCAGCCCTACTTCTCTATGATTCAGTGACTTGCATGATGCACTATGTTGCTTAATCAGACAGGAATGTGTTGCATCATGGGTGACATACCCTTGCCAGATCCTGGCTCCATATGGGAGCTCTAGGTGGAAAAAATCAGCACTCAATGGAAAATTGTAGTGAGACATCATTTCATAACATGGAAATGCTGCTTAGTATTGAACAAATTTAAAATGAAGGATTCAGATTCAGTTTAAGAAACAAAAATATTTTGATTTGAGTTGACCCAATCTGATATAAAATATTTTCCTTTTTTGGGGGAAGAGGGAGTTGGAAAATGGAAAAAAAAATCTGTTAAAAATATTAATATATTCTCTCATTTTATATTCCATGAAAAATTTGATTTCATGGAAACATTGTATGTCAAAAATTATTTATCCAGAAAATTCCCAACTGGCAATTTAGCTTGTATGTGTTAGCTCTTGTTTGTTGTTAGCTTTTATGTTGCAGTTCATCTTCCTTCAGAGGTTTTATTTAATTCTTTTAATTATTGTGTTGTTGAATTCTTTTTTTCCCTTTAATGATGCCTGGTATAGTAGAAGCATGGGGTGGGGGGTGACTGCAATATAAAAATACACAGTTCAAATTCCCTGTGCAACTTGGTCTCTGGAAGAAGTTTTTCCAGAGAAACGGATGCAGAAGGACAGCTCAGAAGTTTGCTTCTACCGTCTCTGCTCTGCAGTTTGGAGGGCTTTGCATTGGCTTTGAGTAATACAGCTTGGTGGTGCTTAGTGAGAGGTGGACGATGTCTAGAACTTGATTGCAAGGGGAGAGAGCTTAGACATGCATTAAAATTGCCAATATCTAACTTTTAGTCATCTTGCAGCTTAGTGAAATCCAAGCTTCTGAATTAGAAGTGTCTCTCTGACCTAGTAGGACATGCACCCAATGAATATATTATACATAGTGGATCAGCTTTAAGAGGAAAGACTGGGAGAGCCTCTCTGCAGACTACATCTGGGTTGCTTAGAAATTTTGTAGAGCCAGGAACATGTCAGAAGTCCATTTCATGCAATCCCTGAGTTCAAATACTTACAACCAGTCTGTCAACTATCAGTTAAAAGCAGGGGTATCAACCTCTTCAGGCTGAGTGGCATGGGGCCAGTTCACAGGCCAGATCAGGCACACAAACTGTCCCTACATGCTGTATCCATTGCATCAGTGCATACCCTAGGCGGGCCACCTGCCCTGCATGCAGTGTGTGCCTTAGACTGGTCCTGCATGTTGCATGCAGCCCATGGGGCCAAGACAGTCTAAGCCCTACAGGTGGCACTACAGATTGGATGATACAGCTCTGCAGGCCAAATCTGCCCTCACATAGTATCTTTGACAACCCTAAACTAAAAAAACAATTAGTGATTTTCAGTTAGTCTCAGAAAAGTCATATACTTTCATATCAACCTGCAGCCTTTTCCTGAGACAGTATTACCACTGTGGTTGATTGCAGTAAATCCATTACTTCTGGTTAAGTGATGTTCTAAGCTTAGGTATCTCAGCCTGCTCTGGGTTTTTGCCTACCTAAGACATTCTTGAGCAAAATACCAGGAAGTGATATAGTACCCCTTATTGCCTGCCTTTGGAAAATTGAAGAAAGCATTGCCTTTTTTTTTTCATTACAAGTCTCTGTCTGGACTGACAGCCCTATTTAACTATGGATCCACCAGTTGGGGCCATTGTAATTCATTGTACCAATGAATAGGTCCATTTGTAAGATAAGGCATTGGTTCCTGGAACCCCTGATTGTATGATGTACTCCCGAGGCTGGGAGTGCTGATCATTTGCTACATCCAGTGTCAGGGGCACAGCAGGCCCTTTTTTGTGTCTGCTGCATCCTGGAGGCTAGAAGCAGCACCTGATTAGGGTTCCCAGCCCTGGGTATGTATCATAGTCAAGGGTTTCCTTGGCCCCAAGGCTGCGAGCAGCACCTTGGGGGCGCGTTGAAACACTTGACTCCCATATGCTCCTAAGGCTGGGAGCAGGGATCTTTTGACAAGTTTCCTACTTTCTGTGCAGAGGGAGTCTGTGATCAGGATCCTGTGCTCCCCTTGCACTGGCAATATTGAGTGATGGGGACCTGATTCCTGATCCCACAATTGTGCTTCCTGTCACACCTGTGTAGCATGGCAGGAAACGTGATTGTTTGGGTTGAATATCAGATCTCGTGGAGCCTTTAAATGAATGCCTGCCAGGGACCTTCATGTATCTGAAAGCCCTCAATGACTCTGATATCAGTTTCCTACTGTGTAGGCATTCTTTTTTATCAGTTTTCTCTTGAGCAGAATTTTAATAGGTGACAACCCATGCTTCATAGGTACCATTTTGTAATTTAACTATGCTTAATACGGATTTGAGTTTGACACTGCAACTTTTATTATTATTTTGAAAGTAACCTAGTACAAATAAATTGACTGGAAAAATATATGTAAAACAAATCTAATTGTGCCTTGCTCCAGGGATCAGATTTGTCTGCACTACCAGCATGGAGCCTTTTCACTTGATTTTACTTATTTGTCATATAGCATAAATCTTAACAGCTTCCTTAATGTCAGTGTTCATTTAAGGCCAGAATAAAACTATTCGGGACCTACTGCTAGACTTTCAAATCTGAATGCATACATTTGTTTTTAACATTCCTTTCTCAACTAACTTTGGAATCACCTTCTAACACCTCAAAACAAAATCCTGTTTGGTAGTGACAACTTCATCTTGAACAGTAAGGACTGGGAAACTGCCTGTTTGGTTACACTGTGCTGACTGCCTCAGTTACGTTCTGCATGGTGTCAGGTTGAGCAGTACAAAATCATTATATTTTCTGGACCAGACAGGTTTTTTAAAAAATTAAGTTGATATGTACATAATCTGCATTTTGTTCCACTGCACTTTTGCCTGTGCTTGATGGACTATATCTTCAATCACCACATCTCATATATTTTTCTTCAATCTGCAAATCATACTTTGTAGCTGAGAAAATATCTGTTCTCATTGGATGTCTCATAAAGAAACCTTTTTTTATATATGGATTAAAACCAAATTGCTAAAACCCATGACATATGATTGCAAGAAATCAGAAAGATTGGAGACACTAAAGTTTTGCTAAGAAATATGCAACAACACAAGTAGGCCAACAATACAAGCAGCATAAAAGGCTACCAGTGACCAGTGGAAGTGTGGAAGGAGCCATTTGAGAAAGCGCTAAACCATGCAGTCAATCCGGATTGCAAGACAAAATGAATGTGAGTACTAGCCCCTTTCAGAAGAAGAAATAAAAACAACAGCGAAGCAGTAAAAAAAAATTTAAAAAAATGAAAAGCTGCAGGAATAAACAATCTAACAGCTGAACTAGAAAGACAAGTGTCAACAAAAAATTTTAGAAAAAATATACTAGAACATATAGGAACAAGAGAAGGTACTAGCTACCTGGCTAAAGACATTAGATGTACCCATCTTGAACAAAAGAGATCCTACCAATCTGCCCAGTATTGGCTTATTGTCGGTACCAGGTATAAGATAATGAAAACAACAGCTTAAAGCCAATTTTAGAGAAAGTAGTTTGAGAGGAACAGTGCAGCTTTAGACCACTATATATTCACTTTCTAACAGCTGAAATAAAAATTAAAACAGGCACTAAAAATATTTGTTGGTTTAATCAATTTATACCCCCCACTTGATTCAGTTTGGTGGAAAGTATTATAAAATGTAGCAAATTATATGCTGTTCCAGATAAGATCATGGAGATGTAAAAAAAAAAAAAATAGAAGTGCCCAAAGACTCTTGCCAAGCTCAAAGAGTTGTTGGAAAATGAAGCCATATGGCAACGTTGGGTGAAGACAGAGGCACAGAGTCATCGTCACTGCTTTTCTTCATTTTCCTTAGTTGGCCATTACGAACATTAGATGGTCTATCACTGGGTGATCTAGGGTTAAATTCTTGAGCTTAGGAAGATGACAACACACACCTGACACAACTAAACTGCACATTTGGCACAACTTTGCTACCTTAGAGAATCAGTGCCATTGACTTGGACTTACCGTAACTACCAAGTAGATGAAGTGGTTGCATTAAAAATGGAAAAATAGTTAAAAGGATAGATCCTTATATGTAGAGAGAGGGGCTTAGGCAGTGCTAACAGTTCTAGCAAGAGTGAGACTGAAAAGAGATAGGCTTTAGTCACAAATGCTACACAGAAACTGATGAAGTTATGGACCGATAAAACATTATTCTTGGCGTCAGTGTACAAATTTGTGAGGCCAGTAGGTTAACCATATTGACTGGAACCAGCTGCATTAAAAAAATAGGAGTTAAAAGGCTAGAGCCAGAAGAGATGAGCATTCTTTGAAAGAGGACAAGGTACAGTGGAATGATTTTAAGACAAATGGAAATGTTAGAAGGAAAACTGGATATGAAATCAAGCTATGATAAGGATTGTAATGGAAAAGATTTTGATAGTGGGGCCAGTGCAGAAAAAAACAAGAAATAACTGAAGAAAATCAAGTAAACATAACCAAAGTCAGTCTAGTTTGGTGGCTTACGCTGATTAGGGCTATGGACAGAAGTTACACATAAACTGGTTTAAGTGATTGGAAACTGGTTTAAACTTGTACCAGAACAGAAGTTCAGTGCACATAAAGCAGTTTCAAAATAGCTGAAACTGATTTAAGATAAACCTGGTTGAATGTAGAATCAGGCTTAACTGATTTGGGTCAAACCAGTTTATGAAACTTCCAAACTCCTTCCTGGTTCAAGTTAAATCACAGTCCCCCAACATCCCAGCATGCTTTCTAGTAAGGCAACACCAACCCTCTGCTCCCTAGCTGGAGCAGTGAGGTTGACAAGGTGGTGGGGGTGAGAGGAAGCCCAGCTGGGGATGCAGCCCAGTCTACAGTCTACAGGGTAGGGACTGCCCCATCTTCCATGACAAACCCCAGCTGGGGTTAGGGTTAAACACCCCTTCCCTTACTCAAACCTACTGCTGGCTGCAGCTGTGGACTACAGATCCCAGAGGTACCTGGAAGCAGGAAGAGGAAGTGGTAAGTAACCCCGCAGAGTCCTGCTGCTGTAATGCTGGACTGCAAATTCCAAAGACCTTGGGGGAAGCAGAAAAAGGAAGTGAACACATCTAGAAGACTGTGCTCTAGTGCCCCCTGGCTTTTGGCCTGAGCTACCATAAGCATGTGACTGCATTTCCTGAATCAAAAGAAGTAAATGTCTGTTCACTTCTGTTTCAGTTTAATCTGCACATTTTAGACTAATCTGCAAAGACTGAATTGATTTAGCCTCCAGCTTTTTGACTATCTGTACCTAGCATAGGTGGCTCAGGGAAATGACAATATGGGCTAAGGGAGGAACAAACCATGAGCAGGAATGAGTGGTGAAGGTTCACCACTATATATAATTTTAAAGATGAAAAAAAGACTATTTCTTAGTTGATCTAATAAAAGGTATCTTCAAAAAAGGTAAAATAAAAGGTACCCTTCTGAACCAAGAGTTCTAGAGTTTTGCATTTCTTTTAGTCTCAGAACAACACAGCTACTAAATACATCCCTGAAACATTGAAGATGCTCAATTTTACCCAACTTTGGATTTAAATCTCATCGATGAACAACAAGAAAGATTTCTATACCTCCCTGCCTTTCTGCCATCTGATACCACCTGTGAAAGAATCCAGCCTTATCTGCATGTCAAAGAGCAACTCACAAAGACAATCTCATAGACTCACAGGAACAGATTTCCACCATCAGCTTCCTCTGTGCAAAAATGAAGTTTATTTTCTACCTATGGGGACTTTTTAGCATCTTTAATTTTACCTGAGCCTGAGGAAGGGCGTGTGTGCCTGAAAGCTTGCAGGAAAAAATATTTTTTGCTATTTCATAGTTGATCTAATAAAAGGTATCATCTCTGAACCAAGAATTCTAGAAATTTGCATTTCTTTTTGTCTCAGACCAACATACCAAATACCAAATACTTCCCTGAATATTTTTGCTGGCACTCCAGTTAGTTGGCATTAATATGTGATTGTGTTGCTTGCTGTTGCAGTATTATTAGGCAGTGATGCAGTTACTAATCCAATGTAATTAGCTCATTAAACTGGGTCTACATCTGTTTTGTGTCTCTGTAGTGTTATGTAGAAGTTGGAACCTAGCAGTGAATATGATGCAGGCTTTACATTGTCCTCCATTCCAGGACTCCCCAGCTGCTCTTAGACAGGCCCTCAGAGGGTACCACAGAGACAATACAATTTTTAAGTTGTATAAAACTGTCCATTATATTTCTCACAAAACACTGAACAGGCACCTAAGGATTTTGATGCACAGTAATTATTCAATATTATTATCATCTGCCTTTCTGAAATTTTGCTGAAATAATGCAACCCTTGCTGATTTGACAATTTCATGGTTTTCTTGAAGCATTACAGTGCATGACATCATTCATATATGGACTTCTGTTGAGTGAGATAACACCTTGTAAAATGCTTTAACAAGACAGAAATGCTAAAATAAAGTATGTATTTGGTTTAAAAGATTTGCCCTTTAGGAGACTACAGTAAATTCAATCCCCAAAATGACACCCAATTCTCTATATAAATCTAGTTTTCTGGGGCTCAAATTTCTGCATGGTGCAGCATAATTGCTTTACAAGAAAACTACAGTACCACTCTATTGCTGCAATTGCTTTCCTTAGCTATTGGAAGGTGTATGGTTTTACAATCAAGTTAAAGGGATGCTCTATTCTGTCATTTGCATTTGCTAAATCCATTCTAAGCACTAAAATCCTTGGTATTCAATGATTTTCACTATTTGTCTTTTTTTGTTGTGTCCTACTCTTTCCTCATCAGCTTTGATTTGACCATTTACCTAGTAATCACTGACTAGAAATACTGCTAGTCCTACCTCACAGCACCTTCTGCTAATCATGAGTTTCTTCATTACTGATCCTGGACCCCTCAAAACCTTCTGTAAACCCCATCAGTATGGTTTCTAGATGCTTGCCTAAAACCCTCTTGACCGGGAGGGTTTAGGAGCCCTTACTAAGGTATCTAAATCTAACAGGTGCTATTGGCATTCACAAAGTTCCTACTTGGTTCTGGAGGTGCCTGAGATCCCTCAAATAGTTACATTTCTGCTGCTAGACATGTGGAGAACCACTTAAGTCTTGAGTGTCCTGAACTTGATTTCTCAGTTGCTAGTTAGAAATTCTAAATGAAAAACAGCGTTCAATAGTTTGTCACCACATTGCAGTTCATTTAAAAAAAATAAAGGTATGGTTAAAATGTGATTCATAAATATTATGGATGGTCCAAAAGCTTTGGCTTTGTATAGGTGCAAGATCAACTTTTACTTAAATCTACCCCATGGGATTTACAGAATGTTCCTGTGCCTAGCGCACCTGCAAGGTCTGATCTGGTAGACATCTGGTTGACTCTGCCACGAGTGCTTTGGAACTTTTTACTGTGTTCTCCAATGGCTTTTGTTACTCACCCTGGTAAGTTAGAACACAGAAGTGGAATGAAGCAGACCCTGCCGTATCTTTGGGTCTGAGTGATCAGTATACAGCACATAGAATAAAAAGAACTAAGAAAATTACCTCAGTAAAAAAGTAGAGCTGTTAAAAATCTCACCAGAGTTGGATCTCTTTGAAATGCACTGGCAGCTTACATAATGGAAAGTAGTTTTATTTTTGACAATAGCTCATTCTGCTTTTAAAAAAATAATTTTCTGTTAACAGAGGGGCTGATTAAAAGTTATGCATTACAGAAATTGGGAAGTACCTCACTCCAGTTAAAATTTAAACATGAAAGGTAAGATTTTAAACATGCAAACATGAAAGCACCAGACTGATCTAAGACTGAGACTGAAGAGCTAGTCTTTCAGCTTGACGGGGCTGAGATTCTGGGTACGGATAGACATTATACTTAGATTGATCCAAGTGAATGTGGATTGGTCTAAACCTTTAAACAGAAACTTGGATATAGGTTGGTCTAAAAATGGTGCAAGTGACCTAGACTAGATCATGTCTGAGATGCGCTAAGACACAAAACAGAGACAAACAACTGGAAGACTATAGAAAAATAAAACTATTAAGTTTGCCAAGCAAAGGAAATCACTTAGTCTCAACTGAAATCTGTGGAGGATAGAAAGTGCTCTAAACCTGAGACAGAATCTAGCATACTACAAGATAAATGACTGAGGCAGAGAGGCACAAAGAACATGTAGCCAAGCTCTACAAAAAGAGCACATGGAGCTGTACATGGCGAGCAAACAGCACAGGCCAAGATAATATTGGTCTTCTGGAACAAGATATAAGAATTGCAGTGGACTAAATTGCTCTAGTCTCCAGGTTTTTGCAAGAACCAGCAGCATGTGGGTAAGAGGGACAAAGAAGATCACTTCTATAGCACTACTAACTTGGAGAAAGTTTTCACAAAAGTAATAAGTAGTGATGCAGCTGGAGATGAATGTAAAAGCAAATGGACTCCATACAATTTAACCTGTATGCTGATGCACAAATCAGCATGATATAAGGAACTTTACATCATATTGGCATTTTGACTAAAACTCCAGGGTATAAGAGTGTAACAGACCATGGTGGGTGGGCACTGTTACCTACAGGGCCATAGGCAGCAGGCAAGCAGCTGCAGCTGATTGCAAGCCCTAATGAGGCAGGGCTGCCTGACTGGGGAACAGCGCCCAACTGGACTGTAAGAGCTAAGCCCAGAGCTGCAGAGCAGGCTGCAGTCTGCTGCTAAGAGCTACAAAGGTAAACATTGGACGAGCTGCTGCTTAGTCCAGAGGGGACTGCGGGCATGTTATAGGAGGTTTCCTGTCCTAGGCATGACAGGAAACTGCAGCCTGCTGGGGATGGGTGGCCTGGTGGAGTTACCTGTGGTGGGGCAGCTCTCAAGAAATGCCAGGTCAGTTACCTCCCTGGCAAAAGGTGGGTAGGGACACCTGAAAACCCCAGCCTCCATATCCTTGGTGGATTTATCTATAACAGGGACCTGGAAGCCAGGTGTGAGGCTCCAGGGGGTGACAGGGCTTGGAGTCCTAGTCTGGCAGAGAGGGGCTTGGAGCCCGAGACTGATAGGATGCCTGGGAATGGAGCCTGGGAGCCCAAGGACAGGGCAGGCTTGATGCCCAAAGGCGAGGCTGAGTGTGGAGAGAGGCTTATGTATGGCCTGTGGATGGGGCTTGGAGCCTGAGGGCAGGGCCTAGAGCCAATGGAAGGGGCTGATAGGCCCAGGAATAGGGCTGGGAGCCCAGTGTTTTATGATGCTGGTTGTTAAGCTGTGTTAAGATGAGACCAGTTGTTAGGCCATATGAAACATCTGTGAGTCATGGGTGGTGGAGAGAGAGCAAGACTGAGCATCACTGTAGGTTACTGCCTTGTTTTTTCCAGCATCACTTGATTGTTACTCTCCAGGGAAGGAAGAGATATTGGTTTGAATCTTCTCTGGCAGGGAAGGGAATTTAACTGGTATCTTCCACATTCTAGGTGAGTGCTTTAACCACTGAGATCCTGGTCTCAGGAATCTGGGGCATCTCCTTCTGTTGTATTTCAAAAGACAGCAGCAGAAGCCACTACTGCATTTGTTTGTGAGGGCTTATACGCTAGACTCTCTAAGCCTTTCTGAGCAGCTGTATGTTGGGCATCATCCAGTCAATGAATCTAGATTATATCTGGGCATGAGGTAGGCCTGGAGCTTCTCAGCCTTTTTGAGACTGAAGTGTATCTGGGCACATGCTGAAGCCTAATCAAAGTTCCTAGGGAACTTTTAAAGGTGTCAGACAAGAGGCATAACAAGTACGTTTTGTGCATTGCCTAGTGATGGTGGCTAGGCTACAGGTGGTGGTGATGGCAATGGCAGCAGCTGCCAATCTTGTGCCTCTTGTATATCAGTGCCAGAGGTACTGCTTCATGTGCCCACCCCAAGTTGTACTACTGGCATCAGTATTTCAGTGCTGGCAAAGCTGAATGGCGACTGGGTGCAAATTTTCAAGATTGCAGTTTTGGGTTTAGGTATAATTTGGCCTAAATCCCACTTTTGGTACCCAAGTACCCTTTTGGATGCAGTTCCAAGTTCATAGGTAGTAACTCTATTGGAGCATTATGAAATTATATGCTGCAAGGCACTGATGGTTATCAGCAGATGTTTCTTGGATCCAAAAGCAATTCTTAACTTCCTTTAAATCGAATAGGTATTCCAAGCACTCTTAAGATCAAGAGAAGGAACAGTCAATCCGTAATTGACTGCACAATATTGATTGTAGACTCTTTTGGAATAATATTGACTGCAGACTCTGTTGGAAGCAGAAAGCAAGAGAGAGAGTTGTGAATGTAACCCTGAGAGGAAGCAGAAAGACATTACTTGGGCAAAAGGCTTGTAGAGCTGGCAAACCTAGGGATTTTTGAGTGAGGAAATTGCTCAAAATGTAATAGGTGGATGAAACAATGAGAAGGGAGAGAGGAGAGGAAGGACAAGGTGTAAATAATACAAGCATATGTTTGATTAGACTAGCTGTACGCCCAATCTAGCCTGCTGGCTGCTATTTTGTTCATGAGCGGTGATGATCTGGGAAGTCTTTTTGGTGCTAGAGTCCAAGTAGAGTATTCTCTCAAGATGCTAAGTGTAGAGATATACTTTAGAGTTCACCTTTCTCGCACTATTGTAACAGGATTACTGATCTCTGTGGTGTAGAAAGAGCTCAAGCTATGGCATAGGTAAGCACTCTAGATTATGATGGTAAAATCCTGTGTGTAAAACTATTTTCCACGATGAAAGTACAGTTGGAATTAGGGTTACTCCTGTGCTGAACAGGAGCGAGAAACAATGTTTGTCAGGTTGAAAATTTATCTAGACTCTATCTTTGTGAACTAAATTATCAAGAGTATTTTTCTGTGGTACTTATCTATTAGTGTTTGTCTCCTACAGGCAAGGCAGTAAATGTCTTCACCTGCTGATAAGGTGATGTGTGGTCACTAAATATACAAATTAAAGCAACAGGTTATTTGCCTAATATCGTATTTCAAGACTGCTGCAAATGTATACACTGTATACATTGTCTGTCTGGTATATCCTGGATTTGTTTTTGATTCCTTTATTTTTAAATAGCCCATGATGGGTATGATTGAGTAGAACTTTCTTCATTATACATTTTATTTGACAAGTGTGAAAATGAGGTGGATAAACTATTTTCAGTGACTCTGTCAAGCAGCTCCATTAGTTACTTTGTCTATTTATAATAACGATTGCTATAATTTTACAGAATATCTTTTTATAAGAGTGATCCTCCTAACTCCTCCCCATTAGTAACTCAGACGAATAAGAGCTGATTGTTCAGGTACTGTAATTTACAAATGCTACTTGGCAGAGCATTTCTTGAGCTTAGTGTATCCATTCGGGCTTGGTAGCACCAGCTACCTAAACTCTATTATTAGTTTTTAGAAAACTACTTTGCAATATATAGCTCTGTAGAACACTTCAGTCGAAAAGTTTGAATAATGATACATAATTCAGCATTCTCAACCCTCATTTCAATTCTAATGATTTTGAACTGCTTAATTCTACTTAACTATATTGTAAAAGCATGTTCATTCTGCTCATGATATGTATGACCTTATCATCAGAAGCAAATGTTCTATGGCCCAAAACTCACTGCATGGATCTGGACCATACTGGGACAAGAAATGTAAAACCTGCCAACATGTCTTCATCACTCCTATTAAAATGGCACCATTGCCATTCCTGGATCTTGCATCTCTACCTCCAGAAATGTAATATTTCTCATCCAGTGCACTAAATGACCTGATGGAAAATATGTAGGAAAAACCAAACAACAACTGCGTACCACAATGAACATGCACCAAAAATCTATCAAAGACAAAAGTACCCAATTACCTGTGGGTACACATTTCTCACAAGACAACCACTGTCTTTCCAATCTCTAAGTTCTGCTCCTCAAAGGGAATTTACCTTCGGGCACAAAGGGAGACAATCCTGATGCGAGGAAAAAGAGGGAAAGGGGCCAGGAAGCTTCCTTGGCTGACCAGAGAAATCCAGGGCATCCTGCAGGCCAAAAGGGGAGCGCATAAAAAGTGGAAACAGGGAGAGATCACAAAAGAGGAGTATACCTCCTCTGCTTGCACTTGTAGGGAGGCAATTAGACGGGCCAAAGCTACCATGGAGCTGAGGATGGCATCCTAAGTAAAGGACAACAAGACATTTTTTTTTAGCTATATAGGGAGTAAAAGGAAGGCCAGGGAGGAATAGGACCCCTACTAAATGGGCAGAAGCAATTGGTGACGGACAGGGGGGACAAGGCTGAACTCCTCAATGAGTTCTTTGCCTCAGTGTTCTTAAGAGAGGGGCAAAACAAATCTCTCACTGGGATTGTAGAGAGGTAGCAGCAAGGTGCCAGACTACCATGTGTAGATCCTGAGATGGTGCAGAGTCGCTTGGAAGAACTGGATGCCTTTAAGTCGGCAGGGCCGAATGAGCTCCATCCAAGGGTACTGAAGGCACAGGCCGACATCACTGCACAGCCACTGGCAGGAATATTTGAACGCTCGTGCTGCACGGGCCGAGTCCTGGAGGACTGGAAAAGGGCCTGTGTGGTCCCCATTTTCAAGAAGGGGGGGAAGGAGGACCCGGGCGACTATAGGCCAGTCAGTCTCACCTCCATCCTTGGCAAAGTCTTTGAAAAAATTATCAAGGCTCACATTTGCGAGAGCCCCACAGGACAAATTATGCTGAGGGGAAACCAGCATGGGTTCATAGCAGGCAGATCATGCCTGACTAATCTAATCTCATTTTATAACCAGGTTACGAAACACCTGGACACAGGAGTAGGGGTGGATGTCGTATACTTAGACTTCAGAAAGGCCTTCGATATGGTATCCCACCCCATACTGGTGAACAAGTTAAGAGGCTGTGACTTGGATGATTACACAGTCCGGTGGGTGGCAAATTGGCTAAAGGGCTGCACCCAGAGAGTCGTGGTGGATGGGTCGGTTTCGATCTGGAAGGGTGTGGGTAGTGGGGTCCTGCAGGGCTTGGTCCTTGGACCGATACTCTTTAATGTCTTCATCAGCCACTTGGACGAGGGAGTGAAGTGTACTCTGTCCAAGTTTGCAGATGACACAAAGCTATGGGGAGAAGTGGACACGCCGAAAGGCAGGGAACAGCTACAAGCAGACCTGGACAGGTTGGAAAAGTGGGCAGAAAACAACAGAATGCAGTTCAACAAGGAGAAACACAAAGTGGCACCTAAGGAGGAAAAATGTCCAGCACCTACTGCCTAGGAAATGACCTGCTGGGTGGCACGGAAGTGGAAAGGGATCTTGGAGTCCTAGTGGACTCTGAGATGAACATGAGTTGGCAGTGTGATGAAGCCATCAGAAAAGCCAATGGCACTTTATCGTGCATCAGCAGATGCATGGTGAATAGATCCAAGGAGGTGATACTTCCCCTCTATCAGGCACTGGTCAGACCGCAGTTGGAGTACTGTGTGCGTTATTGGGCACCGCGCTTCAAGAGGGATGTGGATAACCTGGAGAGGGTCCAGAGAAGGACCACTCGTATGGTTAAGGGCTTGCAGGCCAAGCCCCAAGAGGAGAGACTAGGGCACCTGGACCTCTTCAGCCTCCGCAAGAGAAGGTTGAGAGGTGACCTTGTGGCTGCCTATAAGTTCATCATGGGGGCACAGAAG
>JAGPOW010003648.1:71807659-71831091 GCA_030014935.1 Caiman crocodilus
GCGATGATCACTGTCTCCCAGGTGATCCAGCACCCGCAGCCCCCTCACCAGGTCGTCACCCGTGGCCAGCACCAGGTCCAACAAGGCATCTCCCCTGGTAGGGCTGTGCACCTCCTGGGTTAGATGGAGGTCCTGTACCTTGGCTAAGAACTGACGTGAGCGATCAGACTTGGCTGACTGACTTGGAAGACTTGGGGGTCTTCAAGAGGAGGTTGGATATGCATCTGGCTGGGGTCATCTAGACTCTGCACTCTTTCCTGCCTACACAGGGGCTCAGACTCGATGATCTATTGAGGTCCCTTCTGACCTTAGTATCTATGAATCTATGATATGGGGAAATTAAATAGAAAAGACTTAATACAATGAAAAAAGTTGAAACCAAATCTTTCCAGGATGTTACATAATGATGCTTTAAATTGTTTATTTATTGTGTAGTGATAGGGGCTTTGGAAATATCTATAAAATATAAATAAGCCATTAATGTCTTTTAGATATTTATGATGCTATACAGGATCATAACCCACTTTTACTATTGAATACTGCAACATCATATCTCTGTGTGCTTGTATTCCAATAATTTCACCTATTTTATAATAAGGGAGACCATTTTAAATACAAATAAATTCTAATGAGCCAATACTCAGAATATCAATTCTGAGCATTTAGTGAATTGATCCTTAATCAGGCAAGATAACCATTGGTTTAGCCTATATAAATGGCAAAATCAAACTCTTGAACTAATTTCTAAAATTCAGCTACTTCAGTTCATTTAATTACATTTTAAATGACTTCAGCATTCAGTTTTTGTAATGATTGCCAAATTAGATTGTTCTCTAAGGGTGTGTAGTGATACAGGTTCTGAGAGTGGCTGTGTCACCTCCTATTGGTCATCTTGATCCCATCTTACCTGGCCTCTCAGGATTTTATCCTGCCCTCTTACCTTGCCTCAACTTGATGGTAAAGTAAAGTGAGGAAGCTGCCCTCAGAAGCCAGACAGCTCAGGGTGCACTTCCTACCCTGGCTGCAGTTTCTGTCACTGAGGCTGCAGCTCCATTGCCTTAATTGCTTTAAGGGCTAGAATCATGGCCTCCATTCTCCACTATAGGCACACCCCTACCTCTCAGGTGTCACTCAGTATAGACTCAGGGGGAGTCATCTGGCTCCTAGTGCTGCACTTGGCCCCTCAGGCCTTAAACCTTTGTTTGGGCTTCAGCCTTCCAGCCTTGGCTCTCTTGCTCTGGCTGGGCCCCTCAGACCAGGTTCATTGCCTGGGCACCAGCCCTGGTCTTGCCCTTTTGGACTCCCTCTGTGGCTCCAGGCCTGCTTACTTAATCTTTTGTAACTTTAGGCTCTGATCCCCAATTTATAGTATTGTCCTCTTGAAACAGCAGCAGTGCTGATCCAGGCGCTCCTGGTGGCCTCCAAGCCTCCCCTTGCAGCTGCTTTCGATCCTTCAGTGTAAAGTTAAACATAGGTATATGCTAACTGCCATCAACCTAAAATTCACTCCTAGCCTGGCATTGTGTCATGCCACAGGGATAATGAATAAACATATAGCAAATATAACTTATCAGTTGAGTTAAACCTTGCTAGATTGGGTAACCCCAAGCCAATCTGATTTTAGTTCATCTCCAAAGTGAAGTAACTTTATAGGGGGTATTCCTTTTTTAGGGTGACCAGAGCCCTGTGAACACTTGTGTGCTGGGACATTTCGATTGCCCTAATGATTAGGGTAATATAAATGTGATGCTTATATGTACCTTAAGTGAAGTAATTATGGTGGGGGTGTTTTCTTTTAGAAATTAGCCCTGAGGACTGATGGCAATTGGGGTCTACTTAAACTATGACTTGACAATGGACCTGGTTGCAAGTTGTCTACTGTGAAGAAAGGCATTGAGCCTATTTAATGTTATGTTACCATGACTGTAAAAAAAAAAAAAAAAAGTACATAACTTGGTAGCAAATAGTAGATTATGGGATGAAAGAGTTAACATTCATAGCTCTGTAGCTACTGTTCTGAGATGGTGACATTATTAACAAAGGCTGGATTGTTATTTTGGTTACAAATAATTCAATACAAAAGAACTGGGCAAAAGTCCTAGACATAGACTGGCATTTAAACCTACTGTCATTTTTCTAAAGCAGCTTTTCTATTAAATGAACTCCTTCTTAAAACATGGTAGGTTTATTTAAATCTCCATAATTTCCCATCACACACATGATATTAGCTTGGCAGTCAAGCAAGCCTGGCAATTCCAAACAGTCTCTGGATTGTTAGTGCTTGTAGTGTTTGATGGTATGATTTATCAAAGGAATTCTGATTGCAATGTTGGGATACAGTATGGGTGTATTTAGTGTTGCTTATGGCTGTACAACAGCTGTGACTCTCCTATATGCTCTAAGTATTAGCTGCAGATGGTAGTAGCCATTTTGAATTTGGTTCTGTGCCGGGTGTCACATATTGAATAATTTATTTTGTTCTTTCCTGTTTATTGTTCTTTTAATCTGAAATGAATCATTCAGACTGACAGTGTCTGCTTGTTTCTAGAGTACAGAGAAATAGTGCAAAAATTATAGTTAATGTAATAAATAGAAGTATGCAGCCGTATTTAAGACCCCATGATAGATTAAATGCTAGTTTATTGTAAAACTTTTTAAAGTATAGAATAACAGATGGTAATTTTGTTTTGGCACCTTTTTCACATTTTGTCTTCTACAGCTGCTTTTTATACTGTATGTAGTTTTCTTCTTTCATGGGAGTCTTCAGATTATGAATAACTCTAATAGGATGAGAGAATAAGGTGGTCTGGTCTCTGAAAGCTGAATTTAACCACTGATCAAAAAAGCAAAGTAATTTAAAAGAACTAAGGCTACCTCTTTTCTTTCCTCTTTCAGTCTTTGGTAGAAATGCTATCCTCATCAGGAATTAAGATGACCAGTTAACTAGCTGCAAGCCTGGGTATCATAGCAGCTCTAATTATTTCCCCTTGGAGATACAATTCTGTGTTCAGTCTATTAGGTACAGAATTGTATTGGCAAATAAACTTGGACAACACAGGGTTTATTTTGTTTTTTGCAAAATGTGGTTGCTCTTTTTTGACAAGCTTCTAAAGTAGTTCATACTTTTCAATGATTTCAAACTTCAGTGGGAATTTTTCTGTAATTTTCTAAACATTTTGTCTTCTATATGTTCTCTGTGTTTGTACCTGCATGTGTCGTTGGTCTTTAAATTAGTTTGATTAATTTACTGTCATTGAAGTAACATGTAACAAAGTGTTCCCCCCTGCTCTATGCAGTTCTGTACACCCTGAACAATTGAAGAAACAGCAACATTCATGAAGTGCGGTGCCCAGAATTGGACATCATATTCCAGCTGGGGCCTCACCAACGCCAAATGGATCTATTGGCAACACACTGACTGACCCATGCCAGAGTTCTATTTGCCCTTCTGGCAACCTCATCGCACTATTGGCTCATGTCCATCTTCTGGTCTATCATGACCCCCAGATCCCATTCAGATGCTGTGCCAGCTAGTGAGCCACCACCCATTGTGTAGTTATGGTGAAAGTTCTTCCTACCCAGATGAAGAACCCTGCACTTCTCCCTGTTAAACCTCATCTGACTCCGTTCATCCCATAAATCCAGTCTGTCCAGGTCATCCTGGATCTTTACCGTATCCTCTGGTGTGCACACATTTTCCCACAGCTTGGTATCATCCGTGAACTTAATCATTGAGATTTACACTGCCTCATCCAAGTCATTAATAAATATGTTAAAGATAATAGTTCCAACCACAGGTCCCTGAGGGACACCACTGGAGATGGCCCTCCAGGATGAGGCCATCCTATTGATTACAACTCTCTGGGATCAGCCTCTAAGTCAGTTGTCCACCCGCTTCACTGTAGACTGGTCCAGCCCAGTACCCTCCTGTTTCAACTTCCATAAGTTTACAGGACCAGAACCTGGTCTGCAACTTCTACAGTCAGCCTTTTCTGCACACTAAAGTAGTACCATTTTAAATACTACAACTCAAGTGATGCAACCCTTACTTGCATAGATGCAGTTATATCAAGGTAGACATGCTTATACTGATAGAGATTATTCTTATATTGAAACCTGTACTGCTGTACTACTGGTATAATTACATTAGTAAAAATTGTATGCCTAAATATAATAGTTGTAACAGTGAAAAATGCTAGGTATACCGGACTTTGGTGAGGTCTTGTCTCAATTAGGATTTAAAGGTGTAATGTTATAAACTTGATAATAGCTAACTCCATCTGAATAACATTTGCAGAAACTCAGCTTAAGGCACAGCAGTTGCCTCATGCTAAAAGTCAATTTCTTTGTCCCTAACTGGAGTTCTAGTTAAATCATATTACCCAGCACAACCTAAAATCACACCTTTAAATTTAAGCCTTGGAAACATCTGCAAAGAGACTTAGGCTGTATTTGGGTGTAAGTGCCATATATATATATTTATATGGAAAACTATTCCTATTGACATTATTTAATGAGTAGGCTTGTTTTAACATGCATATCCTACTGAGCTTTAATGTACATATTTCAATGCTGTCTCTTTACTAGTTTTCAGTAAACAATAGTGTAACCCCAAATTCCAAAGGATATTGTTGTATAAGTGACTTTTACTGGAATAATACCTGAGCATACATTAATATGGAAAACTGTACAGTTTGGTAACACCATCAAGATAGTCTATTGTCCTTTATAGCAAAGGCAATGAAATAAAAGATTGTAAAACTGCTTTTGCCTATATGGTTCCATTCACCTTCTTCCACATGGGCATTTAGTACATAGCTTCACTGAAATCAGGCAAAATTGCCTTAAATTCTTTAGGAGCAGGATCAGGTCCCATATGTCAAATATTAAAAACAATGGTAGCTCTTGACCATTGAGCTTTATTGGAATGTAATTACTTTAAGTACTGCCTGTTACTATGAAAAAGTTGGAATGCAATTATTGAGAGAACATGTGGTATGCTTTTCATTGATTAGACTGTCCTGGTTGATTAAATTCCTCAGGATTTTTAATTTTCTAGTTCTAATCATTGCCTTACATCTTTCTTGGAACTCTTTGTTGTAACTCATCTGCTTTCAAGTCCAGATTTATTTTTTAGTGCATTCAGATCCTCTGCAAACATTCTCTGTCATTGTGTGTTATCTGTCTCTGCAGATGTTTTTTTAGTGGAAAGTTTCTTCTGAGTGAATCCTATACATATCCTTCACACTTTTCAGAGGTCAAATATATCATCTCAAGGTCTAAATTGCTGTAACCAGGCAGTGTTTTGACAACAAGCACATATCTTTTCCAGGGAGTTCTCTAGACTTTAGGCTTTTTTGTTATCTCCAAGATAACTTTGTCTCCCTGCTGCTTTGCTCCCCAAAGAGAGAGCATCAGTCAGGATTCCATCATTCATAAATATACATTTTAGTTCCTTCACTTTCCGTGATGTAAATTAGAAGCAACTTTGTCAAAGATGATAGAGTCAAACTGGTATGAGTGAGAACTGAATCATAACTTCGAAGCTGTCTTCTGAATGCAGGGTTCTAGTGTAAAATAATTGGTAAAGAATAGAAATAAATAACTTTGCATGGGCAAATAGGTAATATAAGACTTACTGCAGAAAGTTCACATATAGGTTTTCCTCACTTTATGCAAGTTCTGTATGTGCGAATTTTCTCTTATGCGATGGTCCTTTTTATACGAAAAGTAAGTTATATGCGAGGTAAAGTCACTCATGATTGGTGTGTTAGAAGCCCACAGTAAGCTGCTTTGTGCAGTGCATTGTGGGAGTGACATATAACAAAATATAGTCTCCTGTGTGGATCTGTGCTCCTTGCTTGTTGTCTGCGATATGTGTTTCTGTAGTTGCCATCCCCATTATGGTAACATTCACCATGCCCCTGTGTTTGCTGTTAGTGAGTATCAAAATTGTCTTGTAAAAGTGGTAGAAATGGGTCTGGGGGTCAGTGGAGTCGAGGTCTTGAAACGTATCCTTATTTGTTACATTATAAAGTAGGTTCCCTTTATGCAAATTTGAGCTATGCACCATTTTCCAGAAACACATGTACAGCATAAAGCAAGGGAAACCTGTAAAGAGACCAGTCCAGGGCACGCCTACAATATCTGAGTGGCTTGAGCACCAGGACAACAAGTGAATATAAGTGCAGGTAACTGCCAGCTTCTCCAAGCAGAGTCTATGTACTGGAAAACCCACTGGGAGAGGAGGTCATAGTACTGGAAAACAGCTAGATTTTCTCCTTTGTTCATATTTGTTGATATTTATTGGAGAACCAATCAAAAGCCAGAGGTGCTAGCTGGGAAAAAATCATAGCCAAGGCAAATAGGGATATGCTGATACAGCACCTTGGCACTCTTTGGAAGTACAGCAGGTATGGAGCTCAAGTGGAACTACTGCCGGCCTCTAGTAGTTCTCTATTTGAGTGTAAGTACTATGTATATACATGTATATGGAAAACTATTCTTATTGACTTTATTTAATGAGTAGAAAATAATTGAAGAATGGTCTTTTAGACTATGTTCTCACTGAAAGGAGATGTTTCTCTTTCTGTTGAGGCAACTAGTGTACTGAAAAATCCCAGTGGAGGCAAAGAACCAATAAGTTTTATTGGAAAGAGGATGGTGGGGAGTGGTCAACTGTATACCCCCTGCTTGTGGTTGACTTGCCTCATTTACTCCACAGTAAAACCACGGTACATTCCATGCACTTGGATTGTAATTTGCATCTGTTATCCCATGGTAAAAATATACCTTTTCTTTAGCAGGAAGACAAAGCCGCAAGGTGAATAACCTCTGCAACTCCAGGAGATTCACCGTAGACAAGGGAAGTATAATTTACATCTTCTTATATCAGCATCAGTGAATCTGGCACTAAGTGCTTAAGGCACTTAAATGGGAATCGTTACCATATTGCTTTGCCTATTGTCTTAAAACCAGAGGGCTCTTTGAAATATAATAGGTTAATTTGTCTCCCTTTTTGCTAAGCCATGTAACCACATGGCTGCATGGATTGTCTTGTTGAGTGACAGGACAAATAAATGTTCTTGCATGTTTAAGGTGACTCTACTATGCCCAGGATTTGTAGACTGGGCTGAAAAGAATTTTGGCCAAATTCTGATGTAACCGAAGCTTAATAAGTTCAGAGAGAACGAGGTGTTCCCCTTTCTGATGCAGAAGCACTCTAGTGTGGAGAGAGCTGTTCTTACAGGAATTTTAGAAGTGGAGTAGTGACATCTTTAAGATATAGGACCATAAGGAATATCTTATTGACTGAAACCAATGGTATCCTGTCTTTCAATATGGCATGCTGCTCCCAAAGACCTTTATGGCTTGTTTTTTATGTAATTTGGGTAAACTGGTACATTCCATCAGGATTCCAGTTATAGATTTATGATAGGATAGGTGTGGATTATGAGACATGGCAGGATGGTTGACATGACTGGACTATAGACCTGGATGAGTATAAATCACTCAAGAAGTATAGGCTGTGGAGAAAAATAGGAGGTGTTGCCTGATATATAAGGGCAACGTACACGTTCTGAGGTGCAGTGGGGTAAGAATGCTGAAAGCCTCTGGGTGAAGGTCAAAGGAGAGCAGCAGGTCTTAATGGGTGTTTGTTTTAGGCTAGGGCTATGTGAAGCTTCAGTAGCCTATTCAATTTGAAGGAGAATTGGCTCAATTCAGCAGCCGAATCTTTGAACCTGAACTGAATTGGGAGACCCACGAATCTCTCCAAATCAAATTGGAGGCCTCCAAATCGATTTGCAGAGTTGCAGAGATTTGGCTATAGACTGTACATGCAGGCACTAGGCAGTGCTGGGAAGTGCAGCTGGGGGAGCAGCCAGATGAGCCGCGGCTTGAGCTGGCAGCCCCAGGAAAAGCCGCAGCTTGTCCAGCTGCCCCCCCAGCAGTCCCCTGACTGGGGTAAGGCAGGCAGTGTTGGCAGCCCCAGGGGAAGCTGCGGGGGATGGGAGGGAATGATTGGGAGCTGGGGAATCAAACCAGGAGCTGGGAGGAATGATGTGGGGCTGAGGGAATGAACAGGGGCTTCCTCTCAGCTCCCAGTTTGATTTCCCAGTTCAATCCTCTAGCTCCAAATCATTCCCTGCAGCCCCCATAGCTTCCAGCCCTGCTGGCACTGCCTATCTCACCCCAGCAGGGGCAGCTGGGGAAGCAGCCAGATGAGCCGCGGCTTCTCCCTGGGGCTGCTGGCTCAAGCTTGGTCTTGTCTGGCTGCTCCCCAAGCTGTTCCCACCAGCACTGTATAGTTTATGGCCAAATAAGATTTGATGTTGAATATCTTCAGATTTAGATTCGGCTGAATCGAATTGAGACAGTGATTCGAATCAACGAATTGAATCACTGTTCCTCCGAATTGCCCAATTCAAATCTGAAGTGAATGCTTTCTGCTTCACACAGGCCTACTATAGGGCACCAAACCTGGAGGAGGTGGATTAGTCCTTCTTTAAAAACTGATATAAGCTTCCAAATCACAGGACTTGGTTCTCTCATGGGATTTTAATTACTGGGACATCTGCTAGGAGGGAAACATAGCAGTGCCCAAGCAGTCCAGCAAATTCTTGGAGTGTGTTAGGGATAACTTCTTGATACAGTTGGTAGAGAGGCCAACAAGGGGGAAGTTCTTCTTGACTTGCTGCTCACAAACAAGGAGAAATTGTTTGAGAATGTGAAGGTAGTTTCCACTAGGGTGGACGGTAGCTTGAGTGACATGGCAGTGATCATGAAATGATCAGGCATCTATACATGTGCTCCAGAGTGTGAGTGGGGAGGGAGGGGAGAGAGGGTGTTTTAATATGAGCTGCTTTTGGGAACTGGTCTAATTAAAACACCTGCAGTGTCTCATATATGCAGTGTCTTGCACTTCAAAATGGCTGTGGGGGCACTTTAACTAAAGCTCATTTGACAAGCTTTAGTTAAAGCACCCCTACTATCATTTCGAAACATGGGGACACTGAATACACATGACGGTCAGACCGTTGGAGTGTTCTAGTTAGAATGTGTTAGAACAGGCATCCCTTACATGTACAAGCACACATCATGTCAAGATCCTAAGGGGAGGAAGGAAGGAGAATAGCACAATTAAGACACTAGACATCAGAAAAGCACATTTTAACAAACCTAGGAAAACGGTGGGCAGGATCCTGTGGGAGGCAAGTCTGAGGGGAAAAGGATTCCAGGAGAACTGGCAGTACTATGGGGAGGCCCTCTTCTGAGTGCAGGAGCAAGCTATCCTGATGTGACAGAAGAATGGGAAGTACAACAGGAGGCCATCTGAGTTAAGCAGCAGTCTCTTCAAAGAGCCGAAACTCAAAAAAAAAACCCAACAAAAAAACCCTATAAAAAGTGGAAACTGGGTCATAGTAGTAAGAAAGCATATTAGAGTATCACACAGGTGTGCAGGGAGAAAATTAGGAAGACCAAGGTACTATTTGAGATGCAGCTGGCAAGGGACAAAATACAATAAAAAGGGACTTTACCAATACAAATGCAAGAGTAAGAAGAGGACCTAAAAAAACATAGCTCCCCAACAGGATGCAGAAGACAATCTAGTTACAGGTGATGCAGAGAAGGCTGAAGTATGTCATGCCTTTTTTTACTTCAGTCTTCATATATAGGGGCAGTTACCAGGTGATGTGTGCAGATGGCAAGATAGGGAAGGAGATGAACAGCTTAGAGTAATGGCAAAACAGGTTATGGATTACTTAGAGAAACTAGGTGCTTTCAGGGTGGCAGAGTTGGATAGGATACATCATAGAGTACCGAAGAAGGTAATTTTAGGGCGTTTAGCTCTCCTTTTTTAGAACTTGTGGGTATTGGGTAAGGCCCTGGATGATTGAAAAAAGTCAAACATAGTGGCCATCTTTAAGAAAGGGAAGAAGGATTCAGGGAATTAAAAACCATTCACACAGACCTCAGGACCTGAAAAGATAATGGGGCAGCTGATTGGGAACAGCCAGCATGGATTCACTAAGATCAAGTTTTGCCTGACTGACATGATTTCTTTTTTTGATAAGGTGACAGGTTCTGTGGATGGTCAGGGAGCAGTGAATGTGATATACTTTGACTTTAGCACTGCTTTTAGTGAACCCTCATGGCATTCTCACTAATACAGACTATATGAGAGTATTGTAAGATGGATAGAAAATTGGCTGGATCACAGTGCTTAATAAGTAGTCATCCATGGCTTAATGTCTAGTTGGGAGGAGGTATCACATGAGGTTTCCCATGTTTCTAGGTCCAATATTATTCGACATTATTCATGAATGATTTGGATGATGGGATTGAGTGTGTACTTGGTAAATTTATGGATGATGCTATATTGGGTGGAGTTGCAGACACTCTGAAGGGCAGGGCTAGAAATCAGAATGACCTGGTTAGACTGGAGAAATGGTCTGCAATCAATTAGATGAGATTCAACAAGGATAAGTATAAAGTCCTGCACTTGGGCAACCTAATTGCATGCATACATATGGACTTGGGAAAGACTGGTCAGGCTTCAGTACTGCAGAGAAGGACCTGGGGATTACAATAGACCATATGCTGAATATGGTCAGCTCTCTGCTCTTGTTGCAAAAAAAAAAAAAAAAAAAAGGTCAACAGCATAATAGGTTGTACTAACAAGGAGTGTCACTTGCAAATCAAAGGAAGTAATTCTTCTGCCCTGTTCAGCATTGGTGAAGTCTCACTGGGAGCATTGTGTCTAGTTTCAGGCACTCCAAGAGGAATGTGGACAGATTGGAAAGAGTCCAGTGCAGAGCAACAAAAATAATTAGATGGTTGGATGATGCCTGGGAAGCAAGACTTATAAGGAAAGGCTGATAGAACTAGGGTTGCTTAGTCCGGAGAAGAGAAGACTGAGGATGGATTTGATAACAGTCTTCAAATACCTGAAGGAATACTGAGAGGATGGAGGGCTTTTCCCTGTGACTGTAGGGGACAGGACTAGGAGCAACGGCCTCAAGCTTCAGCAGATGAAATTTAGGTTGGAGATTGGGAATAACTTGCTGACTATAAGGGTGGAACAGGCTACATAAGAAGTTGCGAAATCTCCATCCTTGAACATTTTCAAGACCAGGTTGGACAGATAAGTTGGTTTAGTCAGGAGCAACCTACCTTGAGCAGGGAGCTGGACTAGATGACCTTTCCAGTGACCTTTCCAGTGAGGTCCTTTCCAGTGCTAATTTCCTCTGTTCTCATGATTCTATAATTATCTGAACTCCTGGGTAACAGCTAATATCTTTAGATAGCTGTGAATTTTCTAGAGCTTGAATTGGTAGAAAGATAAAATAGATCACAGACATACTTTTAGAAAAGGAGGTTTGGATAGTAGTTTGGCAAATTCAATAATTAGTGCCATACTTTGCCATTAATTAATTTTATAACAATATAATTGTGATTATATGTAAGCATATTGTATTATAAGCTCATTTAAAAGATTCTATGTATATAGACCTGCCACATTCGGGGTAGCTGCCCTCTGATTTATGGTCTGTGTATGGTGCTATTTGCCACTTCTGTGGCAAAGTGTGGGGGACCCCCTTCATGCCTTTGGCCAAGGGGCCCCAGAAGTCCCATCATTTGCCAGTCTCTGGGGAGGGGTGGGACTTCTGGGGCTGCTTGGGAGAGCCTGCTGCACTCTGCCATGAAAATCTCCTCCCACCCCTGTGCTTCAGGACACCAGGGCTTCCCATTATTTTCTGTTTGCAGCTCCCCTATTTTTCTCCCCTGCTTGCTGGCTGTTTCCACACTTTTTTTGTGGGACTGGGCTTTTTTGCATGGGACTTACTGATTTTGCAGTTTCTGCAAAAATCACAAAATTGCAATTTTTCAATAGGTCACTACCTACGCAGGCTGCTTCCACTCCAGAGCTAGTAAATGCTGGTCTAAGCTAATGAGCAAATTTGCCATCCAAGTAACGTAGAATGAAGTTTCCAACAACCATTCAGTTCAATGCTTTTCTCTCAGTCCCGACTTCAAACAAAATTTCCAAAACAGGAAACAATAACTCATGCCAGTGGATAGCAACTACCTGAGGTGCCCTTATGCTTCTGTCACTTGGGAAGGGAGAGGATACACCTTTCCTTTTTCATAGTTTTTTCCTAGGTACTAGTGTGAGACCCACAAGAAGTTGCACTTTCTTGCTATCCCTGACCCAGAGTCAGGAAACTTTCTCTCTTGTTACCAGTCAGTCATACACCTACTCCCAGCCATGTGTTCTTTCACTGCTTCCTGCACAAAAGTCCCAAGCATTACAAGTATATTTTGTATAAATGTAGCACCGTGCACAGTTGCCCGCCTTGGTGCAGTCTGACTTGGTGTTGCCTCTGCAATATTAATTTTGTCCCCTTTGTACATATCCTGTGTACTGAATTAAATAGTTGTCCTAGGGGAGTAAAATGTGATTGCTGTGTTGGAGGTTGGGTTACACCGGGTGCGTCCGCATGTGTCGCTGACTGCACAGTTGTTACTGCACAGTCATTAATGCTCGCCAACACTGTGTTGCTGTAGCAATGAGCAACTCATGTAGATGCACCTAATATGTATGCACAAATTTTGCTCTCCTCCTTTAAGTTTACTTGCTTCACTTGCTCTGTCAGTTCTCAAGTGTCTGCTACTTCTGCTTTAGTAGTGGCATGGGCTTGGCCTTAGAATGTATATGCTGTGTTATTATTTTGACTGGTTGCCTCTGTTTTGTTAAGGAGCCTAAGAAATAGATTTATATCTTAGCAGCACCTGAATGGAGTTTCATGGGACAAAGAAAAACAGCTATCTAGTTAGAAGGCTTTTCTTCTGCCAAAGGCTTTCTGGAGGTCTTTAAACTTCTCAAAACAAGATTTAGGAATATAAAAACTATATTATGTGGAAAGCACCAAGCAACTTAAAGCTAAGCATTCTCTACCAACTCCACTTACAATGTAGTACAGGGAGTAATATTTTTAATGTTAACATTATGCAAAAATCCTAAATCCAGGTTGCATAATTTAGAAAGTAAAAAATAGCATTTGCTGATCCTTCAGAGAGCCTTCTTCAGTTATTGTGAATCAGAACAGGAGGAACAGGTTTAGCCATAAACTCTTGCATTGTTTCAACCAGGGCAGCCTTTCTTTTCCACCAAAATTAAAAGGCAACAATTTGGGAAATAATGACTCAAAAGTCAAAGCAATTGCATATCCAGAAAATGTATTTTTGAATACTTCAGGAAACGTGCCAAGAAATCATTTGAATTGGTTAAAGTGTATTAATTGAGCCAGGATCAAGAAGAAACATTCACTTAAGAAATAAGTGTAAAGGTTACAAAATTGGAAAGAAAAGTATAGTGTGCAATGGCAATGGCAGATTTGAGGGGGGGTTCTGATAAAGTTTGTGAAAATCATCACAGTTACCCTGTGGTACTCTATTCAGAAGTCAGAGTTACTCTATGGAACTCTATTAGTAATTGTTTAATGGAAATTCCAGTAACTTTGTATAATTTTAACAGGAAACTTTTGTGAAATGGGTGGGGGTGAGCTTTGCCAGGCTGTTTGGTCCTTTTGAGAAGGCGACAGGAGGCTTTGCTCCGTTACTCCTGTCTTCCTGGGAACTGGAGCAGCTGCTGCTCCCCACACTTACCCCTCATCACTCAGTCTTTGGAAAGCACAAGGGGCAAGGGACAGGGCAGTTGCAGGCTGAGCATCTATACTGCTTCCTCTTTTGTAATCTTCTCTGTTAGAAATGAATGCCTGTTTGTGGGGTATAAATACATGATTATAACAAGATTTCACTCTTGCATTGCTTTATTCCTACCATGGGCCTTGTCATGTATTAATGATTGGCTATTACTCATTTTCACTGTAAAGCCAATTTACAATTCATGAAACTGCTATGATTTCCTTGATGGCTCTGTTTGTAGAATATAATGTTTGTAAAATGTTATTCAAGCTACAGGTACTATTTAGTTATTTATTTTCTAATCACAATTCCTGAATGATATGACCAGATTCACTTTTAAAGTGACTACTCATTTCACTGAAAATTGTCTCAAGTTTCTGTGGGTTATGACTATTCTGATTTTATAATACTTCTGTGGTCAGTTGTGCCAGTCTCTGCAAAATGTACTTGAAAATTTCTCTTTAGAAGGCATGCCAGTTGCAAAAAAATTAAATTATATTTGGGAAATGGAGTCCATTTGATAAAACTTTAAATATTAATTGAATAATAATTTTTTACCCTAAAACACAGAATCAATTGTTTTATTTTATAAATCAGCTATCACATGGCAGGGAATTCCTTATTCTAATTTGTTCTTATATCCCTTATTCTAATTTAATTGTTTATAATTTCAGAAAATCATAATTGATGAAAGCAAAATGAAATGTAGAATTAAATCAGAGAGGGTTTTTTAAACTTAATCTTATATTTAGGTTTTATACACATATTTGTATTGGTTTCTTTCTTTTACACAGAGCACAAATTAACCTTTTTTCCAAAGCCACAAAATGCTAGTGAATGGAATGGGAGTGACTTCTGGACCCACCCCTTTCTCATTTTTAACATATTGTTAACTGGGCAAACAAACAGATTTGCAATGCCATCATGGGCGCCATTAAAAACTCTTGAAATGTGTAATAAAAATGCTTAATATTATTACATTTCTCCTCCAGTGATTAAAACCATATCATAATGGCCGACATCTGTTGGACAACTTATGTGGTTACTTATTGTCTTGGTATGTGAGAAAATCCTGGAGGCTATATGTTGCAGCCCTTCTAGCCTCTGGTGCACTGAGGATGCACAGGAAATTAAGGATATGCTTAGTGGTGGAGCGATAACAACATGGAGGTTTGGTAAAATCTGTTGAAATCAAACAGTACCTTTACATATCCTAAGCCTTGTGGAAGAAAAAATGAAGGGAACTGGCTGAGACCTGTCTTCCTGCTTGATTTGATTTTTTGATTTGATTGAGAATCGGGTTCGACAGGTGGCTTGATGAACAAGAGTAGATGACAAGCATTACATCAAAATCTAGATATCATTTCATCCACTGTCCTTATTTGCCTCATTCATTGAGAATCTTCTTGAAAGAAAAATTGTTTTTTGTCTGTAGAAAACTGTCTATAAAAACCATTAATAGGAGTTCCTTTCACTAATTCTCATTCAAAAATTAAATGATCTTTCCCTTTAGAATGTAGTTTTCATTCCTGGCTTTTTAAATGAAATACTCCCCTTGTTAGTGTGAAGGAGTGCATTCCTGTAAACACTACTGGCAATTTAAAAAAAAAGAAAATTGCTTTAAAATCAAAATAGCAGAATAATACCCTGGGCTGTTAAAATACACCAAAGCTTTTCTTGTAGACATTTAAGAGTAAAGGTTTGCTTATTTTTACTCCAAGTTCATTTCAGAAGTTTTGTGAGTATACATTTAATGGTCACTATTAAGAAATCACCAAGGAAATATTTATTCACATAATATACTATAAATATGAAGAACTTAGACTGGTAGAGCTATGGTAACAGCTTAGCAAGATACATTTGTATGAATAACAAGTGTATCCAGAGTTATAATAGTAAGGATTTAAACCTTTGTGTCAGGACATGAGTCAACCTCCAGCTAATGAGGGTTAGGAAAGAATTTTCCCTGAGGGAAGGTTCTTTCATAGCTGCTTATTCCTGTGCTGTGACACTGAATCTGGAAGCTGGTGTTGGTCATTGCTTGAAATTGGTAGCGAAGTAGATGGCTCCAGAATGGCAGTTCCTGCATTACAATAGCACCCACAGAGTGGTGCTAAAAATACTGACATTTCCTTTTTCTTTGCTGTGATTAAACTTGGGGCAAGGTGAACAAGAGCTTCACAGAAAACATAGGCTGTTCTATGCAAACCTCTCCAGGGTTGCTGCATGTTACCATCCCTTCATTCTTGTCTCTTTGAGACATTATCCCTTGCTAAGCTCTGGTGATCAAAGTCATGTATGCCACCAGACTCCCATAAATCTTTATGGTTCCTTTGGGCTATGCTGGACCTGCATCTGAGTTTTGCCTAGCAAAGCAAAGGTCTTGGACTTCGTCCTACAGTGCTCAGGTATGCTGTTCCCAGAATATTCTGAAGCACAGGTGAGGGTATCAGAATGGTCTATGGGTTACTGGCATGTTCGTTCATTGCACGAAGAAAGCAGAATTATGTAGGTGGAATATACACATTTCTGTATTTCCTACTTAGTCCTACTTTCCTGTAATCGCAGGATGGCTTAATGCTCCTCAAAGACAATGAATCTATACAAGTGAGATGGAAAAAGCACTTTGAGGCACTCTTGAACCATGAGTCAACTGTGGTGGTTACCATCACTGAGTCCATCCCTCAGCAACCTGAAAGGGGATCCCTTGTCAACCCTCCTATCCTAAAAGTATGGCATGCCATCAAGGAAACCAAGAGCAACAAGGCTACTGGACCAGATGGGATATCTGCTGAAATACGGCCGGCAGCGAAGAACTGGTACTAAGTCTTCATGAATTTATTCTCTGAATTTGGAACAATGAACAGATCCCTGGGGATCTGAGGAATGCCAGCACTATGACTATCTTCAAGAAAGGAGATAAGTCTGTGTGTTGGAACTATTGAGGTATCACCCTCCTTTCCACAGCAGGGAAAATCCTCACCTGCATCCTCCTGAACCATCTTCCACCTCTGGCTGGGAAAGTCCTGCCAGAACCTCAGTGTGGTTTCAGACCATTCCATGGGACAACTGCTGTGATCTTTGTTGCCTGCTGGGTCCAAGAAAAGTGTTGGGAGCAACACCAGGACCTGTATATAGCCTTCATTGCCCTTACTAAGGCCTTTGATTCCATCAAGCATGAAGCTTTGTGGAAAGTACTGGCCAGATTTGGATGCCTTGAAAAGTACACCAAGGTTCTGAGGCTTCTCCACGGCCAGATGACTGAGGCTGTGCCATGTAGTTGATCATCAGGGATCCTGGTTTTCCCTAATAAAAAATAGCAAATTCTCTGATAAAACCCCGCAAAGCCTTGATTAAAATGAAAGGCGCCTGACAGCTCCTCCTTCCCCGGTTGGTGTTTCTCTCCCCCGCCACCCACAGCCCCTGTCCCCTCCACCCCTGCAGAAAGCGGATCCCAGCTGTCAGGGCTATGGGGCCAGGGACCATGGTCTGCAGCCTCCTGCCCCAGCAGGAAGTGGCAGCTATTGCAGTAGAGCAGAGGGACCGCTGCCTACTTGCTGCAGGCTTGGGAGGGCTCTCCATGATGCATGCTGTCTCAGGAGGCAGGAGGGACCCATGCTGCCCTGATCTGTGTACAGGCCAGGGGTATGTGTACACTGTGGGCTCAGGCTCCTGCCCTGCTGCCCTCCCTTGAGGCCTCCACAGCCCAGTGACTGTGACCCGGTACAGCAGGGTAGTGGGGCCACACAGGAAGGTTGCTTGCAGCTACAAGCTTTGTGCTACTCTGGTGATGTGTCCCCTGTGTACAAGGCAGCAGTGGCATGGGCAGGGGATGCATTGCCATGGCAGCACAGACCTTGTAGCAGCAAACAGCATTCCTGCGTGGCCCCACTGTGCCATGCAGCACTAGGTCAGAGCTGCCAGACTGCGGAGGCCCTGGTGGAGGCCCAAGACCACAGGGGCAAGTGTGCATCCATCTCCACCCTGCACACAGATATGGGGGGGCATGGGTCTTACCTTTCCCCTTGGAGGTGCACAAAGTGGTGGGAAGCTAGCCTCACCCTTCTGCCCCCTGGATGAGCTGCCCGCAGCCTAGTTCCACCCCCTGCCAGAGTCCTGCAGCTGCACATTGTGGACCTGGGCCCCAAGCCCCATGCACTGCCCGACTGGGCAGCAGCCCCAGCCCCATCCAACTCCCTTCCTCCCTATGACAGCCTCTATTTCTCCTCCTCCTCACACTTACCCATAGGAGCTGCTCTCCAGGCTGCATGGAGGCCATTCACATGGCACATGGTGCCCCTTGACTGATCTCCCTTCTCCCACTCCCTCCCAGCCCCTTGCAGGCTGGAACTCTGCCAGCCTGCAGAAAGCTCTTTGCAAAACTGCAAAATCCCTGGGTTTCTCCGCTAAAATGAGAAATCCATGTTTTCTTCCAGTAAGGGCGGAAATCTGCATTTTACTATGTTTTTCCGTGGGAAATGGAAAACTCGTATCCCTATTGATCAGAGACAGATCCATTTGTCATCTGAACTAGGGTCAAGCAGGGATGTGTCATCACCCCAGCTCTGTTCTCTGTCACCAGCGGGGTCCTTCAGGAGGGCCATGGTCTCCTTAAAGCCCCCTACCTGTGCCAAGTCTGGCCCAAGGCACCCTCAAATTCTTGTCCGCCATGTCTTTGATGTTGAGTGTATATTGGAGGCTGCCTTATACTGCCCTGGGCATGGCTACTTGGGACTCTGTCCCTGTGATCTCCCGGACCCACCGGGGTATCTCCCTGTATGATGGGTGCCTTCCAGGCATCCTGGCCTTAGGGCCGCACGTGGCTCCAACCAGCCCCTAATACCACACCCCAAGCCTTGCAGATGTCCTGGACGTTGGTGTGTCAAAACTGCGCCCACTCTCTCGGGCCTTCTCTATGTACTCGCCCACTCTGGGCCTCCTCGTCAGTGCCCCCCTTCTCTAGGGCCTCTTTTAGTGAGCCGCCGGTCTTCTCGGCCCACCGCACGGCTACCCTCTTCTCAGGCCGGGCATACCGCGCTGCTATCCCCTCTAACCGGGGACCACCGCAGCACTTGCCCTTCTCTAGGGAGCGCTATGCTGCTAACTCCTGTCTCCCGGGGTCCACTGCAGCATCCAGCCCCTGGCAGGGGTCTAATGCTACACTAGCCTGATGCCGGGCTTGCTCCTCAATGCTGCCCCCTGTCTTGGCTTCTCAAAGTGGCGTTCCCCTCTCTGGGCTCGCCGTGCCCCCACAGGGCTTCTCAATTATGCTGCCCCTCATGGGCTCCTTAAAATACTGCCCCCTGTCTGGAGCTTATCATGCCTATGTCTGGGCCTCTCAGTATCGCCCCTCCTGGGCCTCTCAGTATTGCCCCTTCTGGGCCTGACTGCGCCTTCCCTGGCGCTAAATCGTGCCCTCCTGGGTGCTAGGGCCCCACACCCTGTGGGCCCCTATGAGGCCTCCTCCAACCCCTTATAGCCTCTCCCAAACCACTGGTGTAATCCAACCCTAACAAAACACAACACAAGCCTCCTGGATATCACCAAACATAAGGCACCTGGCCATAGCAATGCAAGCCTCCTGGCTATGCCTCCACATCATTGCTCCAACCTCTGGAGCTCTTCTCATGAGCTGCCCTCACAGTTCTGTCTCCCGGAGCTCCTGCCCCTCTGGCAGGGACCTGCCAGTCTGGCCTTGGCTCTGGGCTTTATAAGAGCCAGGCCTTGCCCCTTATCACCAGCTGACTGCTGTCAGATGCAAGTCAATCTGTCCAGAGTTGCCCTGGCAACTCACAGCTGCTCTCATTATCTCTGCTAGGGCTTCTCCGCAGCAGTTTTCCCCTCACTAGGAGCAGGGCAGTGAGGTGCCCTGTGACATTCTCCATTTTTATTTGACAGTCATCATGGTTCAAATTAAGGATGGCTTTCCTTCTGGACTCCATTTGAATACCAAATGGATGGAAGGCATGGGATATTCTTGCTCCAAGACCAAAGTACTAAAAGCAATTGTTCTTGACCTTCAATATGCCAATTACTGCACCATCCTTGCTTACACTGAGGAAAACCTCCAGGCCATGCTGGATCTTTTTGGAGAAGCCTGCCTAACTTTGGGTCTCTCTCTCAACATTGAGAAGACTGCCAAGACCCTACCCCACCAAATTACCATCAAGGAAAAGACCCTGGAGGTAGTTGAGAACTTCTCTTACCTTGGTAGCCACCGCTCTCAGAGAATAAGCATTGAAGAGATCCAGCACAAGATCCAATGCACAAGTACCTACTTTGGGAAGTTGTTTCAGCATGTGTCTACTCATCACTCTCTCAGAAAAACACCAAGTTCCAAGTCTACACTGTAGTCATAATACTGACTCTCCTCTACAAGTGTGAAACATATTAGTGACCTATTGTTGTCATCTCAAGAACCTCTTGAAGTATCACCAACAATGCGTTCCAAAAATTCTGGGCATCAAATGGGAAGAGTGTTTCACAAACACCAGTGTCCTTGCTGAAGCCAGTGTTACCAGTATTGAGTTAGTTTTTATTTAGTGCATGTGGTTTCAGCCATCTTAAGGTGATGTCATCACCAGTGTGAAGAGCTTGAAGGCTACCAAGTAGCATAGTAAATGGACACAGGTCTACAATGTGGGACATGGTTTGAGTTTTTCCCCAAGGGCATTTGTTGTCATTGTGAAGGTGCCATTGGTATAAGTTTGAGGTACAGTGACCCTGTACAGTTAAAAAATGGTTGACAGCGTGCAATAACAGTGTGGCCAGTTAGAACATGGTTGACTGATTATAGGGCCAGAGATTATGTGGTGATTGATTGGGGCTTGAGTTGACCATTTTTCATGGCATCGAGTAAATAAGGAAAAGTCAGAGGGCTTTGAAAAGTGGACCATATTGGATGTCTGGAGGGAAGCTACGCTACTGGTGGGTGGAATATGTCTCAGAGCACTGGCAGGATTGCATTTATCATAGAGTCTGGCCAGTAAGTTCACTACGATATTTCTATGGTTAGACATCAGGAGATGCTACTTCTCTGTCAGGGCGGCTAGGATCTGGAACCAACTTCCAAGAGAGGTGGTGCTGGGTCCTACCCTGGGGGTTTCATAGTTTCATAGTAACTAGGGTCAGAAGGGGCCTAGAGCAGGCCATCTCGTCCGACCCCCTGCCAAGGTCTTTAAGAGGAGGCTGGCTGAACACCTTGCCGGGGTCATTTGACCCCAGTATTCTTTCCTGCCATGCAAGGGGGTTGGACTTGATGATCTGCTCAGGTCTGTTCTGATCCTACAAACTATGAAACTATAATGGGGGAGCAATGTTACTGAGGACGGGAAACCCTGGGAGTGGAGTTGGATGTAATGTGCCACAAAGCATTGTAGTTGGATGATCCTCAAGCAATAACTTCGCTGGACTGGACATTGTGTGCTAATACCCAACTCTCTACTCCCAGCTTCGTAGTAGCCTAAGATCTTGCAGTGGCCAGAGGAAATATTACAAGAACACTTTGAAGACATACCTCAAGAAAACGGATGCCAACATCAATAGTTGGGAGAAACTGGCTGCCAATTGACTCCAATGGCACTACAACCTCAGTGAAGCAGCAGTCCATTTTGAGGTAAAATGTTTTGCCTTAGAAGCAAAGAAGAGCATGGAGGAAAGAAAAGGAGAGGAATCCTAGCCTACAGCTTGCTGTCTTTTGAGGAAAGACCTGCAGCTTCTGTGGACAGATTTGTGGCTCAAGTGTTGGACTCTTACATCATTTCATGGCCTATCAATGAGCTGTGGTTGAGATCATCTTTGAATCGAGGGATTGTTGCCACCACTGATGTTTTTGTTTTTGTTTTTTTAGATGTGTAATTTTGTTTACTTTCCTCATTCTGGAAGAACATGGCAGGGATCCTGGTTTTTCCTAATTAAAAAAATTGCAAATTCTCTGATAACCCCCCCAAAATATGTGATTAAAATTAAAGACTCCCCCAGCCTTCCTTGTACCCCTTGCCCCCCACCCATAGCTCTTACCCCCAAGCCTTGCTGGAGGGGGCCCCCAGCTGCCAAGGCTATAGGGCCAGGGACCCAGGTCCGCAGCTCCCTGTCCCCAACAGAAGGCAGTGGCTGCTGCAGCAGAAGGAGCTTGGAGCTAACTCCCCCACTGCTGCTTCCCTGCTTCAGGCTTGGGTGGGGTTGGGGTTGGCTCCTTGCTGCAGTGCAAACTCCTAAAGGGCAGGAGGGACCTGTGGCCCCCAGATCTGTGTGTGAGGGGGAGCAGGGACAGGGTTTGTGTGCACTGTGGGCTCATGGTCCCAGCCCTTCTGCCCTCCCTTGGGGCCTCCACAGTGCAGCATGTGACGCCCGGTATGGCAACGCACAGCGGGGCTGCTCAGAAAAGCTGTTTGCCTTTGCAAGCTCCATGCTGATGTGACTACGCTTCCCCTGTGTGCACGGGGACCATGTAGGCACCAGTGTAGGGTTATGCTCCTTGCTCCTGTCCCCACCTGCTAAGGAAGTGTGGCAAGGGCAGCGCAGACCTCAGAGCAACAGGCAACTTTCCTGTGCGGCCCCACTGTGCCCTGCTGTGCTGGGTCATACACCCTGTGCTGCGGAGGCCCTGGGGGTGAGCAACAGGGCTGGGAGCATGAGCCTGTAGTGTCCACCTGCCCTGCCCCCAGATCCAGGGGGT
Source organism: Caiman crocodilus (assembly GCA_030014935.1). NCBI lineage: Eukaryota > Metazoa > Chordata > Crocodylia > Alligatoridae > Caiman > Caiman crocodilus. The sequence goes on from JAGPOW010003648.1 coordinate 71,830,047, forward strand.
ATGGATCCTCCCTGTCCCCGGGGAGTGTGTGCTGTGGTGGGGAGCTGGCAACACCCCTTGCTCCCAACAAGCCCAGTGCATGAACCAGGAGATGTGTGCTGTGGGCTGAGCGGGCTCCGTGCCTCCTTGTGCAGCTTCCTGCACACCTGGGGGAAACTGCACATGGAGGTGTGAAGCTCACCTGGCTTGGTCCGACCCATGGTATATGGACTGGGAGCTGCATACTATTGGACCGAGCAGGCTCCGTGCTTCCCTGTGCAGCTTCTCTGAAGGGCTGATAGTGCACTGCTCCAGGTCCATGCACCACCGGGAGGCAGGTACTCCTGTGGGAAGCTGGCTCAGGGCTGTCTTTCCCCAACAGGAGGTGTTGGGGAAAGACATGGAGAGCTCACCCAGCCGGCAGTACGTAGACCTGGAACAGCATGATATTGGCCCTTCAGGGAAGCTGCACAGGGAAGCGGGGAGCCTGCTTGCACTGATAGTGCGCCACTTCTGGTCCATGTGCTTGGAGCGCACTGCATGAGGGGCTTCCCCTGTCACAGCACTGGAGCCTTAATTCTGGCAGGGCCCGGGAGCGAGTCAGATGGACTCTAGCTTTTTTTCGCGCTAGACTCTGGTTTCCCTTTAATTAGATTTCACGAGATCACTGAGGCAAGGTGTGAATACTTACAGTGGTTTGTTGTTAATAGCTGTTTTATTGTAGACCGTGTTACAGCAGTCAGAGATTGATTACCGAAGGGAGGGGGAGGATTCCGGGGGCTTCAGGATTCTGCTTCAGCTCTTCACCATGGGTTTAGCAAACAAGCTTTTGGCAGAGACCCTGTGTCCGACCGCTCAATGATCGCAAGCCATGGATCGCGAGATGGAGAGCTCTGCCCACTTCACCTACGGGCGGGGTTTTATACTCAGAGTTAACCTATGAAATTCTTTGTTTTCATTCTATTCCTTTATGGTATGAAACTGGCCTCAGGCACTACTACAAGGGGTTTGGTTTCACTACGGGGGTTTGGCTTGTTAGGTGGTGTCATGGATCACCGCCCACAAT
>JAGPOW010003648.1:71831191-71849700 GCA_030014935.1 Caiman crocodilus
AACTGGCCTCAGGCACTACTACAAGGGGTTTGGTTTCACTACGGGGGTTTGGCTTGTTAGGTGGTGTCATGGATCACCGCCCACAATGCAGTCTGCACACCCCCAACACCTCCATGCTCCTTCAGCCCCCAGTCACACACCTACACCCTGCCCCCCACGTGCCCTGCTGTCTCTTCCCCCAGCCTTGGCAATCACGCACACCTGCCACCCAGCTCTGCCTGTGCTCCGCAGCCATGATCCACAACTCCCCCCTCCCCTGAAGTCCCCTGCAAGCCCCACTTACCTTTAGGCTTCAGGAACCAACAATGAGCCTCAGCCAAGCTTTGGGTGACTGAGAGGCTCAGGCCTGCCCTTTCCCCCTCTCTCTCCCTCTCCCGACAGGGCTAGGGATTTCCCGCCATTTTTGCAACTAGCTCTTGCAGACTGGAACTCTGCCTGCATGCAGAGGTCTTTGCAGAAGTGGAAAATTTACAGGTATCTCTGCTAAGATGGAAAATCCATTTGTTCTCTGATAAAGTTGGAAAATCCATGGTTTTCTCTGTTTTCCCGTGGGAAATGGAAAACCTGTGTCCCTGGACGTGAGACACTGCAGGACAACCTTAATTCTGCCTTAATTACATTTCTGGATGTCTAATTTTCTTGTTTTTTGTTTTTTTTTGTTTTTTTGAAAGGGGGGGGAAGGGGAGTGTATATTTGTTTTGTTCTGAATGACTTCTCAGACTACTTCTATTCCCAACCCAGCTCTTTCTTCTCATCACCTGTGCCTCCTTTGTGTGATTACCTCAGCCACCCACATCTCCTGATTCCCAAAGGCAGCATCTGAACTACAATCCCAGGCAATTTTATGATCTCTAATCAAATAAGTGCTAGCTGTATTAAAGAAGACGAACCACAGAATAGAAGCATTTACTTAAGTCTCAATTCAGATAGAGGATCTTTGTCTTGTCCTGAAGAGCAGAGATTGTTCCTTATCCTAGGAGTACAACAAATAAATGTTAAAGATGCCAAGTTCTTGAGTTCTTGTGTAGTAGTTACTAGACAACCTGCTTAGCCATGCAGAGCATAAGTTGTCATGGTCGATGAGATATGCAAACTATGATGGGAAGATTTAAATGTCATCAGAGCAATTTTGTATAAAAAAAGAAATTGAGTAGGAAGCTACTTTATGAACTATTATAGCAGAAAGAACTGGGGAGTACAATGTTGTAGACATATGGTATTGATAACATTATACAGCCCACGCTAGGCAGTTATTAGAAGGACTCATAGAAAGTTAACGAAAGTGACCCAAAACTTTAAAGTTAAACATGTAGGCAAAACATGGCCTTATTTAGGGGAGACATTTGGGTTATTCTGAGGTACAGTCATTTCTAATATCAGGTATTAGATGTGATATATTATACTCTAAAGTACAGAACCATATGAGGGAAAAAAGGCACGTCTCAGAACATTTCCATGTTCAATAAGTGATATAAGGCAGTTTATCCCAAAAGGACTTGCATCCATTTTTATATAAGCTTTGAAAATGCATCTTAATTCTTTCACTATGTTTTGCTACAATGAAGTAGTCTCTTTTGCTGTTTTAAGGAATTACTCTTCTTTTCTCTAGATGGAACTGGGGTGTTATTGGATCAAGTGTATTCAGTGGACTGAAGGCCTCATTTTGATCTTGCACTGTTTTAATTCAAGTGCAACTCAAACAAGTTAGTAGTGTTTTAGATGGACACAGGGGCACAGAATATTGTATTTTTCCTGTACAAATAGCTCCACCAATTTTAGTTGGTTTGCCCAACATAAGGGAGGACGACATAATCCATAACTTAATTTTCATTGCAGAGCAATAAGGTCCTTCTCTTTGCTTTTTTTTCTCCTGAGGTGAGAAAGAAGGGGGAATCTTCTTTTGCTTTTGGTTGCACCTTCTGACCTTTAATAATACCACAGACTTCTTTGCCTTGCAACGAACCAGTTCCACAAGGAGATTGCCACATCAGATTATGTGAGTTTTGCTTAAATTCCGGGCTGTGCTATTTAATATACATCTGCTGTGTAATAGATGCAAAACACTAAAATGATTTTCAGTTGCGTTAGTCTTTATTGGATCTGACCTCTGGTCCACGAGGTGAAGGAAGAGTGGAAAATGAAAGCTGATTTGGTATTAGCCCACCATTCATATTAGAAAAAGTAAATGCTTTTGCGGTTTTCCTTACAGAGGTGTCTTTATTCATATGACATGCCTTTAATAACTAATTCTAGTTGTCTGGTTGCCAAGATAGATTTCCTACAGGCAGACTTAAAAGTGATTTTGTCCTCTTTGCATGCATGGCTTCAAATGATCCCAGAACAGCAAACATTAAACTTCCCCCCAGACCCTGAGATTTTCTGAAGTGTTATAACAACATAGAAGGATAAGACTATTAGAAAAAAAAATAGAGAAATGAATTAAGCATGCACCACATGATTCAGGCAGTACAATAACACTCTTTGTTTTTCTTTTCTAGCTGACATCTTCTGTCTGGTATTGGATACCGGTTGTGGATCATTCAATATGCCCATTTTACAGATTTCTGATACCACAAATAATAGGCACCCACGTATTTAAAATTGAAAGATTTGCAAATCCCAGCTGAAAACTAGGAACAGTATATTAGCCAGCAGAATTGAAGCCTTTTGCTTTCTGAAAATAGGTTTGAAAGTGTTGTTTCTCATGTTATCATTTAGCTTTAAAACTATGTATGCTGGATTTGTATATAATCTATATAATCGGCATGTCTAATGGGAATTGTTTCCCTCCTCTATCATTTTCCTTGAAATTTAGCTGCAACCATACTTAAAGCAATCAGAGGCTGTTTTGGAATTTTGCTTGGTATGTACTGTGTCAATTTACCTTTTATCTGAACCCTAGTTTAAGAAATAATTTTGTAGTTACTGGGACGGGGATCAAATTTTGTGATGCTGGGAGAAGGAATTCCTGATATGGGACCATCAGATGGGTTTGGGCTCTAGTAATGCTCAGATTTGGAACAGGTCAGTTGGCTCACTGGCATGTGAAGTGCAATATTTGTTTATCCTCCCAGCACTCTTCCTCACACTGTGGGAGGCAGGCTAATTATAATGACTGAGTGACAGTACAAAGGTACTGTAACTATTGCTGTTGAGAGAGTCTCCAAGTCATATTGTAACCTTACTGACATAAAACAACAAAAGTTAATCTATTTGGTATAAATCCATGTAATTAAATTTCCACTTTAAAGGCAGATAAATTGTTTCTAAATGTAATTAAACCTTCTGAAATTTTTAAAATAAATAATGTATTATTTTACAATGCTCTGATTCACACGCTATAAAATTTATAGCTATTTAATTAGACTTCGTATGGAGTAAAAACCCCTGCCAAAAGGCAATACTGAAATATATTTGGTTGTTATGGAACCATCAACATTACATCATTTACTCAATGCATCATGTGTGACGCACATGTCTGTACTTTAACCTTGAAAGATGAGATATTGGAGCTCATTCCTAATCGAATGTTTTATTATGAAATGAAATTAAATGGCTGTTACTCACAAAAAACCTCCGTCCCTAAAAGTCTGACAAGCCTGAGTTTCCAACCTACTGGCACTTACTTGCCGGTTTAGCAGAATCACGACAGATGAACATAAGAAAGAAACCACAGTTTAAACCCAGTTTGCAGAGTTGGCTGCCATCAGCTTTAATTTTGTTTCTCACAGAAGCAGCATGGTGCCTAAAGAAGCATGGTGTTCTTAAGTGTAAGGGACTGCACTGGAAACATACACCTATAAACTGTAATATGGACAAGCAACTGTGGGGCCAAATCCTCTTTGCAGTATTGTAGTCTGGGTAATCTGGCTGGGTAGATGAATAATTTTGCCAGATGGGAAATGTTCCCCCTTTGGGCTATAAAGTAGCCATGGATGCTATTTGTTGTTGTCACAGTGACTAAAATTCTTTTAAAAAAAGCCTTGAATTTCCTTACAAGAATGCTGAGTACAAAGCAGGAGGGGACACCTGAGTTTGAGTGCCAGCTGTGGCAGCATAAAGGATACATACACTCTGAAGATTGCCAGTTGGGTTAGTGTCTGGCCTCCAAATGGCAGAGATCCTGGAGTTAGTGATGGACCTTGGTATTTCTCCCTAGTGATATCAAAAAGTTGTTTTCTAGAATTTTGCAGAATCCTTTTACAGAAAGGATTTGGACAAATTGGAGAGAGTCCAGTGGAGGGCAACAATGGTGAGAGGCTGGAGCACATGACTTGTTAGAAGAGGCTGGGGGAACTGGGCTTATTTAGTTTGGAGATGAGAAGACTGAGATGGGATTTAATAGCAGCCTTCAACTACCTGAAGGGAGGGTTGAAAGAGGATGGAATTAGATTGTTCTCAGTGGTGGCAGATGACAGAACAAGGAACAACAGTCTCAAGTTGCAGCAAGGGAAGTTTAGGTTAGCTATTAGGAAGAATTTTCTCATTAGCAGCATAGTTAAACACTGGAACAGGTTACCCAGAAAAGTGGTAGGAGCTCCATCCTTGGCGGATAAAGCTTTGGCTGGAATGATCTAGTTGGTGATGTTCCTGCTTTGAGCAGAGGGTTGGACTACATAACCTCCTGAGGTCCCTTCCAACACTAATTTTCTATGATTCTATGACTTTTCCCAAGATTTCCTTTCCTTGACCAGCATACCTGCTTCAGAAAGAGTTGTTTCTAATATCCTGTTGAAATAGATGGGTATATTGCCCTTGACATTACTGGGCACTGGATCAGGACCTACAAAGATTTGAATATCCAAGATGTCACGCAGATGTCTACTATAAACTCTGTTTTCCTTAAAAAACAAGGAAGACAGAACATTGATAAATAAATATGGTTATATAAATATGGATTTTAAACAACTTTGATGGGGTTGTTTTGGTAGCTAGTTTTCAGATACCAAACATTGATCAAGAATAACGATTACTTTTGAGTGCGAGTAAAACTAGAAGGATTATTGGCTGTGGGGGAAGTGTGGGGGAGGACTGGTTTATTGCTCAAACTAAGCAAAACTTTTGGTACCATTTACTGCTCATGATAGTTAAAACTCTGCAGGGGTTAAAGCCTTGAACTCTGATTTGCAGTTCTCTTCTACTTTACTTTCTTAGGAGTGTAACTGATTTTGTGTCACGAGAAAATGTACACAGCTCTGATAAATTCATAAAGTATTTGACCTTTAATCAATCCTAATATTTTCAATCCACACAGCCTTTTTAAATGCTTGTAACCTTGGCCCTTCCACTCCTATTCATCATAATTACTGTTAGACCTGTCTGATGCAATGCATAGAGCATTACATGTTGACATCCAATATTTTATCATTAAGAAAAAAAAAAGAAGAAACAGTCCAAGTAGTTTTTCTGTTCTGATATTTTCCAGTGTATTGCCTAGGAGGAAAAAGGGACAGTTTTGATTTATGCTAGGGCTGGCAGATATTGTTAATTAGTGTTCACTGTTAGTGGAAAGTAGGAAATGTTGATTTTTCCAAGTAACATGCTTGATAACAGATGTTGTGGCAAGTTTTAATTCTTTTTAACATTTACAGATCAGTAGATTGTGTGGGTTGCATTTTAAACACTGATTTTTGAAAGCCAGTATCACAATTCTATTTGAAATATCTTGAAAGTAAATTTATACGTGTACTTCTTTCATTTTAGTGAGACTAGCATGAGTAAGGGGCTACAAGATCAGGCTTGTGTGAGCATCTACATAGATGCAAACATTTCTCTTATGGTCAAAGTCCCTGGTGGTGTAATTCCTTTGTAGATACATGTAAGCAGAGTGACTCCAAGTATCTTCAAAAACCTTACAGCAGTGTTCAGAAACATGAACAAAATCTCTATAAAGTTTGCTTTATTTCATTGACTACGTGTCCAGCATGTAGGGAACTAGACAGTGACTGGAGAGGTCCAGGTTCAAATCTTCATTCTTCTCCTGACCTAATGGATATCTGTGTTGGGTAAGTCACTTTGTCCCTCTATGCTTCTGTTTCCCCTTTGTCCAAGATATATTTAAGAAAAACTTTCTTATGCTGTAGATACATAGTACTTAATGCAGTGGAAAGAATATCTTGCTTGGGGTCTTTAGGCATCATTGTCAGACTGGAAGAAATTTACCCTTGTGTAGCAGATGACTTGCACTCCGCCAAAGACTCACCTAATCTCTAATGTCATAGGTGGTATATAGGACCTGACTTGGTCCTTTGCACAGGAACCTGATGTACCCGTAAGAGTGTAGAGAGAAAGCTGTAAGATTCAGAGCTATGATTTTATTGAATATATAATTCCACTGACTCTTGTCTGGCATTAGATCTCTGCACTGATTTTGTTATTCAGAAACAAGTAACAAAGCTTTATGGATATTTTAATCAAGGGAATGGGCAAAGATACAAGGAAACTGTAATATTAAAGATTGGTTGGTTCTGATCCCCCCTCTCCCATAAATAACTTCCATTATGTCAGATATGAGAATTTCTTTACACATCCCTTCTCTCTTTGGCTCATACATGCAGCTTGGGGTATGTTAAAACTTTTAATAATTTATTATTAGCAATTCTACTTTTAATATAAATCATGAAGAAATGGCATCTTTTCCCCCAGACACATTTCACTGTTCTTTAGACAGCTGTTTTGCCAAACAAAACAAAATGATTACAGCTGAGCAGTGATATATATATATATAATATGAAGAATTAGTTTGCTAGCTCTCTCTACACTACAGTATTTCATTTTACTGAAAGAGCGGTGCTGTTAACAAACAGACTCTTGCTATGTTTTCTGGCAGATGGGTGGTGGTTGTGAAAATTACAGAGGAATGCTACTGGAAAGATATGCAGGTGATCAAGCTGGTTAGTTCACCGTGCTTTCTTCTGCCATCTTGCCTTCATTGATAGTAGAGTTTGACATTAATTACAAGAAGAAACTTCAGTCCCATTTCTGGAACACACTAAAAATCATAACACTCCTGCCCTAAAATGTGGATATTTATTGTAGCCTTATCATACAAGGACAGTTTAGAGACTAATGGTCAAATCTGCAGGTGGCATTCCACTGAGCTTAGGGCTGTTATGCGGCTACATATACCATCCTGAGTCCCAAGCAGTTCAAACTGTGGCAATGGTTAATTTCTGTAAGGTAGTGAATATAGTTGTATCTCCATTCCTCTGCCTATACATACAAAGTCTGTTGTGCATATATAAAAAATAAGGAGAGGAATTAAAAACAAAGAACAATTTTGTTCACTTTATTTCATCTCTGGTCTAAGCTAGAGCAACAAGCATTAAAGCCTGGAGCCATGCTGACATGATTTTCCCTGCCAGCAACTACCCCTGCCGTTCCTCTTAAAAGGGGCCCCATACAGAATTTAATATAGCTGTAATAACTGCGAGTGGATTTTAATCAGGTTTGATGTGGGACAATGCAAACTTCTCAGTGTAGGATGCATGATCCAGCCTCAAGTATTTTATGTTGTAAATTGTTTTCTAGGATACTGTACAGTGCTTTGTTCTTCTTGCTCTGTATGCAGTCACAGGTTGATGCTGACATTATTCAGATATCTGAATGTGGCAATGCTGAAGGTAGCAGTCCTGCCTCTAAGGAGTCAGGGCCATGAGGGGGGGCACTGTTTCCATGGAGACCAGCCCCAGCAGCAAGGCTGGGCAGGAAGCTGCTCATGGCTGGGGTCGGGGCTGGGATCTTGTGGCAGTAACAGTGTGGTCTAGAGCCAGGGCAGAGGTGCAATCCGCTATGTGCACACCCCTGTCCTGGCTCTGCATTGTCACAGTCCTGCTGCTCCTGGGGTTTCCATGGAAACCCGATGCAGTGATTCAGGCAGGGGCTGCTGGGAATTGGAGTTTGCTGCAGGCCCCATCCAGCCCACAGACCGGACTTTGCCTGCCCCTGGCCTAGGCACTTCAGGTACAGTGGGGTGGGGACAGGTAAGTCTTAGTGCAGCAGGACTGGGGTCTAAGCCCTTTGGGTATGTTTGGGGAAGGAGCAGGCTAATCCAGGTCCAGAGCGGGTAGGGTCTTGCTGTTTGGCTGCTGTTGGCACTCTCCATCAACCAGAGGAGCTGGCAAAGCAAGCTGGGATGCATGCAAAGGGGTCCCCTAGCGGGGCAGCACAAGTGACACAGGCTGTCTGGTTTGCACCCCATCTAATATCTGTACAGTGTTCTCTTGGTAAGTTTTTGCATCAGGAAAACAAAACGGACTATTTCCAGAGATCATTTGAACACACGTATGTTTGGTCTTTTGAGGTTCTTACTACACTCAATAAATTTATGGAGGGGTGTACAAGTTATAATGACTAACTGACATTTCTAATAGTTGTTGCTTCACTTACATGTGTGGTCCAGGGCCTACATATCACTCACACTTTGGAATTAGGAAGGGAACTCCTTGAATAGGTTCATTACCGTATGATTGACACATTATGGGCTTTGTTCCTTCCACTGAAATGATTGCCAATATCAAAGATCAGCCAATATCAGGCTGGATGGATCATGGGTCCTATGGTCATGATCTTGCCAGTAATTGTTCTGAGTTTCTCATTACGTATCATACATTCATATCGGTAAATATTAATGAAGCTGTTATTTGTTGAAGTTGGTTGAGTTATAAATATGTTAGTGCGAATTATCATTAGAAGTGTTGAATACAACTGGAAAGAAGTTAGATGTTCTGGGCTGGGCACTGAAAAGTTATGCAGAAGTGGAGGGTTGAAAAGGATTCCCAGGATAAATAGGAGAGAGACACATAAGAGTCCTGTGGTGTTGTCAGCTGTAGCAAGCTCCTTTAGCACCCTTGGTCATGGGGCAGAGAAATGGGGATATTTTGCTGATCACTGGAGAGAGGGGAAAGGTTGGGGACTTACCTGCCACTGCCAAGGCTCTTTACACTCTGAGTGGCTGTTATTGTGGCAGAGTGGGCTCAGGCTATGGCTACTGGGGATGGGCTCAATGCACACTGGCTGCTACAGTCTCTGGGGGCCGCCAGTCTGGCATCTCCTCTAAGTCAGAACCTGAGGCTGGTGCCCATAGATTTGCTAATGAATTGCGTACCAGAGGATTTGGTACTGCTCAAGCCCTAGCTCTTCCTGTATACTGGATTGCCTCGCCTTTTGCAGCCCCTACAGCAGTTCTACAATGAGCCCCACCCCTTGTGCAAACGGTTCTTCTGCCAGCCCCATCTGTGCTCACAGAACTGGGGCCAGGAGATGATCATAAAACCAAGACCTGATCTTGAGAGATGAGTGGAAGTGTTGCCTGAGTAACCAGGCTGGTTTCAGCCTTGAGCTCCTGCCTCCTCATCCCTTGTTATCTGATAGATACTGCAGTTGGTGTCTATTCTCTACCATTTTCTACATCCCACTCCCCCTTGTAACTCAGACAGCTCTGAGTGAACCAGCTGTACTTTTATAGGCACAGAAATCATTTGTTTTGGAAGTGCAAGCATTATTTATGTTGTTTGGGGTTTTTTATCTTAAGTTTTTTGTGTCTCCTTTTTCTGAACATCTTGAATCATTTCCTTTTAGTCTTGCTGCTTAATGGCTGATTTTTTTAAATCCAGCCACTAAGTTCACATAGAGCCTTTTTACACTTCAGTCTCCATCGCTCCCAGGCTGAGTCTTTTTTTAGGGTAGAGTTGTTGCTATTTCCCTGTTTCAGTATGAGTGAGGGATTGTTAATGTTGGTCCTTGGATATTCAGACTATATGGCAGCATGGCTCCATGTTTACAGTGTTGGGAGAAATCCCTGTTGGATCACTGGAGCTGTCTGGGGAGATGGGCCAGTATCCTTACAATGCTGCATGAATGCCTGTGAGTTTGGGTAAGCTGGTATTTCTAACTTTCCTCCTTCCTTTGTCATGCCATGCCAATTACCTCAAAGGAGAAGATAATATGAACACACAGCATTGGTATAATATAATTAAGTTGAAAGGGCTTTACAAGCCTTATCTCATTAGATATGACTTCTTAACTCATATACAGTTTGTGGTGTGTTTTCCCCCTCTTGCAGCTTTATGCATGGGAGAGTAGCATGTTGCCCAATGTTTGTCATCCATCAAGGAGAAGAAAGTTATTTTTTTCAAGTTTTTAAGTGTGTACAGTGGAGAGCTTATACAGAAAAATCCTGTAAACGTGCTTGACAGTGTCTCTAGAAAAACCCAGAAACCTTGAAGGGAAAAATCTGTCAAGCAGATTTATTCTGTGAGTTTTGCACATTCCTGTCGACCCACCACAAGCCAGCAGACAAAACAGAGGTATGTTGGCTTATGCTACATTGGAAACAGTTCTATACAAGAAGAAAAAAATTGAGTTTGCCAACTGAGAAAAGGAAAGAATTGATGATAAAACCCAAATTGTTTCCAAGTTTCTAACACTGGAATAACAGTTTCTATTCCAGAGAGTCTCATTAATTGTTCAGGCCTCCACATACCTCTGTAGTTGTGGCTTTATCACTTGGACATCTGGGGCAGCGTTGCACTCAGAAAAATCAAATCAAAGTAAAATAAATTTTACTTCATTTGAATTCTGTGAACTAGTCTCAGCTGTTACTTTAACAATGGAAGGCCAATTCTCCAACCAGGAATATCCTGTGAAGAGAGCGGAAACCTCAAAACTCTGCTTCAATTCATTTCTCCATCAGTGGGATGGGGCTGCAGTTATGTGGAAGAACCCAAAGGTTCCACCTGTATAACCTGTGAACATACAGGAAGCAAGGGGCAGAGGCAGAGATATCTCATGCTGCTGTTGTACTGCCGGCCTATGGTTAAGGAGACTTGAAATTTTGCCCAGTGTATCTGGGAGTCGCCTTGCCTGTTCCTGTTATTTGCCAATAAATAACAAACAACTATTTTAAGCATGCCTGTTGGTGGGTAACCACAGATTTGCCATCTTTTAATATGTTTATCAATTCACTGTTTTGAGGCAATTTTACTTAAATGTGAATGAAAGCATAAACTCTGATCCCACTATTCCCTTCTCTTTTTTCATCAAGCGTTTTGTTTAAAAGTGGCTTGCAGTGCATTGCAAAAGCCCGTAACTGTCTGAATGAAGCTGCTGTTGCTTTCTTGTCAAAAAGATTTCTCCCAATTTATTTTTGTGTACATTGATACTATGTTATTATTGATACTTAGTTTCTTTTATTTCTTTTATAGGCAAAGAGCTGTAATAATCAAATTTCATTGTCATTTCCACCTTTGTTTTAAAACGTTATGATATGTAGAAAATTGATTAACTGGAATTTAGTTTATACAAGAAAAAAAAAAACTTCGTTGAAATCCAGAGGGTGATTTCTGTTCATTTGATAAATGTATTAGATTCTTCAGTTTCCTGAATTACCAGGTAAAGGGCAACATTTTCCAGATCTAACTAATTTCACTGAAACATATGCAAGACAAATACCAGAAGTCAAATCTAATGTATACTTCCCAGGGGCCCTAAAAAGTCCAAACCCTTTATTTAGAAAAGCTAAAGTAAAATTTTTATAATTACATGGGTGATTCATGCTAGATACATGAATAGAGTGACACACTAAGCTGTTTTACCTGCAGAAATACCCTGGATTTGCTTAGAGTCATTAAAGGAGGAAAACAGCCCTCCAAATCAGAATAAATACTTAAGAAAAAAATCCACCTTTTATTCTATCTATACAAGGTTCAAAATACCATGGGAAGCACTGCAAACCAGACACACTACAATGAGTTCTGTGATGTAAGTTTAGGGTTAGGGGAATATTTTTTTTTAAATGGACAAATACAGCCTAGGGCTGTTTGAAGCTTTGGTAACTGATTTGAGTTGGAGGAGATTTGGCCTGATTTGAGGACCGAATCTCTGAATCCGAATCATGTCAGGAAACCAATTAATAACTCTGAATCAATTTGAATCATCTGAATCGATTTGGAAAAGCTTTGGAAAGATTTGGCTGCTTCAGAGGTTTGGTGATAGACTAAACACACAGCTAACACAGCTGCCTCCAGCTGGTAAATCTGTTAGGGTTGGGGGAGGGAGGGATCGGGGATAGAGCGGGGACAAGCTGACCAGCTGGGGCAGGGGGGAGGGGCACATGTTGCAGGCATGGCAGCACTGGGAGCGGGAGCTTTGCTATGCTGCTGCTTGCCTAGTCGGGGTGGGGAATGGGGGGCAGGATGCGGGCACGGCTTGCTCTAGGCAGAAGGGGAAAAGCAGCAGGAGGACATAGCCCCTGTTCCCACCATTGCTGTGCCTACATCCTATGCCTCCCCATGCTGGCTGGCAAGTGGAGGCAGGGAAGAGCCCCCACTTCCAGCCCTGATGTAGGCATGGCAGCGCTGGGAGCAGGGGCTGTGCCCTGCTGTCACCTGAAGCGAGCTGCACCTGCATCATGTCGTCCCCCCCGCACCAGCTGGGCAAGCAGCAGCAGGGCATAGCCTCCATGGCTCCCCCCATTGGGGCAGAGGCAGGCACAGCCAGAGGAGGTATCCCCCACATGGCCCCAACCTCCCAGCACTTAAATAATAATAATAAAAGCCTCCCACTCACCAGCTCTGACAGTGATGATTGGGACCTTTGAGGGGTCAGGGCAGAACCCCCCCACACAGCAGCCTCCTGCTTGGCACTCATGCAGCAGCTGCCCCATGGCTCAGGTGGCTTGGCAGGGCACCATGCGCTGCCTGGGAGCTGGGGTGGCTCCACGTGTTAGCCAGAGCCTGGCACCACTCAGCCCCAGTGGCCCCAGCTCTGAGACATTGTGCAGAGCCCTGGCAAGCCGTGCTGCACCTGTGATGTGACAACTGCTACATGGGTGCAAAGTGATGGTGGGGGTGATCTCTGTGGCGGAGCACCTTTGGGGTGCTCACCACTTGGGGGGGGCTCCCACGGGGTCCATTGGGAGAGCCTTTTTTGGAGCAGCAGCAGGAGAAACCCCCTGGGTACCATTTAAAGGGGGAAGGTGTGTGGCAGGGCACAGCTGGTGCCTTCCACTTTAAGACCAGAGCCAAGCAGTCAGCAGGTGCTTGACTGAGACAGCCATTTTAGATTCGTGGCTGCCTATACAAATAGCTCAGTTCCCTGCTGGCTGGGGAGGCAGCAACGTTGCCTGGCTGTGAGGCTCCATAACATCCTGGAGGTAAGGGCAGGAGCTGTAGGGGATGGTCAGGAGGCTCCTGGTCCTGGGCATGACCTAAAACTGTACCCTGCCAGCAGTAGGTGGCCTGGTGGGGCTCTCAGTGGCATGGGAGCCCCCCCAAAATGCCAGGCCAGTTATCACCCCGGTAAAAGGGGTGCCTTAACCCTGGCCCTGACCTTCAGGTGGGTTTTGTGTAACACTGGAGGTGGTTGGGGGCCAGGCATGGCTGAAGCCACCTGAGCCCTGTGTAGGGTGCAAGACCCTGAGAGACCCTGAGGAGGGAGGGGTGGGGCCAGGCATGGCTATGGCCATCCAAGTCCACTGGGGAGCGAAGCCCCATGGCCCCAATTTGAGGGGGTGGTGTGGAGCCCCAGTGAGATGGGCAGAAATCTGGAGCCCCGAGAGGGGGGCGTGTTGTGGAGCCCGGAGTGAAGGGGAGTAGGTCCAGGTAAATCTTTGGACACGTGAGGCCAAGGTTTGGGCCAGAGGCTGAGTGAAGGGGGATCAGCCCCAGAGTGAGAGGGGTGAGTCCTGACCCAGGTAAGTTGTCCACTGCTGGGAGGCTGAGTGTAGGCTGGGAAGCTGAGTGTGGGTTGAATGTAAGAGTAACACCATAACCTGCTGCTTCAGGGGGGGAGTGAGAATCCCCTTTGAGACCCTGGAACACCAGTCATGGTGTGAGTCACCGCAGCTCCCTCATCTAGGAAGGTGGACCCAGAGAGAGTGTGGGACTAGTGAGGTAGAGTGCCCCCTCGACTGGTCAGTGCTGGGGCCAGGACCAGAGAGGTCAAAAGGGCCAAGGGCCCACCATGAGGGATGCCCAGAGCTGGGGGCCTGGGGTCCTGCCTGGCCTGGGAGGTGAGGTACCAGTTAGCCACCAGGGGAGCTACCAGGCCAGGGGCTATGTGGCCACTGGCCCCCTGGGTCCATGCCTGAGAGGGGAATAGCTACAGGGAGCCTGAACAGCTGCATTCAGCAGCCTGAATGATGGCGAAGTAGCCCTCCTGAGTGGAGGCATCAAAGGAGGGTCCTGACAGGAGGATTCTGGAGCCCAGTGTGGGGCTGGTGTGACTAACATCTGGATGCCATCTGTGAGGCGTGAGCTGCTGTGTAGGGGAGGTATGGAGCCGCAGATAGTGCCCCCTGGCATTGGGGCATAAAAATGGGCAGCCTCCCGCCTTAATTAAGATAATTAATTAATTAAGAGCAAGATGTGGCAGGTGAGTCAGGTGGGTGGCTTGCCCAAAGGCAAGTGGGGAACCTAGCACTGTGGCTAAGTGGGGAGCCCTACTTTGCCACAATCCCTGCTGCCCCATGCTGTATGGGGATCTCTGCCATGAGTGCCCAGAGGCCCTAATTGCCACTGCTGCAGCCAGTAAGTGCAGGGCTTAAAAAAATATTCAGGGCTTAAAAAAAGTTTATTTTTAATGTGCTGGGACTAGGCTGGGGCTGGGTGCGGGATGGGCCAGGCAGAGCAGCACCAGGGGCTTCTCCTGTAGTTCCCTGCACCCGAGGAGAGGCAGGCACAGCTGGAGGAGCCACAGGAGATCCTGTAGCTGCCCGACTGTTTCTGCCTCTACCCAGCTGATCCGAATATCCAGTTGAGTGCGGAATCTCCAATTCTGATTCGGCCGAATCTAATGGGGACAGAGATTCGAATAATCAGATCAAATCACTGTCCTCCGAATTGACTGAATCCAAATCTGAATCGAATACTTTCCTGTTTGCACAGGTCTAATGCAGGCCTAATATTGTTCCCTTTTGCTTTCTGATCAGAACTGAATTGCAGCTAAAACTGAGTTGCAGACTGCCTGTTTAAAAGGAATCTTGCAACAGTTTAGCCAGACTATAGAGTCCTTACACAAGAACCAGGGACAGAGATGTGTGAGGAGGTTAGGGGGAGATTAGATTGTGTTAAAAATGACCATCCGATCTTAGGCTGCCCAGGTGAGGACCTTACACTTAGGGTGCTGATAGATATGCAGCTTCCTGATTTAACTCATGGTGCTTCACAAAAAGTGCCCTGAGTTGAACTGTTCCACCCAACCCAACAGATGTTTGCTGCCGGATCGGGAGGGTGGATGATTCAACTCAACTTTGGAGCTGATCCAGGGAGACAGGCTGCATGTCTGCAGCATTTGTCCCCTACCCCCACCCTCTCTCCAAGCTCCTTTGCATTCTCAGGAGAGGGGTAGGAGAGGAAGGTCTATTCTGGGGTTTCTCCAGTCTGCTCTGGAGTGGGGAGATGGGTGGATTGGAGCCCCCTACCTCTGCTTTGGAGCACCTTCATTACATGAGGGTTCAGACTGTTGCACGATTGGGCATTTTAAAAGCAAAGCTGTAGAGTGCTTTGAGTGGCGGATAGTACAACAAACTGTCATGTCTCAGTGTTGTTAAACTGGCCTAACTAGGATTCTGAGTGTGAACTGCACAGAAGTCCAAAAAATTTAGATTGGTCTAAAAATGGCTCACTTGACCTAACTTAACCCTGCCTCTGAGGTAGTCTAACTTAGATTAGGTCCAGCCAGACCAATCTAACTGAATTTCTGTACAGTTCCCAACACAGGGCCAGGGTTGGGAAACCCCAGCTGTGCTTTTCCTACCTGCCTCTGGCATTGGGCTCTTTTTATCCCCCTGGCCTACTCCCCACCCCAGATGGACATCCCCTCTGAGCCCAAGAAACTCTACATCCTGCAAACTGTTCTCAGTGCTGGCTTTACCAGCATTTGCTGGTGCTGGGAGCCTATCAAAGTAAGTTGGGGTGGGGAAAATGGCGGGTGGGATGGTGGGTAGATTTGTTGGTGGACTGGGGGGCTAAAAATAGCCCTTGGTCTGATGGGAAGGAGAGAGCCCTCCCATCCCTCCAACTCCCCTGTTAGCCCCCCTGATCTCAACAAACGCTTCTAGACCCTACCAAACCCCCCTCCCACAAACCCTGGCAGCTCCCCTAATCCCCCCAAACTCCTCACAGACCCCACTTGATCCCTAATCCTGCCAAACTCTTACTAATACCCCCTTGTAGACTCTGCTAGCCCCCAAATCTTCCTGGCCCTTCTGCAGACCCTGCTTGCTCCCCACCCCCAACCCTCGCACAGATCCCTCCTAACCCCTGGTCCTCCCAACACCACCACAGACCATGCTTATCCCCCTGATCTCCCCCACAGACCCCTCCTGACCCTCCTGATCCCTGCCTACAAACCACATGTGCCCCTCTACCACCCCTGCAGACCCTGCTTGCCAGCCCCGATTGCCCAAGCCCTCTTGCTAGCCCCTACCATCCAGACTTACTTTAGATCAGATGGACATTTTTTACTTGATCTAACCTCACCGCAACCTTCTCTAACGTCTGTATGTACCCGCTCTGGTAATCCCTTTCTTATGTAAGTAATCTTTCTGGCTCCAGAACGATAGGTAGATAGATAGATAGATAGATGAGCACAAGCTTTTGTGAATTTGAGTTTTTGAAAGATGGTGCTCTACATGGTTCTTATTTTGTTAGTCTATAAGGTGCATATCTACCCTGGCTTCTGAGGAGATTATCCTGTGAGTTCCCTTTATGCCACATGAATGCTTTGAAGAAGCCTGCAAGCAGCAAAGAATTGGACTCTGACTAGTTTAATGTTCTGTAGAAGATACTTTTGGATCCCATACTGGTAATTTTTGTCAGAATTATCCAAGTATATTTAATTCTACACAAATTAGCTCCCAACTTCTGCAGGAAGAAACAATGGTGTCAGAACACCTTCTTGATGAAACTCAGGTCTTTAACATATCTAGTTTTTGTCCTGACATTACATTTGATGCGAGAGACTGTCAGGACTATATTTTTCCAGACCTAAATATACAACTAGCTTTTTAGTCTGTTTGTAAGGAGAACCAAGCTCCCTGCTCCTTTTTCATGTTTATGTCAGATTAAAAAGCATTTTTTAAATGAACAGTGGGGTTATTTTGGATTATTAATTCTAGTAATTGTTTCCTGAATGGAAACCACATTTATGAGATGTGAAAGGCACGTGTTTGTGAAAGAAAGAGCAAAGGTGTGTGTATGTGTGTGACTGGTGCAGTTTCCCTTTGAAGATTTTTTGATCCCTAGAGAGGGACCTTGTAACGAGCAACAACATTTATACTGAAGACTTCAGTGCTCCTTGCTGCCCCATCATTGCCTTTCCTTTTGCATGGAGATTAAAGCTCATGGTTGAAACTGCTCCCTTTTTTCCCATGTGGCTGGTATAAATTCTACATCAAATAAGAAAGAGGAAGGGCAGGTTTGGTTGTCAGTTTAAAAAAAAAAAAGAAGCCTGACAGCAGCAGAAAGAGCAGAACTCAAGTCTCATTAGTCTGGAAGGGATTGAGGGGGGGAAAAGGGACTGAGGAGATGACTACTGTGCCCTTGATATAAAGAGCTAGTGATTGCTATAATAAAAGGGACAGCAGTGATAAGCACATGGGAAAATATTTTACAACAAAATAGCCCAGTGATGAATATGATGGGAAAATCATGCAGATTTTGATACTGTTTGTATAAAGCTTGAATGCTGTGGTTTGTGCATTATGGAAGCACAATAATGACCCCATAGTTGAAGTTCTAACCTGTTTTCTATTATAAGTCTGATTTAGATCCTTTCCCTTTTAACTTTCTCAAAAAACCCAACAAAAACAAACCTTCTTTCTGCTTGATTTTTTGCATGCATAGGATCTAGCCAAAGGAAAATAGTTTGGGGAAAATTTGAGGTTAATTGGACAAAGCATTTCTAAGATCTGGAACTTTGCAGAAGATTATTTCCCTTTTTACATCTTCTTCTGTTGTAGTGCCATGTCTCCAAATATGGCTTTGACCCATATGCTTGCCTACCCTTTGTGCTATGGAGCAGGCTACTTTTGGGTGGGGAGGAAGGGAGGTGGGTGGCAAGAGAGGGAAGAGAGGGATGTTGAATCCCTCTCAACAGGAAGGACAACAGGAAGTCCTTTTTCAAATGTGTGGGGAGCAAAAAGAGAGCCCCGGGAAACATCGGGCCCCTGAGGGACCGGTGCTCGCAGCCCATGGGAAGGCTGAGATATTCAATGGGTTCTTTGCCTCAGTCTTCCTGAGGGGGGACCAGGATATCCCTCCCACTGGAAGCTTGAATTCCCCCTTGGAAATCATTGCTAGGCCAAGGGTGAGGGTAGACCTGGTGGAAGGGCTTCTGGAAGGGCTGGATGTCTTTAAGTTGGCGGGCCTGGATGACCTGCACCCAAGGGTGTTAAGGGAGTTGGCGGCGGTGATTGCTGAGCCCTTGGCTTGGTTATACGAGTGCTCTTGGAGCTCTGGACAAGTGCTGGAGGACTGGAAGGTGGCCAATGTGGTTCCCATCTTTAA
>JAGPOW010003648.1:71859269-71870886 GCA_030014935.1 Caiman crocodilus
AAATTCTATCAGGCGATGATCGCTATCTCCCAGGGAGTCTCGTACCTGGAGCCCTCCAATCAGATCATCCCCTGAGGCCAGGACCAGATCCAGCAGCGCATCCCCCCTGGTGGGGCTATGCACCTCCTGGACCAAGGGAGGTCCTGCAGCTCCTCCAGGAACCTCCAGGACCTCTCGGACTTGGCCGACTGCTCCTCCCAGCAGATGTCCGGGTAATTGAAGTCACCCATGACAATGACTTCCCTCATCCTAGCTGCCTCCTTTAGCTGGCCAGCAAATTGGAGGTCTAGCTCCTCCTTCTGGCAGGGTGGTCTGTAGCAGACACCCATCATCAAGTCCCTTTCCCCTCGTCCTTCTTGCAGCCTGACCGAAATCACTTTCACCTGGTCCTCAGTTGCCCCCAACTTGACATTCGATGCAGAGAAACGCTCTTTGACATAGAGCACAACCCCTCCGCCTCTTTTCCCCATCCTGTTCTTCCTGAAAAGGGCATAGCCATCAATGCCTATGGCCCAGTCATGGGTCGGGTCCCACCAGGTTTCCGTGAGCTCAACCAAATCTGGGTTTTCCACAGCCAACAGGAGAGCCAACTCCTCCTGCTTGCCTCCCATGCTGCGAGCATTTGTATAGAGGCATTTGAGGCTACCCACTGCCACCTCCCCCGCTCCACGTTTTTCCCCCAAGCTACAACCACTACAATTGAATACAGCCCTTGTTGAATTGCATTCTGTTGTTTTCTGCCCACATGTCCAACTGTCCACATCTGCTTGTAGTTGTTCCCTGCCCTTTGGCGTGTCCACTTCTCTCCACAGTTTTGTGTCATCTGCACACTTGGACAGAGTACACTTCACTCCTTCGTCCAAGTCGCTGATGAAGATATTGAAGAGTATTGGTCCAAGGACCGAGCCCTGCGGGACCCCACTGCCCACACCCTTCCAGGTCAATACCGATCCATCCACTACGACTCTCTGGGCACAACTGTCTAGCCAATTCACCACCCTCTGGTTCGTGTAGTCATCCAAGTCACAGCCTCTTAACTTGTTCACCAATATGGGGTGGGATACCATATCAAAGGCCTTCCTGAAGTCTAAGTATATGACATCCACCCCTACTCCTGTGTCCATGCGTTTTGTAACCTGGTCATAAAAAGAGACTACATTAGTTAGGCATGATCTGTCTGCTATGAACCCATCCTTGTTCCCCCCAGCATAATTTGTCCTGCTGGGCTCTCGCAAATGTGAGCCTTGATAATTTTTTCAAAGACTTTGCCTAGGTTGCAGGTGAGACTGACTGGCTTATAGTTGCTCGGGTCCTCCTTCCTCCCCTTCTTGAAAATGGGGACCATATTGGCCCTTAATGCCAGTTTTTCCACTGGTTTTCCTGGTGGCTGTGGAAAACCCAGTGGCTGTGCAATGACGTCAGCCAGTGCCTTCAGTACCCTTGGATGGAGCTCATCCGTGCCTGTTGACTTAAAGGCATCCAGTTCTTCCAAGTGACTCTGCACCATCTCAGGGTCTATGCATGGCAGTCTGGTGCCCTGCTGCTGCCTCTCTACAATACCAGTGAGAGCCTTTTCCTGCCCCTCGCTTATGAACACTGAGGCAAAGAACTCGTTGAGGAGTTCAGCCTTGTCCCCCCTGTCCGTCACCAATTGCTTCTGTCCATTTAGTAGAGGTCTTCTTCCTCCCTGGGCCTTCCTTTTACTCCCTATATATCTAAAAAAAGTTTTTTGTTATCCTTTGCTTGGGATGCCATCCTTAGCTCCATGGTAGCTTTGGCCCGTCTAACTGCCTCCCTACAAGCGCAAACAGAGGAGATATACTCCTCTTTGGTAAACTCTGCCCGTTTTCACTTTTTATATGCTCCCCTTTAATTTCTCTGAATCAAATTGGAACCCTCTGAATGCTGGGACATGGGATGGGAATGCATAGCCATCAGGATCAGTATGCCAGGTGGGATTACAGGGCTGGGCAAGGGGTGCAACGAACTGCAGCCCTTTGCATCACTCACCTGTGGCCAGAGAGCAGCTTGGGATGGGGGTATCCCAGACACACCCAGTGTGTGGGCTGTCCAGGGGGCACATGGGGCCTACTGGGCTCCTGGACTGAGAGTAGCTCCTTCAGGTTCCCTGTGCATTGTGCCTCAAGGCACAAAATGGGTACAGGCTTTTATAGCCTGAAGCTAGGGGTGGCCAGAAAGCAGCCCAGCCCAGCAGCAGAAGAGGGGGCCAGGCAGAAGCCCTGGGGCAGGGATTCTGGCTAGCCCCCTAGTAGCTGGGCAGACTCAGCTGGGAAGCTCCCGCTTTATTACACAGTAACACTTCTACAGGTGTGTTACTGTGCAGTAACTAATCAGGCATGTATGTGCTATCCTCATCATGCAGGTAGCAAATTTATGACCAAGTTGGCATAAGCCACCATAGTTACTGCACAGTACAGGAGTGCATGTGTAGGTGTGTGACTGTGCTGCACAGTACTGTTTGGTTACTGCACAGTAAATGTGCACATGTAGATGCATCCACAATTAACTTGGTGACTTTGAAAGGTATTAGATTCATGGTTAAATGTTTACCTGCCATGAAACACGCAACTGATTGATTTATCCATACCAATGGAACTTTCCTTTTAAGGCTATCTGTACAAGTCTTAACTAGGCCTAATCCAGTCTTGCTTATGAGATCTCTTGAGATCATATAACTTAAGAAACTATGGCTTGTAGTCACTGCCACTAATATGAGTTATGTGCATGTATCCAGGGAAGATTAGGCTTTACAGTTCTTTTCATATTTACGTTTAATGTCTGCTCTCCAATGACTGCAATAGTTTTGTTCTCCATTTTATAGAATGCTGATTTAGATGCTAATAAGTTCAGTGTGGTTTACTGAAAGAAAGGCTTGTTTTAAAAAGAGAACAGCCGTGTAACTCAAACTGCATAGTGTGGATGACAGCTGTCTGTATTTCATAACTTGAAATATTGCTTTAACAATTGTCTCATGTTTTTAAAGTCCTATGGTAGAATATTGCCATTATTGTGGGATTTCAGATAGAAAAAAAATATTTATTTTAAGAGAAACAGACATTGCAGATGCACAATGTGGCTGCAAGGTGAAGGCACCTGTTAGTTATTTCCTCAATCAATGGCAAACTGGGATCTGAGTTCTTAAGAAATTCTCCTTTTTGGTTGCAAAAATTCTTCAGGAAATGGGACTAACTTGTGTTTGAAAATGGTGACCATTTTAAATTGGTGCCATCTCTGAGGAAGTATTTTGGCTCGGAGAGATGGAGTGGTTTAAGACTTGGCCGTGGGATATAATGTCTTTTGCTCCTGGCTCATAGGTTTAGATCCATCTCATGTATGAAGTGTCTGAAAGTATTTACCACCTGCTAACTGGTCATCAGTTTTTGTAAGATTAGTGGGTGTCCATATTCGATTTTCTGGTGAACAGAGATGCATTACAATATCTGCCAGTATGCTTGGCACTAACTGGTACCATCAGCAGTGGCCAACTGAATAAGCTAAGGTTTCTCTTTTCACTGGCCCATGGCAGGCTATAGAGTAGAACTATTAGGCTTGTCCATACAAGTGCGGTTGTGCAGCAGGTGGTGCCGCAAACATGTTTTCAATGCCACATACTGCACAGCCTGGTGTTCTCCGTGCTGCAAAGGTGTGCTGCTTGTGTGTGTGTTACTCTGGGTTTTTTCCCATGGTTTTTTTTTAACCTCAGATATCCAGGGGGAAAAAAATGGAGCAGTGTACTCTTGGGAAGCGTGCATTGCTGTAAAGTGGAGCCAGGCTGCCTGGAGCTGCACTGCGGCTGCTGGTCAGCCTCCACCTGGTAGAATCACCATGGCTGCAGCCCTGGGAGGCCCCCCAGGCCCCAGGTAAGACTGGGGCCAGCACAGTGCTGGCTCCAGCCTCCTCTACCATCCCTGGGGTAATTTGCTGTGTCTCAAAGTGCACATGGCACAGGTGTTTCTTGGGGACAAGTAGTTGCAGTGCAAGGTGTCATCAGGGAACCAAACGTCCACACATGTTTGGATGAGCCCATTGGGCATGTCCACACATGCAGGCATGTGCACTTGCAGCAGCTCAAATAGCAGTGGCACCAATGTATGCCAGAGATTTGAGCCTCAGCGCATGTGCCTGAACAAGCACTTTGGTGTGGGGTAAGTTGTGCTACTTGGGGCAAATTGACCCTGCTCAGTTCCTCCCAGATCTGCATCCAGGGAGAGGTATGGGTTGAGGCCAGCAGAATAAAAAGCTGATGAGCAGCTCAGGGCTATTTGCCCACAGGAGCTTTTGAGGCTCCTCTACCTCCACCTCCAGAACCTGCTCCTGAGGTTCTGGTTGAATTTCACCCCACACCTTTTTGTTTTTGGTCACCCCATTCATGGCCTCACCAAGTCCCAAGACCTCCTTCTGGTTGTGCTCAAGTGGACCCTGTACTTGGCTAGGAAGGTGGCTCCGGCTGGGAAGGTGCTCAGAGACTGTGGAGCCACTTTCATCTCACTTGTCTGAGCACGTTTCCAGGAGGAGCAAGAATGGGCAGCATTCACTGGCTCCTTGGATGGTCCTCCTTGAGGACCAGTGGGTGTGATTTGGGGCCTCTGCTCAGTGTCCCCCTATGAAGCACTTACTTTCACGTTTTGACCCTTTGACCCCTACACCACTCCTATCCTGTTTTTTTCTTAGTTGTCTCACAAAATTAGTTGTTCCATTTATCCATTAGCCCCCATATAGTTGAGGCTACTGATTTACCCGGTGAGTCTTAGAGCCTACATCAGTTTTGAATGGACAAATAGACAGGAGCATTTGAGGCCTGGCCAGTTGGTATCTGGGGATGCCAGCTCGGTGTGCCAGCTGGACTGCTGAAGCAGCCCTAATATAGAATGGCCCTAAATATTTAAATATCTAAATAGCTATACATTTTGGTGTTTGCTTTTGGTTTTTTTATCATAAAAAAATCAGAGCTACCCCTGCTCCCGTTGCTCACTAAGATGTGGGGCACTGAGCAGCACTGATATTCCAGTGCCCTGCCCCTGCCCATCCTCCCAACCCACAGCCACACCAGTGCCCCTCACTCCTAACCCATAGCCTCTGCCTGCTCCCACTATCTCCCTCCCAGCTGCAGCTCCACGCCAGCATCAGGACATGACTCCAGGTGCAGCTTTCCCACCTGCTGCTTTGTGGCTCTGAGCAGTGCCAGCCCTTGCTGTTCTGCTCCATGTGCCTGTGCCCAGGCCCCAGTGATCCGCATGCAGTTCCTGGGGAGCCCTTAACTAGGGCTCAGGGACTGGGCTGGGTAACCCCTTCTCTTCCAGGGTGGCCTCCCCCTGCACAAACTGTTCTGTGGGGGCAGGGGGCCTCTAAGCCCAGCTCTGGCAGCCTCTCCTACCTGAAGTGTTCCTCCATCCCTAATGCCTATCTCTCTCTCTCTCCCCCCACCTCGCTGCCACCCCCAGCCCTCCCCCAGGCCATCACACACTGCAAGACATTTCTGGGACCAGGACCCTAACCCCCCGGCTGGCGCTGCATGTCCCAGCACTTCTGTGGGTATGGGCCAGGGCTGCAATGTGGCAGTTGCCCTGCAGCCATGGCTCCTGCTAGCAGGTCCTGTCATGTCTGGCAGCTGGGCATGCAGGGTGTGAGATTTCTGGGGGGATGTGGGGTTTGAGGGGTAAGGAGTGGGAGGGTTTGTGGATGGGTGTAGGGTTTGTGGGGGTGAGGTTTGTCAGGGGGTGTGGGGCTTGTGCAGAGGTTTGTGGGTGGGTATGTGGGTGGGGGGTTTGTAGAGGTGGTTTGGGGATTTGTAGGTGGGGGTATGGGGTTTTTGGGTGGATTGTGGGGGATTTGTGAGTGTGGGTGGACTGTGGGGTGGGTGGGACCACTCGGGATGGGTGGTTCCCCCACCGGGTCCCCCACCTAGCTCTCATACCATGCACAGTCATGCTGCAGCAGGAGTGTGACTCTTGGGGCACTTAGGTCCCATTGTTGGCAGAGACCCTGGTGTGGTGGCACCACCTCAGACCTAGTGGCTGCACATGTTGCTGGCCTGGCAACTGGTGTATGCTCTCAGGTAGAACCAGGCTGCTCTTGCTGTCACCCACATCTACCAGCACCACACAGAAGTTGCATTCCTAGCATGCCTCTTGCAACATCTCAAACTGCTTTGAGAGACCACAGGCACATGCTTGCTTGCCTGGATGTGGCCACTATGCCTCAGTGAGGTCCCTTCAGGTCAGGACTGAAGCATGGTAATGTGAGAAAACCTGGACTGATGCTGTTTGTCCCATGTTTGTTTTGTGGATATGCACAACCAGGGTGTCATGGCACCCTGGGGTTCTTTGAAATACTTTCAAGGGTGCTGTGGGAAGCCCCACAATGTTAACACTGTTAGCTTTATGATCGTGATTCACAAGATAAACCCAGAAGGTGCTTCCAGATGAGCCCACATGTGAGTTTTACTACATCTCAAAGCAGTTTGAGACACAGTAAGAGGCACGCTGGGAACACAAAAACATTCACTGCACTGCATATTTGCAGCACAGACTCAAAATCTGATACCTGGATATCCAGGTATCCAAAAAGAAACCCCAGAAAAGTGGGGCAAGGCACAGTTCAGGATTGTGCCCTGAGGCAACCAGAGGCTCAGGTCCTCCGAAGGGATGTTCTGGTAGCCAGCCCCAGGCTCTATCTCCCCCTCGCTGCAGATCCAGGATGAGCTGGACAGGGTTATTTTGCCCCAAGTGGCACAACTTGCCTTACACTGAAGTGCATGTCCAGGCATGTGCACTGAGGCAAAAAGTCCTTGGCTCAAATTTGTACTGCTCCTATTTGAGCTGCTGCAAGCACACATGCCTGCATGTGTGGACAAGCCCAGCTGTTTCAAATAGAAATATGTAGTTACAGTCTTTCTTTGTTCTTTGCAAGAGACAAACTGCTCAGTTATTTTTCTGTAAGCAAAAAAAGAGTGAAAACTAAGAGCTGGCATTTTCTAAGGTATGCCTTGTGGCTACCCAGGGGTGCCTCAAGTATAACCAGGGATGCCTCAATTCTAAACAGTTTGAGAACCACTGATTTAAGCAAATGTTGTGAAACACATCCCAAATTTTCAGAGGATTCAAATTCTAAGTCTATTGGAAAGTTTTAGGAAAAACATAATAAGTGTCTGGGTAAGAGGTGACAACTTTAAAGTCTGATGCCCTAGTCTGTAGTTTCAGGGATGCATTATTTTGAGCTCAATGGGTATATCTACATGTGTGCATTTACTGTGCAGTAACCAAAATTACTTCACAGTACTGGTGCGCATCTGTATGTGCATGCCTGTACCACACAGTAAATTTGGTGACTTATGCCGACTTCAGCATAAATTTGATACCCGCATTATGCAGGTATCAAATTTATTCCCAATTAGTTATTGCTCAGTAATGCACATGGAGATGCCTTATTGCGCAGTAACACTGTGTGTGGACTGACTTAGGACTGACTTTAGTCCCATGTCAGTCCATACATGATTTTAATACATTTTAACACCTGCACGCATAGATACTGTCCTATTTCCACTTACTGTACAGTGACTTACTGTGCAGTAAATTTAAGCTGGTGTAAATGCATGTGTAGACATGCCCAATGTATGTGGATTTATCACTTGGCATTAGTGTTAATGGGAGTCATGTGAGTAAATTCGTCTGAATCCAGAGGAGACTATACAGTGTATTTTATATCTCTAAACAAAATTGATCTGTGAGGCAAGCAAGAGGCCTCTCTCTAGGAAGCTGTTCTTTTGTACTGTGAGCCTCACCGAAGCCTGCTGGGCAGTGTGTTGGGATCTGGCCATTACCCCAGCTGTACAGGATTGTGGGCACTGCTATCAACACTAAAGCCTTCTAGTTCCAAAGACTGTATCATGTCTCCTGCGCAGTGCTGTAGGTAGGAGCTAATTCTTTGTATCCTCGCTTTGAGATGCTGGAAACTGATGATATGTTACAGGGTAATAAAAGGGTCTGTTTAAGGAAGTGGATCCTTTAACTTCACTCTGTAGGATGTAAGCAGTGAATCAGATTCAGACCAGATGTGAAACAAATATAATTCTAATGAAACTAGAGTACATGAACTTCCACCAGGTGCAAACTTGGGTTTAGTCTAAGCAAAGGCATCACACAGTTATATCATCTGAACTGCAAGGCCAAATAATAAATAAATTTTATTGTACCTTGGATCATCTTTAACAATAAATTAAAGCAAACAGCTGCCAGTAGGGAGAAAGGCAGTGTTGCAGGGCTTAAGGAGAGCTACATTTTTAATGATATAATGCAACATAGTCTGCAAAAGTAGAAAGAATGGCCCAGGTATGGCCAGCCAGGTAAGAATGGAACAATGAACTTCAAAATGAGATGCTGCTGGAACAATAGCTGCTTATTCAGAGGCATAGCAGAGTATCCTTGTGCCCAGTGCAGCTGCAGTCACACAAGGCTGTGTTGAATGTGGTGACATGGTCAGCCCATACTGCAATGGCAGCTGTTTTTGTGCCCCCTCACAAAGGTGGCACCAGGGATTGCTGCCTTAGTTATGCTTTTGTATTATTCTCTTTGCTCCAGGCAAAGTTGGCTGAAGACAGCAGCCAAACGTGGGAAGCTGCAATGGATAGGCAACAGGCTTAATTGTAGAGATAGGTCCTATTAGGATCAGGAATGTTTGAAACCCAGGGTTTGAGTCAGTCCATTGTGGATTCAACGGGACCTTTGGATACTCAGCACATCTGAAACTCAGTACACTCATTTAGATTATTTAGATATCTAAATATGGAATAAAATGCCTAATTTTAGATGCACAAATTTTAACGTTTTGGCCAAAATAAATAGCTGTTTCTATAACTAACTACAGTATTGTACAGTGAAGAATTAGATGTAAAATAGTTCAAGCACCAGTTTTAAGATATTCAAGAAAATGAGTGCTTGATTCATCATTATTTGCCAAATTAAATAATTCTGTAGTAGACATTTTTTTAGACCGCAAGATTTTTTTTTACCAGACCTGCATAAGAAACTGTTTGTGCAATTAGCAATAAATTTGTCACTCCTGCAAGTCATTTTTGAAAAAAAAGCTGAGAACAAGTATAACATTTATTACTGTTTGGGAGGTTGTTTTTTTACAGTTAAAAATAGCTGTCCTGTTTTCATATAGCTTGTGCATTTTCAATCTTGTCCTCTCGTGTTCTGTAGGTGGATGAAAGTGAAAGGGATTAGATGGAAATTATATGTGTATGCTGGAGAATTTAATCTTAGTATACAAATATGTTTTTATTTATGATCCATATTTTGAAGATACAAGTCTGAACATTTTAGCTTTATTACTTAGTTGTTGTTTTTTTTTGGTAGCATGTAACAAAGATGGGTTGGATGTGATTATTCCTCAATTTATGTTGTAATGTGGTTCATTGGATGTCTTCAGTCTTGGATTATATGCATACTGAATCAAATTCTGGACATTTAACATATAGTTATACTGCAACAACAGTTTGTACTTCAACAACAACAGCAAAAGCAAAATATAAAATTCCCTGTACCCAAGTGAACTCTGGATGTTTGTTCTATCTCCATGTGAATTTTCTATCCAGAATTCCTCATTCAGATTAGCGTCTGCAGATGGTCTGTGCTCTTCCTGGCTGGAATAGTAAAGCAGCCAGAAGCCAGTATGTATGCAAGAAAGCCTGTCAATTAAAATGCAGATGCTTTCTCTGCCTGACAAAGGGTAAATGTACCTGAAAGCTTGCAAAGAATTTTTTCAACTATTTGAGTTAGTTTAATAAAAGATACTGGATTTACCCAAATAACCTTGTCTGCCTATGTTCTTAGACCAACACGGCTACAACCTACACCCCTCGTTCAGATTAAGTATTAATTGTCTTCAGTATGCAGTTAATAATGCTGTGTTCTGCTGAAGATATGGCTCTCTATGTGAAGATATTACTTAGTTATTGGAGATGTTACAAATCAAAACACATTGAAATGCTCTTGAATTCTGAGATGTTTGAATACAGATTCAAATCCGTACTTCATAGCTGGAGTACATCTCCAATAGCTAGGCAAACAGGATGGAAATTAAAGTATAAACTAAAATACTAGTACCAGCTGGTTAGTGTTACAGCAGAGGAAAAGGGCCTTGAAATTAAAGCTTCTTTGATTTTCATTGAGGTTTGATAGACACAGATGTTACTGGTTTGTAGGAAGTGTGATATGTTACAGTATATTTTTAGTTAAAATGGGCTCCAACTGGAAGATTAAATCTGAATCTTTTACGTTCTGAGGAGAGATTTTGGATTCATAACCCTAGCCATAATTTTAGGATCTTGTTCTTTAGGTCCAATTCAGATGCAGTGCAAACTGGCAGAAAGTTTACAAGATAACTGATTCTCATTGTTTTGAACCAACCTTTCATGAAAATGGGTTGTGAGCACATGTTGCTATCTTATCCAAACTTGAATAAACCAGGATCATTCTGTCGCGGTTGTATATTACATGAAAGAATGAATTAGGTGCACATTTACCTAATACCTCCTTAAGTAAAGGTATCAAAGTCTCCAGTACTCCAAATAGAAATTGAAGAAATTGCATAGATTTATATGTTTGTTTGCATGCATTTGTGCTTGTGTGTATAATTTCCAAGCATTTGTACGTATTAGAATGACATGATGATTGCATTTAGCTAAGTACAAAATTGGTGAATATACATGAAATTAAAAAATATATATTTTTGAGCAATGTGCAGCAGCAAGGGTACAGTATTGTATAGATAAATTAAGATATTAGACCACAGAAGCAGAATAATAGTAGCAATGATTGAGTGATGGTCACAGTTATCAGAAGGCATTCCTTTTCTTTAGCTCTGCTTCTGTTTTTTGGCAACTACAAAACTTCAGGTAATGTGCTCCTATTTTTATAAAAACAAAAGTGAGAATTATTCTTCATTAGTGACTGGCTTCCATTGCATTCAATGGCTAAATTCTTATTTACCGCACTGATGGAGTATTACCCTGTGAGGTACCAGTCCTGAACTCTACATCTGAAGTTCTTATCTAACGTGGTTTACAATGTTAAAAGTAGCAGTCGAAGCATGTACTTAAATGTTAATTATCATGGCTTTGAAGGTGGCTGGTTGTTGCTTATTTAGACTCTAGATGTGTAGAATTGGTATATGAGTTAAGTAACAGTCCTCATTTGCCAGGGTTACTGGTTAAAGGTACTTGATCTGAGACCGAGTTCTCCCCAGAGCAGGCCAATTGAGCAACTGTGAAATGAACAAGCATGCCCGTTGGGCCATGATAACCACCGAGGTGGCGCCTTCTATGCCTGGTTAGTGTGACCAGTAGCTCTGGTGTTTGGGGTAGCAACTTCATGGCTGGTACCTCGCTTTAATGTTTAAGCTTTGATTTGTGTTCTGGCTGCTGTTTTTGACCCTCCCCTGATATCATAGTATCATAGTACCTAGGGTCAGAAGGGGCCTAGAACAGGCCATCTACTCTGACCCCCCGCCAATTGGCAGGAAATGAGTGCCAGGGTCACAGGACCCCAGCCAAGTACCTATCTAATCTACTCTTAAAGATGCCCAAGGTAGGAGC
>JAGPOW010003648.1:71887894-71922266 GCA_030014935.1 Caiman crocodilus
GAATGGTGATGTACAATGTTTATTGGCCTATTTTGCTTCCAGCACTTGTTGCAGGTCAGGCCAGCCAGAGAGCATATGCATGGCATGAAGGAGGACCATTGAGAGTCAGTGTGGAACAGATTTTGCAAGCGATCATCGGAATTTCGTATTGCATTTGGAATCCAAGCAACATGCACTGGGACTGTCATCATCCCAGCAGCAGGAACTGTGGCCTCACTGTTACCTGCAAGATCCTGGAGCTGTTCTGATCACGCTGATGAGTATTGATGCATGTGTTGAGGTGTACGGAGGAAGATCTGCTATCATTCTCCGAATTTTGCTAAACCCACTAGCAGGACAGCCTGCAAGTGATTTTTTTTGTGGCAACTTCCACGACTGCAAGCTCTTGTGAAACCAGATCAGAGAGAGTTCAGTGACCCAGAGGAGCATCGAGTGCATGATTCCAGCCGACGCAGAGAACGCCAGAGGAACGAGAGATGTTCAGATTCCTGATGCGATACTTCAGATTCACAAAGCAGCAGTTGCGAGTTTTGGGTGATGAGGGTCAATGGAACCTAGCATATGAGATGGGGTTCCAGTGCCAAGATGAGCCAGATGATAAATCATCTTGTGATAATGAGTGATTAATTTTTCTGTGTGACAAGCTAATTAATTTTTCTGAGAGTTTCTTTCTCTACAGGTCAGCCGGAGTGTGTGCAGATCAGATCGAAGAGAGAGCGACAATATTTTGAGAGAGAGTAGACTATCTCTGCAGGTCCGCTGAGACGTGTGTGACCGGACCAGAGGGAGAGAGAATATTTTGAGAGGGAGTACCTTGAGAGACCAGGATGCGATGACACCCACTGAAGTCCTGATAGTTGAATTGTTTATCACTAACCTGTTAATGTGTAGTTGTGCGTTGATGGGTTATTGTTTGATTAGATCCCTGGAAAACAAGATTGATTCGTTGTCCGCTTTCTTTTATACCTGTCTGCGGTATGAACCCATCGGGCAACACGATGATTTAGCTGACTCGAATGTGCCCCGACTACAACTGTGCCTTTGGCAAGGGGGCATGTAAGAGCTGAACAGTTAAAAAGGTGCCTCGGCACAGCTGTGTTAGGCACATTGCGAATCCCGGGTGCAGGGATTTTCCCTGCAAGGTGGGAAAAGTCCTTGGTGCAAGATCAGAGCCCGCCAAAAGTTTGCAACTGCACCATCGAGTGCATGCTCATGATTGATTATGCACGCGTGGCGGTCAGCAATTGGCTTGCTGGCCGCATAAAAGGCTTGGGTGGTATTTGCTGCCCAAATTGGAGGAGTGCTCAGATGTGCGTGGAGAGACATCCCCATGTGTATTTCGGAGCCACGGAGGAGGCCTGATCACCCACCATCGACTCCCTGTCATGGTCACCACGACGTATCCCATCCCCGCGTGAGTGTGAGCATCGGTGTTCCTGTCTGCAGTTCTGTTTGTTTGTCTACGGATTGTGCCTACACTGTCTACCTCGTGTGTACAGCTTGTGAATAAAGTGTTTTTGTTTCAACCACTGCTGCCTCTCGTCCAACCAATTCTGCTCTATAGGCGGCCCCATTCTGCCAGCGTTTCTCAGCCCCCACAGTCCCTAGCATGGCTGGGAAAGGATGATTCCCAGCATGTCTTACACAGCCATTCCCACATCCATGTGCCCAACCCAGAGATGTAGCCATGGAGCCTCCTGTAGACATTCTAAGATCTCTATTTGGTGTGCTTGAGAGCAGTCACTGTTAATGCCTCCAGAGCAGCTTCACAGCACCATTTCTAGGTTTGATGCTTGTGCATTGAAGCAAACAGGCAGGAGTGTTTCTTCAGATCTGCTGCTCAGTTGGACATTTGAGTAAGAGAGTTTTCTTAAATCATGACATCCTTGCTGAAATGAAGCTCTTCATATATGGAGCCATTGCCCTTCCACCTCTGCTGTATGACTCAGAAACCTGGACTTCATACAGAAGCCATCTCAAGAGCTTGGAAAAGTACCACCAACAGTGCCTTCACAAGATCCTTTGGATTAGCTGGGAGGATAGATGCACAAACATCAGTGTCTTGGCCAAAGCAAATTCCAAGAGCATGAGGCCATGATCATGCAAAACCAACTTCGCTGGACAGGTTATGTTGTTTGCATGCCTGAGTCCTGCCATCCAAAGAGAATCTTTTAATCACAGCTGAAAGGTCAGTGAACTAGTGGAGTGCAAAGAAAGCACTTGAAGGACACCCTGAAGGCAAACATGAAGAGGTGTAACATCAACATCAGCACCCTTGCTCAGGACCGACCAAAATGGAGGAAGGCTCTTTGAGAGGGACCTCAGCACTTTGAAACAGCTTGTTGATAGGCGGAAGAGGAAAAGCAAAATAGGCAAAAAGAACATTGGAACATCCAATGCACCAACACAGTGCCCATCCCTCCTGGAAACACCTGTCCTCACTGAGACAAGACATGTGGATGTAGACTTGGGCTATGGAGCCACCTGTGGGCTCACTATTAAGATCCTTGGAAGGCAATCTTACTCATTCGTGAGTGATCACCTTTCATCTTAATCATCATGTATACATACTCTGAGAACACAACCTATTACAGTTAGAACTCAAGCTGTGGGAATGCATGACCTACAGTGCTCAGTATAATAAATATGGACAGTAGCTTGGCACTGATGCACTGTAGGAAGGTCTTACTATGCAGCGTTGCCATGGACTTCCCCAGGAGAATAGTTGCTTGAGACCTCCAGACTTATACCCCTGAAACCAACCTAAGAGTGGCTTCTAGAGTAGCCACCTGACTCTGACATCTTGGCCTTTCAGTCCCAGACCTTCTTTGTTCTTCCATGGCCATTCCTTAGGGAACTACTTTTATGTTACCCCCTGGTAAAGAGAAGACATGCACCCTGAAGGTCCAAGCAGCAGGATGTTTATCTACCAATAAAGGCAGATATTGAGGCAAAGGCAATCCAATAAGAAAAAGCTTGCCTCCTCCAAAGTGTTTAACAGCCCCTCACTCCCTAGTCCAGCTTGCGTAGTCTCGAGGCCCCCAAAAGGAGGTGTGCCCTTGCTCCAGACTCTTTAGCTCCCATACTGGCTCCTGCTTTTTCAGGTCCATTGTGAGAGTTATCTCCTTCAGCTTTCCTGGATACATCCTGGGTGTTGCCTCCAATCAGGTTGATGCTTCAGCAAGGCTATTCAAATCCTTGTAGATAGGTGTGTTTTCTGTCACATAGGCTGGACAACTCTGGCTCACTGTTTCTTAACTCTTGTCTTTCTCCCCTGTACAGGTTTGTCAGGGAACTTATGACTATGCAACATTATTACAATATGAACACATTTAAAATGGAAATATTTCAATAAAACCCAAAGGCCTTCACAAATGTAATGTTCATGTTAATCTTTTAGTTGACGTACCTTATCAGGGAAGCTGAATGAGAAATATTATTTTTAGCAATAAAAAATACCTTTTATTAATTTTCTAGAAAAAAAATCATAGGTTGTATTTTAGGAATAGTTATCTGTAGTTCAAGCTAATGGTAATTCAGTTAAAATTAATTTGCCAAGTGATATGAAGTGCCAAGGAGACACTAGCCATAGTTTTATTTCATTAGTTGAGCAATTAGACATTTTTTGTAATTGATATTATTAACCTTGGTGTAAGAAAAAAATTGGACTGAGCTAAGAGTCTCAAGTCTGTTTTGTCTCCTGTTAATTTATCGGGTCTGGTTTATTTGAATGTAGGATCAAAGTAGAACAATGTTTAGTTTAATCTCATGAAAATAGGAAGCAATAAAAATATTTACTAGGGCTTGAATGAGAGGGAGACTAAATTTTTATGAGAAACAAACACAAATATTATCCAGTGTTTTCTAATGCCCATGTTTTAAAGTTGGCTTAAATAACCCTTATACACAAACCTCAAAAAACCTTTAAAATCAGAAAAATCTCTAAAAGATTAATGAAGTGGCTATTTGATTTAGCATTCACAGAGACTGTGATTTAACAAAAATGAAAACCTCAAATTCTTTTTTGTATATTCCAAATCCACTTCCTTAGTTTCTGAGAGACTGTGCTGTCAACTATTTCCAGAGTTCTGTGGTAACACTATTAATAATTCCTTTGGTATTCTTTTCTAATAAATATAAATCATCATGAACTCATTTGGTATTAGTGTGGATGTCATAAGTATTTCTATGGTATTCTATCACTTAATAAAAACACTCAGTTGTAGAGCTCACTAAAACTGAAGCAACAACATTGCTGTCGACAAACTTGAGAGAAAAAATTCCTTCTAATGTTCTGAGAACGAGGTCTATTGTGTACTCGAAGGGTTCATCCACATGCATGCTTTACTGTGGAGCTGACTAATCAGCTTCTCAGTAAAGCATCACAGTCTACATGTGTGCCTCTATTAGGGCACAGTAAACTAATTTACTCTGCTGTAGGACAGTACTGTCTGGGACAATTACATGTGCTCAAATGCATGTGTAAACTATGGCTGGGGCTGGCTGGGGCACAAGGGTGCTACATTGCAGAGGCTGCCTTTTGCATAGCCCTGCACTGTAGCACCCTCATGCTCCAGCCAGCCCCTTTGCAACCCAAAGCCACCACTCGGAGCCTGGGTCTGACCACAGGGTCCCCCTGCCAGCACAGGGCTGTTCCACCCCAGCTGGAATTACTGCAGTCTGGGGTGCACATAAAGATGCTGTGCCCAGGAAGCAGCTGACTCCAGCATGAACTGAGCCAGACTTTATTCAGGCTCATTAACAGCACATGTAGATGGTGAAATTCATCCAAACAATGGATTGGGCCCACCACACTATTTAAACCCTGCAGGGAATGAGGGAGCAATTGTGGTTATGTATCTCCTCTGTGTTACAGAGAGGGCTTCACACCATCTCTGATGAGGTCTCGGGAAGTTGCTAGGGAAGTGTCCATATTTTACTCATAACACATAACCTTAGTCTTCAGGCAAGCTAATGGACACTGCCACTCAGTGCTAAATCCACCAGTAGTATTACATAGATGAAACTATATTACATCTGGTTTAGGAATAATCTGTAGTATAGCTCAAGGATTCTTCTCTGGAGTGCAGTAAGTGTATCATGTAGATCTGAGATTAGCATTATAGACCTTAGTGTTTAGTGAAAATTCTTTTAGCTTGGATTATAGTATCTTCAGTAGTCTTTGGGCATGTCTACATGAGACACTTTTCTGTTCAGTAGAGCAAATTACTGCATAATAAGTGTTACTGTCTACACATGCAGAATCTTACTGTGTAGTAATTTGCTCTACTTGGCAGTTAATTTGCTACCTGGAAATGCAAGTAGCAAATTAACTTCTGAGTAATTACTGCACAGTAAGACACATGTTGAAAGCTGACAGAGCAAATTTGCTCCTGGCCAGCCTGGCAGCAGGGGGTTGGAGGTTGCTATCTACTTCTGAGAACTGTCTGCTGCTGGGGTGGACTTTGCCACTAGAGCCAGGGTGGGGACAATATCTCCCTGCCCCAGCAGCAGGAAGCTCCCAGCCCCCCACCATGTGATCATGGAGTGGGTCTGAGAGATTGCTCCCTGGAATCCTTTCCCAGTGGGGAACTCATGGCTAGCTGCCCCACCGGTGGTTCAGGGCAAAGGGCTGGGACCTGCCTCTCCCCCACAGCTCTTTCCATGCTCCCTGCCCCCAGTCAGGGAGCTGGAGCTGGGATCTATCTGCTGCTGGTGCAGGGGGACATTGTCCCCACCTTGGCTCTGGTGGCAGGGCCTGCCCCAGGAGCAGGGAACTATCCTAGCTCTCAGCCCCCACCAGAAGATAGCTGTCTCCTGGCCTCTTGCTCCCTCCCAGCCCCTGGGCTAGCTGCAGGGGGATGATGCAGGGCCGGAGGGAGCAGGAGAAGTATGCTGCCAGGCGCAGCAAATCTGCTCCCAAATGGGTCCAAGTGTAAATGCCTGCTCTGGAGTAAACCCACCCAGCAGCATTTGCACATGTAGATATGCTCTTTTATCTGTGTTAAGTTAGGCCATGCGAGGATAAATGAGGCAAAGAGAAGTAGCATAAAAGGAACAGAATTATATAGTGGGAGACATCTTGGAAAGACTAGCCAGTTTGAGGACAATAAGTTTTGATTACAGATTTAGGTCAGTGCATTCTAGCTGTTCAATGGGATGACAAAAGAATGTCTTCTTTCTGACCATATTTGTCAAAATTCCTATCAAATAATGTTGTAAGCCTTTGTTTGAGGAGGGGAGTGAAAACAGGTTCCATGCTCTGAGATGTTTTCCTCTGGCATCCTTTGCTGAGGGTCCCATATGTAGATATAATGAATACTTAATGCTTCTGCAAACTTAGTCTCTGAATTTGGGTAAGATCTCCCCACTGGCTAGCCACCTGATAGAAATTCTTAGGATTTAAATATGTAGAGAATCTAAGCAGTTAGACTGCTTATTTCTTCTTGAATCATAAAAGTATATCCTGATTTGTATTGCATTATTCTTTATTTGCTAGAAGTATTCATAATTGGAGAATTCTAAAAGGAAGTGGACAGACACAACTCTGGAACCATTCCAAGAATGTCACTGATTGGAAACCGGTTCTCAAACGTCCCTGCACAGAAGTGTCCTTACATGCATTGCAAAGGGTTCTAAGTCAAACCCTCACCTTTTAGAGATTGCATTGCTGCGGAAACATCACCTGGGGGTGGTAGAGTACCCAGACCATCATGTCCTCCAGG
This sequence comes from Caiman crocodilus, assembly GCA_030014935.1. NCBI lineage: Eukaryota > Metazoa > Chordata > Crocodylia > Alligatoridae > Caiman > Caiman crocodilus. The sequence continues at coordinate 71,894,620 of JAGPOW010003648.1, forward strand.
GGTCAGTGCCCAGAGTTGTTCCCAGTATTCCTCAGAGCGGGAGAAGACTGGGATTGAGGCAGGGATTGGAGTGTCCCACCCTTAGAGCCCTCCTGCTCTTGGCTCCCTGTATCCTGGGGGCTGGGGGATGCCTGCCCTCCCTAAGAATTCCCTGATTTTTCAAGGGTTTTTGGTTGTAGCCATGACAGGCAAGGTTAGATATGATGTGATGTGATATGTGGGCAGATGTAATACCTTGTTTTAGACCAGCTGAGTAGGTGGACAAAGTTATTTGTAACTGTTTGGGCACAAGCACCCTTCTTCAGGCATATGGAGACTCTGTAGCTGTTCTGAGGTCTCCAAGGAATGAAAGAAGCTAAAAGTGTGACAGGAGGTCAGTGAGAATGTAAATTGGTGGCAATTAGGAACTCTATTCACTGTTTTCCTAGAAGTTTCTTCTGCCAAGTGGAATAAGGTACCATTGGACAGATCCTCAGCTGGTGTATACGGTCAGGACTCAGTGGCCCAGTGGTGCTGTGACAATTTACAGAAGATGAGGATGTATTCCCTTGAGTTTTTCAGTGTTATTCTTTTAGTAATGAGCTGCTTAAATACTAGTTAGCAGTTTGACTGGAAACTGGGTGAAATCCTGGCTCCAGTCAAGTCAGTATGGGCCAGATTTCATTATTTGAGCTATGATTTAGTACACTAGCTGTGACTGGTAGATTGTCCATGGTCTGCAGACCTCTTGATAGTTTTCACAATGAATCAAGCAGTAGGATTATAACAAACAAAGGGAAATGAGGCTATGAGACAGCTTCTTCTGAGAGGTGATTTGTAGAATTACAAATTTTAAATTTTCCTTCATTAAATCAGCCAGTAGAACAGAAGTCCTGCTCAAAAAAATTAATTCTCAAGAACAGAAATTAGTCTCACCAAAAATTTATTGATAGGCTAAAAATGAAACCTGTTTTTGAGTTATAACGCAGCTGGTTTTCCCAAAAAATCATTTGACTGTTGTCTTTATAAAGCATTTCCAGAAGGTTCTATTTTTGAAGTTTTCTTTAATTTTTTTTAAAGTTTCAGTTTTGGTTTTTTGAGGGTCAGATATTAAAAGATCTGGACTGTGGAAAGAGGAAATGGGATCAGTTTATAAACTTCAAGAAAAAAAAGAGAAAAGTGACAAGTAATGTGAAATAGGCTATTCTTTTTGGCAGTAATTGTACATGAACTTTGCACTGCAGTGGTATAAAGTATCAAGCTCTAGACATGTAGTCAAATTAAAGGTATATGTCAGTTTTTAATGAGTCCTAAAATTGGTCTGTATGATTATTTTATTTCAGTGATTGAGGTCAATTACGTCCTATTAGGACACAAACAATAGTAACCATGTAAATTTTTCTGTTTGCTTTTAACTGTGGTTGAATGGTTTTTACTAAACAGCTTCTTCTAATATCTCTAATTTGCAATATTTTTCCTGGTGCCAGTTGTTCTGTTACAGTTTTGCAATGGAAATAGACCACAATAGTTTGTTCATTACATTAGATACGTACAGACTTTTTTTCTCTGTAGCTGTGCTACATGATTTTATGTGAAATTTATTCTATACAACTGTAACTAATAGGATTTTCCTGGAAACAATCAGGACATCTTGTACCAATGTTTACAATAAATATATAAGAAACTGATATCTAACTAACAAATTCCAGGAAGATGTGAACTCATTCAAAGCCAGGCTCTGAATATTTTTCAAAGGAAAGCAGGTTTTTCTGTTGTTATTTTGTTTAATAAAAATTCTTAGGGTGCATCTACAGGTGCCAAATTAAGGTGCTTTAGCCCAATTTAAGGCACATTAAGGGCACATGTCAACCTGTGCATGCCTTTAATGCAACTTAAAAATGGTGATTTTAAGCTATTTGTGCCTAAATTAGATACCTGCAAAAGCAGGTATCAAATTTAGGTTCGAATAGCTAAGCCACCTTAACACATGTGTAGACATGCTAAGGTGCATTAATGCTGTATATGTCAACTGACTTGGGACTACCTTTAGTCCCAAGTTGGTCCACACACCACGTTAATGTGCCTTAGTGTGTGCATTTGTAGATGCATGCCTAAATTGCCTTAATGCGCATTATTCAAAAGTGCATTAAGGGTATTTTTACATGTGTTGTGGGACACAGTGCCAAGCACTTTAATTAGTGAGCTGCACTAATTAAAAGCGCCCATATGTCATGTGTTGCTGCACATCCCCACGTTGAAAAAATGGCAGTAGGGCACTTTGAACTAAAGCTCACTGAACATGTTTTATTTCAAAGTGTCCCTTTGCCATTTTTTCAGTGCAGAGTTGCATGGTGATGCTGATACACATGATGTGGAAGGCTATTGAATAATGCCAGTTTTCGTGCTGGATTTCCAGTGCATCAGAGCCATCTCTGTGTATGTGTATAAGAGCCCTAAGTTAAGGCATGCATAGAAACACATGTAGATATGCCCTTATTGTAGTTTGAATTGGCCAAGAATCCTCTGTACTGCAGAGCCTTTTTCATTGATCCCTGCACAGAACATGCTAGTCTTAAATACTGTCTGAGAAATGTTAAATTAACATTGTTGAGTTAAAAAAACAAAACTTCTACAAATACAGCTGTTAATAAAGTTTATTTGGCTTCAACTTAGATATAAAAAATTCCATTTCAAGAGGTTTACTGAAAAAAAAAGGTTATATTTAATATGCGTTTCCCACATATTAAGATCAATGGCATGTGCTGTAAAGTATAAAAACCACAACACACAGACATCAGTCCTCATGGGCTAATGGAAATCTAGACCTGATTAAAAATCCATTTCAGGACTTTTTTATTGCAGGGGTGGGTTTGATAGCTGTCAGTGTACAGGAAAATAGCACATCTGGAATCTTACTGTGTACTTGTGCTGGCTGGTATAACTCAACCTGTGTGTCAGATTTTTTAAAATAGCCAAGATTTATTTGGTTTCTATTAATTTTTTAAAAGTCTTGGTAAGTATGCTTATAAAGCACTAAATTTTTACTGTCCACAAATTAAAAGCTGTATTTTAATAGTGAGCAGTTTACTTTAAAGAGAAGTAAGTAAGGCAGAAATATGTATTCGTAACAGGGAGAGTTACATTAATTGATCACAAAAGTACCCTGGTGAGTTCTCAGAGGTGAATATTTTGTGATTTGTTTAATGAAACTTGCATTTTTTTGTGATTTTTATATCCTGCCATGAGAAGTCCAAACTGAGAGATTAAACAAGTAGCACTGTTTGACTTGCTATAGAATCTGCAGTTTATTTTCCCGTTAAAACAATGAATGCTTCTAGGAAATTGTAGTTATAATTTTAAAACACTTGGATTTGCCTGTAAAATATGAAACTCCAATAAAAGAGGAATTTAAGAAAAATGTATTTTTGGAGAAAAATTATTATTCAGCTTCAGGTGAATAAAGTACACAGTTTGAATGTTGTTCTTGGTGTCAGATCTAACCAAAATGTAGTATATTTTAATGAATATCCATATTTTGTAATATTAAGGCAAGAACATTGTAATAAAGTCCTTTGACAATCCCTCACATCCTTAGATTTATTGTCTAGTTAAATTTTAATAGTGGAGGTTCAGAACTTTTCTGTTTTAATTACCTTAGAGATCTGGATACTTGAAATATTTAATGTATTTTCATATATTCAAATCATGTTTGAAAATTAAGCATGACCTGGAAGTTGTCTTTCTATCTTGACTAGTCCTACAATTCATAAATAAATCCCAGTTGATCAAACTATGTATATTGGTTCGACGTGGTTTATTCTATAGTTTCATTTCAGTCTTGTCTTTTTGGTGCAAAACTTAACATGGTAATGTTCTTGCAGATTAAAATTACCAGTTGAATTTTTAAATCTTGAATGGGAAAATAGCCAGGAGGGGATAATCCCTAATCACATTCTATTAATCTTCAAGATAACAATGTTTTTTTGAAGCAAATTAATAAATAATTTGATCAATTTATATACTGTACACATAGATACATATGAAAGTATATGTTTAATGTTAAAAAGTCTGGTTACACAAATCAAAACAAAGGCCCTTTTAATATTACTACAAACTACCTAAGGTTATTTATTTGGCTAACAGAAAAAAATATTTCACAACTCTTTAGGCAAAAGCCTCTGCTGAAACTTCTAATAGTTCAGTAAACATGAAAGTCATTTTAGTCTTGCTCTTTAGTCAGTAGGAATGTCTTTCAGTTTCAAGTGGAGAAAGACTGAATCAAAAGTATATAAGCAAGGTGTTGGGGTGTTTATGCAACATACATTGCATAACGGAGATTTCCAATAGAGTTGCATCAATGGAATTGTACAAAAATTCATTAATAAATATTTTTGTAAAGAATTGATAGCAAAATGTTGTAGTGATTTTTCAGCTAAAATTGTTACTGTTATTTACAAAATGTGCTATATGTATTTCCTTGCACAATATGAAATACCATAAATTAAAAGTGAACTGCAATTATCAGAATAAATGATAAAACTCACATTGCGGTGCATTATATTGGTTTGAATTTGTTCAATCACTTATTAATCCCAAATTTTTAAAAGTGGTCTCTCATTTTAGGGCAACTTTTGGGTGTCATCTTTGGGTCTGATTTCTGTAAATGCTGGTAAATCACAGTTTTTTTTGTTATTCACTGAAATGAAGGGGCCACTTTTCAGGTCTGAAAATTAGGTCCAAGATGCTTATAACTGAACATAGGAAACTCAAGGTATTGAAAACCAGAGGCTGCTTTAGAAAATGTTGTACTTGGTAAATTGTTTACCAGATACCCCATGTCATATAGTCTTCCCTCTTCTTCAATGTGAACACTTATAAAGTTTTTCACATGCATAACTATTTGTAGGAATAAGGCCTTTGAAGGCCGCTGACTTTTTCCTCTTGTGAAGCATGGAGAACATATCAAGAACCTAAAAAATAATAATCTAAAAATTCATGATGGGGGAGAGTCACTAAGTACAAAGGAGTAGCACAAAAACAGTGCACCATTCATGATCTTGACTGGAGGATGAAGGATGAACATTTTTTGCTGCTGTCCTATGTGTTTATGGTGTGTTTAGTATGGTATGTAGTATTTTTATTTTCTGACATTTAAAATTTGGCAGTTTTTTTATGAGTAAAATTGTACAGTTCAAATAGTTGTATAAATACTACCAAAATCTTGAGGGATGCAAGTTAAAGCCTGAGCTACTAAGTATATTAACAGGTTTTAAGACAAGATTTTATGCAAGATTTTATTATGCGTAAGATAGGTCTTAGAATTTCATTTAGCCATTTGTGAATCAAGTCATAACTTCTGGGTGAGTTAGGACCTATGCTTTAGAAAGACATCTGATTCTGATTTTAAGACATCAAGTAACTAAGAATCTACCACAAGTGTAGGCAAGCTGTTCCAATGATTAATGGCCCTTTGCCGTTAAAAATTTCCACTTTAACTTATTTGTATGCTGAATTTGTCTAGCTTCAGTTTCCAGCCATTGGATCTTGCTACATCTTTGTCTGCTACCTTAAAGGACCCTGTTATAAGAAGTTTCTTTCCCTTGCAGGTATTTATAAACTGTAGTCAAGTCAACTTTTAATTTTCTTAATTCTTGATTGTTTCTTACTGTCAAGCCTGTTTTTTAGATTTTGAATTCTTCTTGATACATTTTCTAAACCCTTTCCAGTTTGTGAATGTCCTTTTTACCTTAAATAACTTCTGGAGAGCAGAAGCTTAGTAGAAAAAGGAGCTCTGTCCAGTAGCCTTTCAATAAGATCTTGAATTCTCCCTAGAATAAAACATCTCTCTCCCACCCTGCAATGCAATGAACGGTATAAGTTTCTTGAAAATGTCAGGAGCCTTAATAGACCATAGGCAGACAAGTTTTTTGGGGTAAATGTGATAACTTTTATTAAACCAACTAAATAATTGGAAAAATTGTTCTTTACAAGCTTTTGGGCACAAACATCCTTCTTCAAATGTAGGGAGATTCTGCTGGTGTTTATGTACTGGGTGGAATAGAAGCATAAGCTAATATGAAAAATGCATGTCTGTAAAAAGGCAAATGCATGGCAGGGAAGTTCAAAGGGGATGAGAGTTAATAGGTGCAAGACAGGTAGGTTGGCCAGGGGAGGATGTGGGAAAGAGGGGAATGTTGACCTGGTGATAGATGTAGCTAGTAAAATGTAGAGGGGTTAATAGACCTTACAAGCTCTAGATCAGGATGGCGACTTCCATATTTAAAGCAATCACAGAGCATCCATTTTTGTTGCTATTTCTTTTTAAAGTGTAAAGCAACCATTATTTTAATTATAACATGATGCTGGGGTCTTCAGATACATTTATCTGAAGACCCCTTTACTAGCTGGCACCAAAATAGAAAGCACTGGACTTAGGAGGGTCCACTGAGGAGTGGTGGAAGACTGCCATTCTAGCAGAGTTGTGTTGAATAGAAGGTCTTGCCAGCCTAACAACCCGGGACTTTGTAGAGAGACTCTCTTAACATACCTGCAGAAAATCATGGGACAGGATCCTTTTGCTACTTCAGGAAAAAGCTTTAGGTGTTGGAGCAAAAGCTTACGATGTGCCCTTGCTGCAAAGAAGGCTAATGGTATACTGAGCTGCAACAGTAGGAGTGTTGCCAACAGATCAAGGGAAGTGAGTCTTCCCCTTTATTCAGCACTGGTGAGGCCACATCTGGAGTAGTGTGTTCAGTTTTGGGCCCCCACTACAGACAGGATGTGGACATATTGGAAAGAGTCCAGTGGAGAGCAACAAAAATGGTGAGGGGGCTGGAGGACCTGACTTCTGAGGAATAGCTAAAGGAACTGGGCTTATTTAGTTTAGAGAAGAGGAGATGGAGAGATTTCATAGCAGCCTTCAACTACCTGAAAGGGAGGTTGAAAGAAGATGGAGCTAGATTGTTCTCAATGGTGGCAGATGACAGAACAAGGATCTCAAGTTGTAGCAAGGGAAATTTAGGTTAGATATTAGGAAGAATTTTTTTACTAGTTGTAAAACAGTGGAAAAGATTACCCAGGGAGGTGGTGGAATCTCATTCCTTGGAGGTTTTTAAGACCCAACTAGACAAAGCTTTGTCTGGGATGATCTAGTTGGAGATGGTCCTGCTTTGAGCAGGGGATTGTACTAACATCTGTTGAGTCAAGAGAATCAGTCTAACTCATGATGCTTTCTATGAATTACCATGAGTTAGACCCAGGATCTATGTTTCTGTCTATGCCTCTAATGACAATAGAATGATTCCTGTCTTGTGTTGCTGTAAGAAAACACATTTCCTACACTGCTTAATTAAAGCAAATGCATTATAGGCATCTAATTAACATCTACTCTCACATTTTCTTGGTAATTCATATACTTGGACTAAATGAAGGCAACAGGACTAAGAGCTGTTTGGGCAAAGTAGTTTATATTATTCATTAATGTTTACTGAGATGTTATATTTAATATTGAATATAAGCTAAAAACTTTGTGATGTGAAGAAAAGTCAATGTTGTTCATAGTTAAATAATAGTGTCACAGACTGAACAGGATAAGAGAAGTAGCAGTGTAGTTGATGTCTGTTAATCTTAATAGATCTTTATTAAGAATCTATATGAACATCTTTAATAGATGAACAGAAGGACAGTCGTATTTTCACTTGCAGGAGTCAGGCAATTTGGGTCCCATTGCCATCCATTGCAATGAATAGTTTGTGGGTACTCTGTACCTCAGTTTCTTTTAATCTTATATGGGAAATAATAACTGGCATCCATTACGGCTGCCTCTGATGTTTACTCCTCATCCACAACTTCCATACCATCACTGCTTTTACTCACAGGCACACCAACCACTATAGCTGCTTGTAAAACTATTTTCACAGCCTAACTGATGCAGTCATTTCCATTATAAACAATGCATGCTCACACTCAGCTCATACAACCCTCAGAAAAAACTCAGAGAAGTAGCATACCTGAGAGGGTGTGACCAATACAATAGCCTCAGGCACTGCCTTTGTGGTGGGCGCACACAAAAAGCTGCCAGCACTGCAGTGGCAGCTAGCCATGCCACCACTATTGGCTCTGAGGCAGCCAGCTCTGCCCTGTTAAGTTATGACTGCTCTGGGCATAGAGCTGCCCTGCTATGCCTCTACCCCAGAGGATGGAAGAGGTAACTTAACTATTCACCTGTGGTTGCTAACCCACCCTTGCTTTTTCACTTCTCTCACCTTCTTGAATCAATGGCCCAAACTGACAAATGCATTTCTCCTGCCCATGTTCCTAGACATGCACCTCTGAGCGCTTACATTTAAGGAGGTGTTAAAGCTGTCTTCTGGGGTCAATCTTGCTTTTGCTTCTATATGTTCTCAGAAACTGCTCCTGCTGTAAATAGCTGCTGGCCAGCCAGCAAACTGGGAATCCAGCAGTTATGATATTTGGAATCATTTTCATTTTGCTTCCTTGCTTTTTCCTCAAACACATGCAAGATTCCCAGGGGAAATGTTGGAAGCTCATATAATGGAATTGTTTTCAAATAGGCTGGACCAAAGGCTTAGGAGTGCACTGTAAGAGAACAATCTTGAACCAGAAAGGGGACAGAGTAGGTGATATCACAGGTTTTTTTTTCCATTTCTGATATCTGACTTGATATGGTACCTGTTAATTCAGTCCTAATTAAAACCTGACTACAGTTGCAAAATTTCATAGTTACCCACATCCTCGATACTGTGGGTAACTATATGGGTTCCCAGTGAGTTGGTGCAATATATGCAACTGATTTTGCAAATATGTACATTCAATGCTGACATGGCCTCCTCTGTACATATTTTCAGCATTTTTTCAAGCATTTCTAGTTGTGTGGCTCTCAGAACAGATCTCACCTCATTTGTAAATATAGTCACTAGCCTATCATGCATGATGCTCTCTAATATGTTATTTATCCAAAATGTTCAGAGCTGTTGGACAGCTTTTCAGTGGAACTAATTACACTTCCTGACATCCAACTAACAAGTAACTCATAATTTGCATATGTTTTTCTTGTATCAAATTCCTGAACTGTTAACTGAATTGACTGTCTAATTGCTTGTACACACACCATTGGTATACTAATAGCTTGTTCTTGGATCAACTGTAATTTCTTTGTAATGTCTTTGATTATATTTTTATGTATCAGTTATACTTTGAGGTATGTAAAATGAAATCTGACTGTATGATGGGCTAAGAAGTATTTACTAAGGTTGATTTAATTAACTAAGACCAAAAATAAAAACTTTTCTGCTGCAGGAATTTAAAAATGCTGTAAAATACAAATTTATTGTATCATGAAACGTCTGCAGCAGTACAGGAGGTAAGAAATAAAATAGAAGGGAAGGGACTGGAGGTTAAAGAAAAGCAGAGTTCAGAGGAAAGGATGGAAGAAAAGGATGAGAGAGAGAGAGGGCTAGAAGGAGAACAGGTTTTGTCTTCTCCTTTTCTTTTTTTATCTTCACTTCCTCATTTTGTATCACAGATGCCAATTGTTATTTATTTTTGATGGTTACCCTTTTCATATTGTACAGAGCCAGTCATCCTATTGGTCTGTTTTATGAATGGCCACACTAGGCACTGTGTTAGGATGTGTTATAAATAGGGCATTTGAAGTTGTGTTTAACCAGATCCCTCTGTTTTGAGGTAGCCTGAAAGTGCCAGCAAGGGAATGCTATTTCATGAACTAAATAAGACAGATCTAGAGGTAATATTACTAGAGAAGTAATAGACCTCTAATTCACTGCACTGCTGTCTGTGATGAAAAAAAACTTGAATATGATGTGGCAACTAGCTAGTATTCAGCTAAAAGTACATAACTTATTAGTATTATATTAAACAGAAATCAGTATTCTGTTTTTCTAGGGGGAAACTGAGATAATTTTGCACAGCTCTGGAGATTTTGTCTTTCCACCCCAAATTATCCCAGTAGGTGGGGAAAATCTTGAAAACTTGTATTTTTTACCCTGTAAGCTTCTTCTTAAGAAACTATGGGAGACTTCCTACTTATTAAAAAATTATCTTAAAACCATTTGCTCATCCCCCTGGTGCCTACCCCCAATGCCCTTCTCCCCCCACATACCCCTGGCCACTTGTCCCCTGCTGCTGTCCCATTCCTCCCCCCTTCTGCCACTGTCCCCAGCTGATCTGGGCACAGAGGGAGCCTCAGAGCTACTGCTGACTCTCTCATGTCTTGTACTGCAGGAGACAGCTGTTCAGGGAGACTGTCTTGGCCAGAGACAGAGGCAGCAGGTTCCATCCAATACCTGCTCCCTGTCCAACCCCGCATCTTTTCCTCTGCCCCTGCCCCTGCCCCCAGCTCAGCTGGGTTCCCTGCACAGCTGCTTCCTGCAGCACAGGGCAGGAGCAGGTCCAGAGAGGCTCTGGGGCTCCCCTCAATATTTGTGTCAGCAAGGGAAAATGGCAGTAGTATGCAGATTCCTTCTTCTGGTGCCTGCCCCTGGGAAGTGGAAGAGACAGTAGTGTGGAGGAGAGCCAGGCAAGAAGCAGGAGCTGAAAGGAGATCCTTTCCACTGCTGCTGTTGTCTCTGGCTGGGTTGGACTTCCTATACAGCTGCTGCTTGCAGTGTGGGGTAGGATCAAATCAGCTCTGGGGCTTGGATCAACATTTGGATCAGTCATGGACACCATTGCTCCCAACAGCTCCCAGCTGGAGTGGTTGCATAGTAGATTCATAGACAAGGCTTTATTTTCCTCTATGTTGAATGGGGAAAAACCCCTACTCTTGGAATCAAGTAAAGACAGTAGTCTCCTTGATTCAGGTGTGACTTTAATGCACCAAAATCTCTACTGGCCTAAAACTAAGCATGAGTGCAATTGCTAGAGTGGAGTCAAAATACTCAGTACCTCGCACACCTGAGCCCTTGCTGAGCATTTTAGTCAGCAAACCTTTTAGGCTGTGGGCTGGAATGCGTCATATCGGCTCAGACATGGAGGTGCTAGGGCTCAGCTGCTGCTTCTTACCACAGTGGCACAGGAAAGTGCCCACAGCCAAAGCTCCCCCACTGCTAAACGCTGCTGAAGTCAGATCTAATAGCCATTTTAGGTTGCTGATCTCTGTTCTAGAGCATTTTGAAGCATTTTGGAAAAATAAACCTTCCCAGAGAAAATAAGCAGCCATTACACGAAAAGTGGGGATGAAGCTGAACTATCTTTCCTAAATCTGATGATGATTTACAGATTCCCAGAAGTTTAGGGCTATAAGGGACCTTGTGAGATCATCAGGTCCAGCCGCACCCTAAGTTTGCAGTTCCCAGTTTGGTACACTTCTCAGTTATTAACACTTTTTCTTACCATAACTTTGGGGAAGCAGGGGAGGGAAGTATATGAAAGATATATAGGCGTAGTCTCATTTCACTGAGGTTTGCTGATTAACACTGTCTGCAGTACTGTCTTCCTTATCTGACAATTACTTGCTGTCTGGAAAAAATTAACACAAATGCCAGTATTTTAAAAATAAGCCCTTATCCATGCAGTAACATTTTTTTCCTGTTTATAATAATGATTTCTAATACATCCCACCTGCAGAGGCCTGTATTAATGATAGACTCAAACAAGGATGAAAGATTTCTGAAAGGTTCAGGGACGTTTAAACAAATTCATGGGATTTAAAACTGAAGGAAGCAGCAGGGTGTACTTTGTTTTTCATTGTTGCCAAAGCAATGGTTAACTTCTGTGGAGAAACACCATACAAGTGGCATTGTGCCTGCTTGCTGGATCAGGCCATGTATAGTATCAGCATGTAACATGAGACAGTGGAAAAGATTTGCAAGACTGCTTTCTTGCCTTCCCTTCCTGGCCATCAGGAAGTACAAATTAAATGAATATAATGGAAATATGAGAAGTTAGTACCTTTTATATCATCACAAGATTGCAGTAATCAAGGTGTTTCATGTCTGCGATAAACACCTTTATTTCTCAAATGGACCTTTTGTTTTTAGGAGTAACTTTCTTGTATTTTTCATGGTCAGGGAAGAAACATGATTGGGTACGTGGCCTTTGTGAGTGAAAGAACTAGTGAGACTTGCCAACAGTCTATTGATTTTTCCAGATTCCAGAATGCTAATATTTTTAACATGCAATCACTCTGATGTTTACTTTATTTAGAGATTTCAGGACTATTTTGATCCTTTATGAAGTCTGACATTGCTTGAGTAAACAAATTCTTAATAATTGATTAAAAAGCACACTTGTACCATTTAATCTGTCTGCAGAGAGCGAGGCATTTTTCCTTTGGGACAGGAATAACCCAGCATTTAGTTAATCAAGTTTTAAAAGCTGTGAATTTAAGCTCCTTGGGATATATACATTACCAATTGCAGGAAGTTGGGAAATAAAAGGAACTTTTCAAATAAAAAGATGTCAATTTAATGGCAAAGGAGCTAGGAACAGATGTTTCACGCAAAGCATGAGAGCTGTGTCATTCCTTTAGGTTTTCAAAGTCACTTCTTGTCAGATGCATTGGTTAAGAGAGAAAATTAATGAGCTGTGTTAAGTTTTATTACACAATCTTCTGATGTGGGAAAGCTTCCCTCCAGGAACAGCCCTGTGCATGGCTTAACTGATTTAGGCGTGCCTGCTGCAGTATTCTTCAGAACGTGTTGGAGATCAAAGTAGGGGGAGTCATTCAGGTTTTATAGCAAGCTAATTAAAAAAATGTGGAGATTATTAAATATAAATGGTACTTGCATATATTTGCTGTCAAAAATAACATCAAGTAAACTCATAAAAATGAACCCCTAGAAAACACGGGGCCAAGTTTTCTGCTGCTGTAAATTCTTCACTGAAATTGAGGGAAAGAAAGAGAGAGAGATTTATTGCACCAGCAGATAATTTGGTCCACTGAATTTAATGGAACTTTCCTTTATTTTATTTCATTTTGCTTTGTTGTATATTTTTGTAAAATGAGTATTTGGTACCCAGTATAAGGTGGTCCCATTGAAGGCAACAACAAAACTCCCATTGACTGTAGGGCTGTAGGATTGCATTGAAGATATTTTCACTAGCATATATGTGCATGGAAAAACAAACATGTCCACGCAATCAGTATGTAAGTAAAATATTAAGTATAACAAGACATAGACATAAACTTGATTCTCTTCTCACTAATAATACTCCACTGCCTTCAATAGCATTACATTTATTAAGATTGTAAAGAAAGTAGATTTAGAAGCATAGCTTATACAGTAAATAGTAATCTTTAAACAGAAAAGAAATAAAGGTTTGTTTAGGAAGTTGCATCCACTTTCTGCTATCAAAGATGTAGAATTGTCAATGGAACGAATACAAACTGAGGGCAAAATCATGACTTTTCTTTTGCAGCGGCATAAGGGGGGTAAAATACAGCATGACAATTTCTTTCCTGATGAAGTGCAGTGGAATTAAGATACAGATTTGGCACTAGTGTTGTTTAAGTGTTAAAGCTGAAAGGGAGAAATCGCTGGGCTGGGCTGGGCTGGACTGGGGAAAAAGTAGTAGTGCTATATAATATCATCATAGATCTGCTTTTTCATCTGTCAAATATATATGAAAAATGATAGGCTTATGGCTACACCCATCTTGCATGCAATTATGCAAGAGTACCTATGCATGGTATTAGAGATGTGAGAAACTGGGTCAATTAAGTGACTCTTCTATTATGGGAGTCACATAGCTGCTTGTTCAAAATGTTGGTTAGGCTGCCTTTGCTGTTAAAAAACCATCATTTTACCCAGTTCTTCCACCTGCAGGAGTTTCCTTAAAGAGTAAAGAGGGATGAAACATTAAGTACCAAAAAAAAAAAAAAAAAGTAGCACTTAACAGTAACTGGTAACAACCCCCATCCGCATAGTAATACTATGAATGAAATAGGAAGTGTTATGTAGGGATTAAACAGGAAAAACGAAATTAAACTATGAAAATAAAAATCTAGGGCAAAAGTCAAAGGAAAATCTGCCTTATAGTTGCATCTATTAGAATATATATATAGAATAGTTTCCTGCAGGAAGTGATGAAAACATTATTACTTGAGTTCTTAAGGGCCAATTTCTCTTCTACCTCTGGGAATCTAAGTGGACTTAAGTGGAATGCTAGACCACCATGTTCAAGTCCCTGAAAATGTACATTGTCATTACCTGACTCTTATCAGCTGAATCATAGGAGCAGGAGGATGACTTATCTACTTTTTATATTTACAGTTCTTTGATGATTCAAGCAGGGTTAAGCTTAGAATCATGCCTAAAATACTTATGTACCTAATAGGTAGAACAGAATGTGGCTTCTAGAGTTATTACATTGTATAGTAATGTATAAAGTAAGTGATAATCCCACACCTCCCCTTTGCTTGATGGGTACTTGATGTTGTGATGGGTCTTTCCCATTTTTAACTTCAATAATTGTCCAAAAGGCCAATAGATAATACTGCACTCAATCACAATGGAATCAATCAACAAATGAAAGCTGTATAAATCAAGGGGTTTTACGCCAGCACTGGGAACTTTTGAAAATCCTGCTCCTAACTGGCTGTTTGCATGTGTTTTACCCGTATATGCAGTCATAGTAATTATGTGCACACAATTTTGAAAATAAGGACCAGAAAGTTCAGTGAATTTTTGAAGCAAAAACCATCATAGGATTTAATGTAAAACCCTAATAGTAAAGAATTTGGTGAAGTATCTGGTTCTTGTTTGATATGCTTCTGCTGCCACAGTTAATATGGTATATGCAACATATACATAAAGCAGAAATGCCAGGACTCCTCTCTGAAAGAGTCAAATTATTTTACAGTCATCCATACTATCTCCCCTGCTTTTCTTCACAATCTCTAGATACTGTATATAGTCTTTTTCTGAGCCTTCCCAGCCTTCCCCTAGGTTTGATGTGGTATTGTTGTAAAAGTAAATCTGTTTAGGATTTTGTTTAAGTTTAAAATCAGGGACTATCTTCCTGGTCAAAAGTGAACATCCAGGAGAAATAATCATAAGACCAGGTATTCAGGGACAGGGTTTTCCTTCTTTAAATATTGTTTATTTGACTTGAGTCAGGCTATGTCATTGGTGAAGTCTGACTTCCACATTTGGGGGCCGGGGAAGGGCAGTACGTAGTAGTAGTAGCCTCCAGAAGCATTTCAATTGTTTCTAAAGGCCTGGTGGTAGTGCTGTATGTGAAGAGAATTTCAGCATTGGCTAATCCAATTTTTGGATTGTTTAACTCTACACGTGTGAAAAAAAAATAAAATGATTGAGATGTATCCCAACATACCAGAGATTTCCACTCTGTTTTGTTTCTGCCTGTTAATTGGCATGTTCTCTTGTTCTGATCCTTCAGTTGGATCTTTAGGAATACTCCCTTATTCCTGCCAGTGTAGAGGCCAATAGGCTTTGAAGGGTTGGCCTGACATTGTCCCATTGTCAAACCTCCTCATCATCACTTTAATATCTAAGTCAGGGCTGTCTGACTAAGGTGCCTGAGGCTGGCTTATAGTTCTTGAGGAACTAAATTGTAGCTGTTAAGGGAAACTTTGTTTAGGAGAAAATTGATATTGGATTATGAGTTGCAAGAGTATTGTACCCCAAGATGAATAAACTCAAGTACTTGAAACTGTCCCTTGCTACCCCCTGCTGTGGCCTGACAGGGTCTTGCTTGCAGCTGAGGAGCAGTGTTGATGTTGGTGGGGACTGCTCCCAATAGCTGTTATCCCTTTGTAATGGAAACTGCTTCTCAGCTCCTTTCCTCACTGCCTGCTATGTTGCAAGGAAGAGAATAAAGCATTGTTAGTTCTCCTTCACTCACTTCTTCATTTGACAGAAGCCTCCGGAGGACAGCAGGATAGGTGTTTGATTAGCTCTCTTTGACTAAACAGGTCACCTACCAAAGCACTCCTTTTCCTTATGCTGCCACCTGAGAAGGAAGCATGGCTGAGACCCAAAAGCAGCCCCAGCTCCCAGGTTGCTCTAACTTTCCTAAAATGGTTTACCTACCCCAAGGACTATGCAGTGGCTGGAGACAGTTGCACTTTTCCGTATCCCAGCTGTGCCAGGAACTGTGAGCAGAAAGGTTTACCAGCAGGTTATGTTGGCTCTGTGCTAGGCCAGACTCCTCCTACAGATTAGGGATATATTTGGTAGCCATATTTGTTTGAGACAAAAAAAGAAATGCAAAACTCTAGAACTCTTGGTTCAGAGATGATGCCTTTTATTAGACCAACTAAGGCATCACCAAAAAAAAGATCTACAAGATAATCTTATCTAAAAGATAATTTATTTGCAATTTTTTAGTTGGTCTAATAAAAGGTATCATCTCTGAACTAAGACTTCTAGAGTTTTCTACAGATTAGGGATACTTTCCTAAGGGATTTGTGGATTATTCTTGTTCCATTTGAACAACGGGAATGTGGAACAGGGCAGAGAATGACGTTACGCTTAATATTGATTGTGAATCCTCTGAGATCATAATATGTTTGATCTTTGAGCTGGACAAACCTGATCTAACAAGATAACTTCTTTGTGCCTCATTTTTCCCCATCTGTAAAATGGATATTGATTTCTCCTCTGCCATTGTCAGGTGCCTTAAGATCCATTAGGTAAAAGGTGCTCTAGGAAAGCTTAGAGTTGTTCTTGTTTTTATATTATTCTGGAGCTACTGTATAAGAAAAATAAAAATGATACATTTCCAAGCTTTTGTAAACAAGCTATGTCTTCTTATACACAATGTAACCTCTCTCTCTTCCCCCTCACCCGCCCACACACATATAGCTGGAACCCATAGCCAGGATCAGAAGCAGTATATTTATTAAAATGTAAACACTTTTAGAAGCATGTTGGGATAATTTTAGATATTTGTGTTGTGTCATCTCTGACACCAAGATCACAGGATTTCAGCCAATATTTTAATGCTTGCTGCCTTCCCTAGAATAAAGGGAATTACTGTTCCAACTTGCTGGGTGTTCCCTGTTCAGCAACTCGCAATAGTTAGAAAAGACCCTCTGCCAAAACCCTCTGTTTAGAATTCAAGACAAGAAATGTCAGTGTTTGCTGGGCCATCTGTACCTCCTCACATCTTACAAAGGTTAGGATATGGATATCCTACAAGAGGTGGGGAACAGTTGAGAAGAACAGGAGTGCTTGATAACCATTGTAATGCTGCTTTCTAGTTGGAACTTCTTTTGCACATGTACAAATATTTGTGCTAGCACTAGGGCTGCTAACACGGGGGTAAGAACAGGGCTGATAGCTGTAGGACAGAGAACTACTTTTCAGTAATTATGACCAAAGGTATCGAAAGAACAAACAACTAATGAAATCTGATTATTTGCATTCTGTGAAAATCCCACAGCAAAATAACTTAGCTGCAATTTTAAAATATTTTTTCAGTAAGGTCACTGAAAAGTGTGGGGGTGACTTTATAGTTAGGCAGTGATGATGACTGTATTACTTTACTGCAGACTATACCTGATCTTTTGGATTCTTTTCTTGGGATTCCAGTGAAACTTGTGGTCACTTGTTTATGCTAGGGACATTTTGATAAGAAGACCCCCCGGTTGATTTGTCCCACTGGAGTTATGATAGCTAGTTCAAGCTGAGGAACTGGCCCTCTGTGTTTGTGTTGTACATTTCTAAGTGCAGTGTTCATACTTCAAAATTAAAGCATTTTGATGCCGCGTTTTAATACCTTTTATTTTGCTGCAGCTTTTAATATACTGGCTGTCGATTGCAGTATTATAACAACAGTATCAACTCTGTATAGCATGTTTCTTATTTATAAACTCTAGAGGACAGATTTTTTGCAGGTATAAACAGGTTCTATTGAAGTTAATGCTTTACACAGGCTGAGGATGCCGCTGATGGTTTTACAGTAGTTCATTGGGGCTAGCAGATAGTGTTGTGCCTTTACTGTGTTAGCTTTGTAGTGAGGTAATAGTGTGGGCCTGAGACTCCTATGAAATAAGCTGTTTAGCTCATGATGATTTTCTAGTGCAAAAACATTAAATCGAATTAAATTAAACTATACCAGAAGGGGGACTGGGGGAGGAGGGAGCAAATGTCTCTGAAATGAATTCATAATCTTCAGCTGAACTGAAGTAACACTGCTCAATGCTAGGTTTTCTTTTAAGTATTTTCATTCTGCAGAGTTAGAGTTAACAGGAATCCTCAAGTGAGACCATGCACATTTCAAGTAACTGCTAAACTGGACTGTGTTAAGTATGGTTTAAATGGGGACTACAGATTCTTATTCCATGACCTGGATTAATTTTTGTGACCCCTTTATTCCCATGGGTTCTTTGCTTGTTTGCCTCTCCCAGCACCGCCCCTTCTCTCCTTGCCTCTCCCTATTCCTTTCCCACCTTTTGCATTCAAATCATTCACTTTATATACTCCTCTATGCTGCCCTTTCACAGCATCTGATGATTTTGAGCTCACAAACGCTTGTGCTACATATCAAGGCTATCAACCATAGCACCCACTGATTTAGGTTAAATTGGCTGATTGAACTTTTGTCCCCTTCAGATTCAAGTGAACTCCCAGGCCCCCAGCATCCCAGGATACTTTGCACCCTCCCCGCAAGCCCCCCTTGTCTGCTCCAGCTGAGAGCAGTGAAGCCTGCTTTAGTGCCCCCAGCTAGGTACAGCCACACCAAACCCCTTCTCTAGATCCACCCCTCTACAGGTGTTTATTTTTTGCATGTGCATTAATAGAATACTAATGTAACCACAAAGTCCAGCCTAATAAAGAATGAACCAACACACTAAATGTCTAATGGTCTTTGCACGCATAAGGCTACCTGGTAGAGACAGGAATTTTACTCCTTTGCAGTTAAGCCTACCTAACTATTCCCCAGGTATGAAGACACACACATCTGTTAGCTTTTCTATGCAGTGCACGCCATGGCAAGATAAAAACAGAAACAGAATTAGTGTGGTCATCTTAGGAATTTCCAATGGGATCTAGTAGTAGAGAAATCTGCCAAAAAACTCTCTTGGCTCCTAGGATTCTTGGAGAATGGTACAAGGTTCAAAACCAAAAAAATGCAATATACCACATTACAATATTCCAGTACAAAACTTACATATGGAGAAGAACTTGATATACTTCAAGACAAATGTGTGTTCCTTTACATTCACTTAAGATGACTGACTGCTTATCAGTTTTGAACTAATCATCATCCATTAAAGCATTTTCCAAACCACCACTACATCATAGGTCTGTTTCTGTCCTCGGTGCATTACATGAGTTTTGCTATTATCTTTAATGAGAGCAGAATTTGATTTGTTCCGGTAGTTCTATAAAAAAGAAGTAAAATAGTTTGCTGTTGTACTCAGTTCAGGGTTAAAAGATTATAATACCTCTTCCCAGAGGATGGTACATATTATAGTTTTCCCTTTTTAAAATGCATGTGTGAAATTAAATTGGTTCATTCTGATTTTGACCTTGGCAGAAATAAAATTTCTGGAATTTTTTTTTTTTTGCATTCACTATAAACTGCTTTTTAATGAAATGGGATAGATCAATTATTCCCCTCCCTCATATCCTTCCACTCTTATATTTACCTTTTCCTCTCAAAACCAGTATTTACAATATCAGATTTAAGAATGGTGTTGTGCTGGCAAACTTCTCTCAGATGAAGCCAGCATAGGAAAACTCCTTTTGAAATCCTTAATCCATTTTTATAAGCTGAAAGATGCTGTTGTTTTTAGAAACGTTGGTGCGTCATGCTGTTTCCCTGAAGTGTGAACTTTTCCCACTCCTCATTAGTTAACTCTCTGAGAATTGCCCACAAATGGCATTAGATTTTTATTTCTAAGCAAAAGAACCAGGCAAAAAAGCAACAATCAGGTCATTTCTATCTGGATTACAGAATGTGTTTAGTGAAAAATTGATAGATCCCTGATTATGGTGTCAGCTGTCAGTCTGCAGAGCATCTGTCAGACGAGTACTTGCTTTATTGCAGTTGAATGTGAATAATGCTTTCACAATATGGCAGTATGATGCTATATAGATTACAGCTGTAATGGAGCACATCCTGAACAGCTGAGCCTCCTCTCTCTCGCTCATTCAATAGTGAGAGTTGCTTTGCTATAAGAGCTCCAGGATTATGCACTCCAAACAGCTGTCTATAGCATCATGGATTTATTTGAGCTAAATGAGAACTTGCTTTCTTTAGCTAAATCAAACTTTATCAGACAGTTTTACTGTTGGCAGTTAAAATAAAATGTGTTTGCTGAACAGTAAACACCTTGTTACTGTTACGAAGGATTATATAAACAAAAGACATACACAATGAAGTTTTATGCCAACTGTCTTACTGTCAAAATAATATACTGCTGTTAGTGGAATTGTGTTCACATGAAGGAAATTATAGGCCTAAAACATGTCCAAAATGACAAAGAAGCCATTTTTCCAAAAATAATCTTTACAAAGTGTAATGCATTGTGCTCATAGAAGTGGTTTAAGGGCCTTATAACACAGCATCGTAATACAAGAAGCTAATGCAATTTACCTAATTTCTTCTAACACAGGAGGCTTCAAAGTTATAATATATTTGCATAATACCCAGGTATTAAGTGGATTTAGCACATTCCATCAGCTATAATGCATGTGAAAGCAGTTTTTGTTCAATAAAGGCTATAAACACTCTCTATTACACAGGAGGTATTGTAGTTAATTTAGATTTACTTTGTACACATTATACAACAGTAGATCACTCATGATGACCAAATAAATATTTGTTGCAAATAGCATCAGGACTGGAAGGGAGACAAATCAACTGCCTTTCATACCTCTGGTTGCTGAAAATTAAAGTAGATATTTTACCCTATAGGCATATCATTATAGGGAAAGGATAAGTATGTGGGCCTGCTGCAAAACAATTAGAGTTATTGAAAAAAATCATTTTCACTTCCACAGGCTCTGGATCAGTCCCTGAATGAATTAGAAAGTGAGTTTCCTGGCTTTGCACCACAAACCATGGCCCCCACACAGGAAACACTTAAGCGGGACTCAGGAAAAGCACACGATCAATATTATTTACATTCTTCCCACTTATATTTGTATTAAGAGTTTGACAGTCCAGGCTCATGACATTTCATGCTGTTTAAATGATCTTTCATTAAAAAAAGAAATGTCAGAAAAATAACATTTAAAATTTACAATACAAATTTGTAAACAGTTATTTAAAAAGCCAACCTCTAAAATATCCCTGCCGATCTATTGTTGTCAGCACTTCCCCTCCTTCCCTTTCCCCTCCAAACCCACTAGGTCTCTTAGTTTTCTATTTATCACATTATCTCCTAAAAACATGAAAAAGTAAGTTTTGCAACAGTTGCAAAGGCAAAAAATTTAGGCTGTAATTGAGCAGATAGAGAAGTAAATGTGTTCTGGAGCAGAGGGCTTCTTCAGGAGAGCTTGGTGAAAGAGTATAAGATTCAGAAACTCTTCAGACAATATACCATGATTTGTGTAGGTATTTGTGGTGGAGGGTCAGTGTCATGCACCTTTAAACGTTTGCCAAAACATATTCATTACTGCACATGTATTTCATACTTTGGTATATATTTTAAACAAGTCTGTAATTTAACTGATAGAAAACATTTTGGCAGGTTTAAAATACAATTTTTAACACATCTAGTAAATCTTTCATACTTTGAGAATGATTTCTGTGGTAGTAGGTTCTATCAGAATTTTTCCACCAACTACTCAGGCCCTAAATGTGAGTGCTGTTAGGCTCCAGTCTAGCAATTATTTCTCTTCTAAAATCTGACTGAGTGAGTTACTGATCTCTTGGAACATGGCCATATATTTTGTTATATAATAAAATGTGCATTTTGAATATAAGTATAAATATTCCCATTTTGCCTTTGTATAAAGTATATGAGTATGAAGATTCCCTTGGGATTTAAATCATAGCTTGTTTTTCAACAACGATGAGAAGAAGATGCACAGATATTTAGAGGTACTGCTACAGCAGATTTCAGGACCTAACTTATTTGGAATGCAGATCTGAATAAAACCATCATCCCACGGTAGGGAGGACAACTAGGGTGCGTCCACACGAGCATGCACGTGCCTCTTGCCCTGCCTCAAACCTCTTTTGAGGTGGGACAAGAGGCACATGTGGGAACAAAATAATGTTCCTGGCGCTGCAAACTTGCAGCACGGGAAGAAAATTAGACCACTGGATATCCAGGGGTCTAAAAAAAGCAAAGTTTAAAAAAATGGCACAGAGCACGGTCCCTGACCATGCCTTGAGGCAACTGGAGGCTGGGTCCTCCACAGAGACACTCTGAATGCCACAGCGTCTCTATGGTTGCTCCTTGCCCTGTTGCTGAAACACGTGGCCCGGCCAGGCTCTGTGTTTCAGCACCAGGGCTTCAGTGCTGGTGAGTAAGGGGTCTGGAGGAAGGGGGAAAGGAATATTGGGGGGACCTCTGACGGCCCCACCCACTCCCCCAACCCCCCCTTCTCCTGCCAGCCTCCAGAGGCCTCTGGCTCCTACCATGTCTGGCCTCTCCCCCCACCAGCCCCCTAACCCCTGCCCTGTCCGGCCCCATACCCCCAAACTCCCCCCATCTCTGCCCTCCCACCCCATACTTAAAAAAAAACAACAAAAACCCCTGGCACTTACCCGCAGTTGAAGCTGCCGTGTGTCTGCCTGGGGCCCTGCCCACACAGTGTGGGGCAGGCTAACAGCCCCAGTGGCCCCAGCCTGAGACCTCTGCCCCCCCCCACTGTCCTGTGCTACCTCAGAAGCCTCCGCCAGAAGGCCCCAGAGCTCCTTAACCCCTACTTCTCAGGTAAGCAGAGGCTTTTTTTCCCCATTTTTTCTGTTCTTTTTCTGGTTTTTTTTCAAGTGCCTGGGGTTGTGGGGGTAGTTTCGGGGGCCTGGGGGTGCAGGTTGGGAGGTGAGGCTGGGTGAGGAAGCCATTGGGGGGATCTGGGGGAGTGGGGCTGGGTGGGGCAGTCATTGGGGGGGCTGCAGTAGCTGGTGGGGAATGGGGCCAGGTGGGGCAGCAATGAAGGGGCTGGGGTGGGGCATGTGGGCCTTGCAGGGGGGTGTAAGCCTCTGTAAGGGCCATTTAGCCCCCATTGGAGGGCTATACACCTTGTGTGGGGGATGAATCCCCTTGTTGGGGGGGTCCTTGTGAGAGTGCCAAACCCCATGTTGGGGGCCTGAACCCCTTTTGGGGGGTAAACTTTTTGTGTGGGGGACAAACCCCCTGTTGGGGAGGTGTCATGAATTCATGAAACCTGTATTTAGAGTTCACTTTATTATTATGATAAGAGACTTGCTTTAACACTGTAGATATATCAATAAAACATTGTCCAACTGATCGCTGTCTCTCTCTCTCACTCTTTCTCCCTTTTTATAGTGTTTTTTTGTTTTATTTGTCAAGGAACATGGATTTGGGGGTATTTTAGAGAGGGATTTGGGGATTTTTTTTTTATTGGGGATTTTTCAATTTTCCAATAGGGAACACCAGAATTCCTGTGAGGGAGGCCAGTGGCAGGACCCTGCCTGCTCAGAGCTGGCACCTTGGACCCATCTGGCTTTGGCTGACCTCCTGGCCAAATGGGGCCAGGAGGACATGCTTAGACAGCTCATAGCAGGCCACCCCACCTGGAACATCTGGGTGATAGCTGCCCAGATGGCTAGGCAGGGGGCACACATGGCAGTAGTGCCACACAAAGGCCAACCCTGCAACCGCAGCCCACTGGCAGCTGGCTCTTCAGTCCCCATCCAAGTTTGGCAGGTGTGCAGCAGGTCACAGCCAGGCATCAGCCGCCACTGCCAGACTGCTGCAGTGGGTAGAGGGTGCAGGGAACTCTCAGGGCTGTTTCAGCAGTCCAGCTGGCATAAGGGGTAATGTCCACAGGTATCAATTGGCTGGGACCCCAGAAGCTCCTGAGAGCTAGTAGCCCTGAGATACTTGCCATGGCAGCTTTTTATACTGCTGGGGCGAGGACAGGGCAGCTTTTTATACTGCTGGGGACAGCACAGGTGCTGGCCCGGGTCTCTAGCTCCCGCTGACTGCAGATCCGGGAGGAGCCAGGCAGGGTTATTTTGCCTCTAGTGGCACAATTTGCTCCACAACAAAGTGCATGTCTGAGCACATGTGCTGAGGCAAAAAGCCTTGGCTCAAATTTGCACCGCTTCTGTTTGAGCTGCTGCAAGCTCACGTGCTTGTATGTGTGGATGCATCCCAGAGGGAATAGATATCTGTATATGAGGAAACAAAAGATAAGGTAGCCTGGGAACAGATTGTTATTGTTTTCTCTTAATTCAATTAGAGTATGCAATTTACAGTGAATTTACAAAACACTCTGAATTTGCTATGTATTTTCCTAATTAATCAGGGTACAGCTATGAAGTCACTATATTTACTTTCAAGGTAAATTTAGCTCATCAGGAAAGATTATAATATGGGTTTAATTATTTTAGACTAAAAAACCTCAGCTGGGATGGTGACATCGTAACTTCTGTTGTTTCCTAATAATCAGGCATTAGATGGATTACTGTGCAGAGAAAACACGAAAGACACAAGTTTGGCAGCATGTTTTGCCTCCCTTCTACTTATTAAATATCAATCAGTGATGTGTGAGAACAGAATGCGACTGGTAACATGGAAAATATGTAGTTTAATTTATGCCCACATCTGCCAGTAAATTTTACTGAGTTTAATGTGATGTTGTATTTAGAATTTTATAAATAAAAAACACATATTTACTATAATTCTGCTGGCTGAGTGGAAGTGATGATTGTCTCTTCATGCTCCTAACTTATAATGTTTACATAATTATATTATCTTTAGAGAAAAGGACTAAAATCCTTTTAAGTCTATTGACCAGCAATGTGACCACAGGCAAATTACATGACCTTTTTGTGCTCTGTCTTAAAAAAGGAAGAATTCAGCTATAAACCAGGAGGAGAATTTGAGATTTCATGGGTCATTAAAAAACAATTGCTACTCACTGGGAGCATCTCTATACACTCTATTAATGTACAGTAAGGTTACTGAACATTAAAATAAGGCACAGTAAACTGAGCACAACTGCAGCAATTAAGACCAGGGATGTTCCTTCCCCCCCCGCCTTGCTTGGCCTGTTCCTACCAGACAGAGATTCTCTTCCTGACCATGTAGGGATCAGGACCCTCTGGATCCCCATGTGGCTGCCAGTCAGCATCCCTGCTGTGTGGGAACACCTCTCCTGGCTTCATGGGGATTGAAAAGGTCCTGATACCCATGTGGCTGTCCCCTCACCAGACTGGGACATTTCTCGCTGCCACATGGGGATCGGGTACTGACCCGATTCCCACTTGGCTGGGATAGCAGCAGTCTTGGCTGTCAAGACAACCCTCTCAGCCATGTGGGGATCAGGACAGTCCTGATCTCCACATGGTGGGGAGACAGCTGCCCCAGAAGCCTTAGCCAGGTAACAGTGTTTCCTTTGCTGCCTGGGCTGACTGAGAACAAATTGCTTCTGGTCAGCATCTACAAGTGTAGATCTACATCGACAGTAAATCTACTTGTGACTATGGGTAGTAGACTTACTGTGCATTAGCTGATTTTACTGTGAAGTAGCTCAGCATATGATTATATAGTGATTATGATGCTTTACTGTGCAGTAGATTAGTCTCCTGTGCAGCAGAGTCCACACTCAGGCCACATCCAGATGGGTATAGATGTTTGGTTCCCCATGGACAAGTAGCAGCAGCGCACCTTATGCCACCACTACTTGTCCCCGGGGGACACCCATGCAACTCATGCTTTGGTGAGTGACAAGTTACCCTGGGTAGGGTAGGAGAGGCTGGGGCCAGCACTTGGCTGTCCCCCACAGCCTTACCTGGGGTGCTGGAATCCTCTTGGGGCTGCAGCAGTGGCAATTCTGCTGTGCGGGGCCTGGCCAGCAGCTGCAGTATAGTTCAGGGCAGCCCAGCTCTGCTTTTGAGTGTTGCACACTGTCTGAATGTACATTGCTTCACTTTTGTTTTCCACAGGCAGGGGTAAAAAAACCCCCATGGAAATAAAAAGCGGAGCAGTACACGCACAGGCAGTATGCCCATGCAGTGCGGAGAACATCTGTATATGTTGTATGTGGCACTGCAAAAGTGTTTGTGGCACCACATACCTCATGGCCGTGCTTGTCTGGATGTGGCCTAATGTCCTGCATTCTTTCTCCCTGGGCGGAAAAATACCAAATAATTTAAGTGGCAAGTATACAACCTTAAATAAAAAATAGCTCCAAAACTATTAAAGAATTGTGTCAATCTGTTCTGGTAGTAATTTAATTTGTTTTAAGTCAGACAGGAAGCTTTTGAGTAAGGCAGTATGGGGCACACAATAGAAGGTCTTGAGGAATAAAGATACAGCTGTAATCATACGAAAACAAAGCATTGAAAACAAAAGGGTGTTTTAGTAAGATGCACACTAGAAAAAAATGTTCTTTGACCAAAAAATTCAACCAAAGTTTCACCAAAGCAAGCTACATATTTTTCATTTTGAAAAGCTTCATGGCACTTCAGGTAAATGCCAATCAGAATTAAGTTTTGATTGTTTTAGTAATAAATAGTAGGTCTGACTCCATTCCAGCTGAAATCAGGAGAATTTGGGCCCTCTAGGCATGTCCAGATGAGCCCAGCAGGAGGGCAACCACCATGGAGATAACCCTCCCCAGGGTTTGGAGCTGGGGGAGCAGGGCCTAGCTGGGGATATAGGGTGGGACAGAGCTGAGGACCATGTGGGTCCCCAGCTCTTCTAGGGGTTCAAGGAAGGTGTATTCATGAGTCACCTCTCCACTGCCTTTTTTTGCTGTGGCCCCCGAGGCAAGGAAAAAAAAAACCTCTTGCCATGAAAATGGGAGGCCACCATGATCGTGGGGGCCTAAGTCACATCTAAGTCGCACCCTGTACCCAGGTCTCAAAGTACAGATTCTCTTGTGTGGGTAGTTGGCACTTCACCCTCTGCCTCTGGTTGAGTGCCAGAAAGGAAGCCCTGCCACTTGAGCTGGAAGGGCTGGCAGTGGAGGGCCCAGGACCTGCAGCTGCAGGTTGCTCCACAGCAGCCTGGACATAGCTGTGGCTCCCTCACCAGGGGGCCACATTGGTGGGGCCAGGGCTAGGGCCAGGGGCATGCTGGCTGGTGTAGCTGCTGGTGGTCTGGGCTGAGGCCCTTGCCCTTACCATTGCCACTGCCCCAGGTCCCTGATGGTGGGGGGTGCAGGGTGGAAGGCCCTCCAGGATGGGAGAGGGATGGCCAGGGGAGATGCCCTGGCTCTGCTGGCTCTCCGTTAGAGTCTTGCTTGGCCCTGCAGTGGGGGGTAACAGGCTTGTTTACCCGCAGCAGGGATCAATTGGATTCTGCCCCCAGCGTGGGGGCTGTAGGGTCATGCACCCCCTAGGGGACCTGGCTGGAATCTGCCCCCATAGCAGAGGCTGCAGGAAGTTCTGTGGGGGCATGTGCCCCTGCCCCCAGAAGGCTTTTGCACTGCCATCGCTTAATATAATCATAGTATCTAGATTCAGAAGGGGCCTAAAGCAGGCCATCTAGTCTGACCCCCCGCCAATGGCAGGAACGAGTGCCAGGGTCACAGGACCCCAGCCAAGTACCTATCTAATCT
>JAGPOW010003648.1:71922366-71942464 GCA_030014935.1 Caiman crocodilus
GCTTACCTCCCATGCTGTGAGCATTTGTATAGAGGCATTTAAGGCTACCCACTGCCGCCTCTCCCTCTCCACTCATTTCCCCCAAGCTACAACCACATATTCTTGCTCGACTTACCTGGCTCAGCGGCAGAGCGTCCTCTCCTCTCCTGGCAGGCCCGTCCCCCGGTGAAGCTAGTTTAAAGCCTGCTGCCCAAGATCAGCCAACCTAGAAGAAAGGAAACACTTACCTTTAGGCATTAGGTGAAGTCCATCCTTTGCCAGTATGCTCCGTGTAGAGAAATGTGGGATATGATTGAAGAATTCGAAGCCCACATCATAACACCAACCCCAAAGGCGCTGGTTTACAGCTGCGATAGAGGCCTCATGTCGCCTTCCCCGTCGACTCACCAGCAGAATGGAAGAAAACACCACCTGCAATCCAAACACCTTGAGCTGTCTTCTAAGAGCCTTGAAGTCTTCAATGATGACCTCCGGCCGGCCTCTAGAAGTGTCGTTGGTCCCCACATGGACTACCACTAACAGATGGTACTCTGTGGGCCTAACAATCTTCTGGATGCACTCCGTGACGTCCTGAACCTGTGCTCCAGGCAGGCATCAAACCTCTCTGCCCAAGGGGTCAGGACGGCAAATGGGACCCTCTGTGCCCCTCAGGATGAAGTCCCCGATGACCAGGACTCGATGCTCGCTCCTCTTATGGTACCGCTTCTTCCTCTCCGCTCGCGATGAGGGTGCACAATCAGCACCGTGAGGGGGGGTGCTCCTCAGCAGTCTCCTCCAGGGTGGCCAGGACCGCATACCTGTTCCCAAGTGGCACCTCAGGTACAGGTTCTGCAGCAGCACGGGCTGCCCTGGATCCAAGGGGAACTTGCTGCCACCGACGAGTCACTCTTCTGGGTCTGGGGGGCTCCTCAGTAGGTTTCTGGCCCTGCAGAAAACAGAAGTACTTATCAATTTTGTCCTCTGCCACCTGGATCCCCCGCAGCCTGCTCACTTCGGCCTGAAGCTCCCGCAGCTGCCCCTCCAGGGCCTGAAGGCGGTCACAAGAGGGGCAGCCAGGGGACGCCCCAGGCATCTCCCCCACCCCCGGGGGCCCCGCCCAGTCACCACCCCCAGCCAGGGTGGGGCAGGTGGATAGCGAACCCCCCAGGGGCTCAGTCTGGGTGGCGGCCTCATAGGAACGCTGAGGGGGCAGTACGGGGGAAGAGGGAGGGGGAGGGGCCAGGCCCCTGGCAGTGGCCCTACGAGTACTCACCATGTTCCTAGAAAACGAGATCTTCCCAGTGTCAAGTCCCTCTTCTCTTCCTCCTTGTGCTTCTCCTGCGCGAACGCCAGTGCAAACACCGGTGTGCTCTGTTTGCACGTGGCTTGGGAGCACAGCTCCCTGCCGGCTCAGCTATGAGCGATCCAGGAGGCTCCCCTCTGGATCAGCTGCAGCTGCCAGCACTACCCCACTCACTGCTTCTCCACTGCTTCGCCGCCGCCGCTGCTGTTGCTGCTGCTGCTCCTTTGCTGAGAGGGCTCACGTGTGGCCGAGACCACACCTGAACCCTATCAGAGATCTTCTTGGCTCCCTGCTCCGCTCCCAACTGCTGAGCAGTGAGTCAGACCCTGCTTGTAAGTTTCAGTTTAAATTTGAATTTCCTGCAGTTTTCCCGCAGTTTTTTGGCTGCCAATCAGGATTCCCGGTTCCCCGGAAGTGCCTGCTGGCAGCCTCAGCCTCTGAAGCTCCCGGGTTGGGGAAGGGAGGGCGCAGGTCCCTAGACAACAACCTGCCTTGGCGGGCTGGTATCACTCCCCGGAGCTTTCTCCGGGGATGCTCCTAGCCCACTCCTGTCCCCTTGCCACTTCCCTGTTTGCGCGCTCTGTTCGCATGCAGCTTGGGAGTACGGCTCCCTGCCGGCTCAGCTATGAGTGATCCGGGAGGCTCCCCTCCGGATCACCTGTAGCTGCTGGCATTACCCTACTCACCGCTTCTCTGCCGCTTCTCCGCTGCTGCTGCTTCTCCTCTGCTGAGAGGGCTCACATGTGGCCAAGACCACACCTGAACCCTATCAGGGGTCTTCTTGGCTCCCTGCTCCTCTCCCAAGGGAGAAGGAAACCAAAGAATACCAAAAAAATGTCAGTGAATCCAATAGCAGCAGGCTGGGGGTGTCAGAAGGGGGTAGAGGGGAGGGGAGGAAGGGGGCTAAAGCTCACTGACTTACAGGATTTACCACCTGAGGGCAAAACACACAGGGGTGGCTGCTGAGGCAGGTGTAAAAGATGGCTGAAGCAGTGGAGAGGCTCCGTTTGTTGAAGGTCAGTCCAAGAGCCCCTCAGGCCTCCAGCTAGGCACTTAACAGCATGGCAGCAGGCAGGAAATGAGGCACAGGATCAGATGCAGTGAGGCGCTGTGAGGGAGTGCAGATGCAAACAGGAGTAATCCAGTGCAGGTGTGGTGCAGGGCAGCGCAAGGTGGTGCAGCAGGAAATTTCCCCTCCTCTCCTGAGCAGGGGAGCAGTGGCAGCACAGGTGGCATCATCAGCAGCAATGGCAGCGATGATGGTAGCAGCCATCCAGGTCAGCCACCCAAGGTATATTGCATGTGAAGGTAAAGGTGAAGGCAGGGGGTGGTCAGCTGGGGCAGGTGAGGCACTCTTTGGTGCTGGTAGTGGTGGTGGGGAAGTTGCTCACAGGCAACACAGGCCTCCTCCCCAGGCTGTGTCCTGGCCATGGCTTGGTGGTGGGCTGGGCAGAAGACCAGAATGGAAGTACAGAAGCTGGGGTACAGTGCTGGGGTGTGGTGTAGTGCGGTAGGGATGTGGTGGCCTCCCCTGCCCTGGGGTGGGCAGTGGCATGCAGTGTGTGGTGGAGGACAACCTCCCTGGGGGGGGTGGCAACAGCAGCAGCAGCAACTGCAGGAGCAGGAGCATCAGCCTGGGGCAGGAAGGGGCATGGCCAACTCCCCCCGAGAGGCTCCTGTCTATTTGTAACATTTAAATACCGTGCAGTCTAAAGCCCACCTGGCTAACTAGTAGTCTCTATTGTATGGAGGCTAATGGGTTAATGCTACAACAAAATACTTGGGACAAAAAAGGAAAAAAAAACAGGACAGGAGTGATGTGAGGCTCTAAGGATCAAAACATGAAAATGAGTGCACCTGAGGGGGACACCACTCAGAGCTCACTGGGCTACACCCACTGGTCCTCAAGGGCATCTAAGGAGTCAGTAGCATCACCCACTGGTGCTCTGCCTGGAAATGTGCATGGACAAGTGAGAGGAAAGCACCTTCCCAGCCAGAGCCTCCTTCCTTATCACATACAGGGCCCATTTGGCCAGGGCCGGGAGGTTGACCAGAAGGTCCTGGGACTTGGTACAGTGATCAAAAACAAAAAGATGGGGGATGAAATTCAACCAGAACCTCAGGATGAAGTTCTGAAGGTGGAGGTGGAAGGGCTGCAGCCTGGCGAACTCCTGGGTCATGTGTGCCAGGGTCTCCCTCTGCCCACAGAAGGGGCAGAAGACCAGGGTGTCCATGAAGCTGGCTACATATACTCCTGTGGTGATGGCTCTATGGAGGAGCTGCCAGCTGAGGTCTCCAGTGGCTTGTGGGATGAGGGTGGAGTACAGACTCAGCTCACCACTTGTTGTCAGGTCCTGCCACTTGTCTGGGTGGGATGTGAGGGAGGCATGATGGATTGTGTGGCATGCAAGGGTGTAGAGGTGAAAGAGATGGACAGTGGAAAAGTGGACTGGTCTGTTGTCCTTCAGCCAGCTTAGGTGGTGGAGCAGGGAGTGCTACAAGGCTGGGCAAGGTGCCAGTCCCATGACAAACTCCGGTGGACTGGAAGACATGGGGGAGCAGGGACTGCCAATGTGCAGAACCTGGTGGGCAAGGGCATTGGGAGGTAGGGCAGATTTCCCCTTCTGGACCAGATGGCAGGTTGCCCGTGTCATGTGCAGACCCATGTGTTGGACCAGTGCAGCAGGGTCTACCCACTCCTGCCTATCATAGTCCAGGAGGTCTCTGACATGGGTGACACCAACCAGGATCAACCTCTGTTGCAACCAGGGTGCCTCTGCTGTCAACATCCAGAGGAGGGTAGTTCTGAGAGCAAGTACTTTTGAGCTGCTTGCCAGGGCCACGTTTTATACGTTGGGGCCAGCATAGGTGCTTGCCCCAGGCTCTAACTCCCCCTGGCTGCAGATCCGGGAGGAGCTGGGCAGGTTTATTTTGCCCCAAGTGGCACAACTTGCCCCTCACCAAAGTGCATATCCAGTCATGTGTGCTGAAGCAAAAATCCAAGGCTCTAATTTGTGCTGCTTCTATTTGAGCTACTGTAAGTGCACGTGCCTGCATGTGTGGATGTACTCTCTAAGTTCTCTTGAGGCTATTTGTAATTGGAAATCTGTCTTCGTATGAATAAGAAATCAGAGGAAACAAGAAACTTGATTCAGGTCTCTTCAGGCTCAATGGAGTCAGGGAGAAATGCCTAGATTTGGATTTTTTGAATTCTACTCCTATAGTTTGGCTTCCAGATTGGATTTAAAACCAAGCAGCTTAGTTTATGGCTGTGGTTCAGAAGAGATTTCATAATGCTAACCTACTTGGTTCCCAAGCATTCAAGGGTATGAAAATCTCACAAAATTAGATGGTTTTATGAGATTAGGAAGTAGAGATCATATTAATCAGTGGGATTAGAACATCTCTAGAGACTGCTGCAACATCAGGGGTTACCTGTAATGTGGTTGCATCTGCAGACATTATGCCCTACACTAAAATTTAGCCCTTTCTAACTTTGGGTTTGTTTATACTGCTTAATACAGAGCTATGCAAAAAACAGTGCTGGTATCTATACATAAAACAGTAGAGCTGCGTTAGTGTAATGCTTTACCCAGGCTAATTACATTTCTCAAAGAGTTAGCCATGTTAGTCTGAAGTCAAGCAAAAGCAAGGCAGGGTGGCACCTGTGAGCACTTACACACATGGAGGGAGCTTGCTCTGATGTGCTGGAAATCCAGCGTATCAGAGTAGACTTGATTAACTGAGTCTGCTGGAGCTTGTAAATTGACATGCTCTGGCAGCCTCACATGTATCAGTGGTACAGTGTGCCTCTGCATTGAGAAAATGGCAGCGGTGCACTTTGAAATAAAACACATTCAATGTGCTTTAGTTCAAAGTACTAGGCTGCTATTTTCTCAGTGTAGGGACAAGCTGCACTGCTGGTACATGTGACTTGCCTGGTGCCATGTTAGAAGCACATGCAAAAATGCTAGTACTAGTACTAGTTCAGAGAGGTATAAGATTTCATAGGTGATACTCTACTTCATCAGATGCTATGAATGGACTTGCAGAAAGTGAGGGTTCTAAATAGAAGCAAAAGATAGGGGGAAGGGCCAGTGCTGAGAGAGGTAGACATGGGTTGAATAGGTAAATAAGATAAGTAAAGCAATTAATCCATTGAGGGACATACAGGCCGTCTAGATAGGAATGGTTTCTTGTTCTTCAGTTTCATGTTCAAGTCAGGTTTTAGTAGCTTAGGGCAGGGGTTCCCAATCTTTTTATGCTGAGGATCGGCAAACTGTGGACCGGAAGTAACTGGGGACTGGCAAACTGTGGACCAGCAGTGACTGGCATACTGCAGGCACGCAGCCAACCCTTTTTTATATGGAATACTGTACTGAGTACAGCCTAAAAAAGGGTTGGCTGCTAGTCTGCAGTATGCTGGTCACTTCTGGTTTGCAGTCTGCCAGTCTGTGGTCACTTCTGGTCCAGCAGCCAGCCCTCCTGCAGACTGGCAGCCGATCCTTTGCAGCACAGCAGCAGGCTGTGGCCCAGGGGTTGGGAACCCCTGGCTTAGGGTGTCTATACATGTGATCCAGGGGCTGGGGAGGGGCTGTACTTTAATTAGAGCAGCTCTTAGAGCTGCTGTCATTAAAGCACCCAGAGTGTCTTGTCCATCAGCATTCCCACATTTCAAAATGGTGGTGGGGCACTGTTTCTAAAGCTTGTTTGAAGAACTTTAGATAAAGCATCCCTGCTGCCATTTTAAAGCATGGGGACACGGATGCAGGAGACACAGAGGCTGGCTGGAGTGTCATAATTACCACACTCCAGCAAACTCAATTAATTGAGTCCACTTCAACACACTAGTTAATAACAGTGCATCAGAACAGCCTCCATGCTCATAGATAAGCACCCATAGTTTTTGCTTGTCATCTTTCTGTAGCATAATTGAAAAAGTTGTAACATTATCTAAAATGGTTGTGATAATCATTATTTTAATTTGCACTACTATTGGGAGCTTTCACAGGAAGAGAAGGAATTGAGGATCTTAAGTCTGGGCGAGGAACAACTGGATGAAGGAATGAATTTAAAATTGTAACTCTTAAGATTGCTAGAAAGCCAAGACTAGAACAATGTTTTGGCTCTCCCTGATAGGTGCTTAATGTTTCACTGAAAAGTCTTCACTAAAATCCCCCAACAAAATAACTAGAAAATGTTATGTTTTCAAAGTACTCACATTTGTTCCTTCAAAATTAGGACTCAGCAAATTGTTGGAATACGTCTGTGCTCAAACGAGCGCACATCAGATCATAAATTTGTTCATGTTAAACATAAACATCTGAATGCACTCCTCTATCCAGAGATAATGGAAAGGTTTAGACTTTGTACACTTCACTCCACTTAATGCCAGTACCATGCTTTACTCATCTACCTAAATAGGAAGCAGGCTTGTTTCATTAAAGACACATTGTAAGGACCTTCTTGCTGTACATATACATCACAGAGTCTAGTTCTGAGAAGGAATCACATTATAATTAGGCATATCTTTTATTTTACTGTGCTTGACCTTTTCTACAAGCATGCAGAAATATGATTTTCTACACAATTTATCAAGAATATTTGCTCTTGGCATTTCCTTGCTTTTAAAGGAAGAGAGCAAAAGAACAGATAAGGATTAACATCAGATAGGCAAACAAGCTGAAGTGAAGAAAACAGCATTCCCACCAACATTATCAGGAGCGTGTTACTAAGGAATCTATCGTCTCTGGCGTAGCCAAGCTGCAGTCTTGACCAGGGCAGCTGAGGGAACTTTACCAGTGGGGACACATAGGAGGTGCACAAGGGTGCGTGTGCACCCCTTGAGAGTGCTGATGCACCCTGTGTCAGGCCATTCTCCCTGCTTTGGTGACAGGCGGGGGGGCAGGTGGGAGTGCCAGTGCCAGCCCCGAGAGCGGGGCCACCAGCAAAAGCAGCCGCAGGACTTCTGGAAGTGGTGTGGCCACTTTTTTGGTGAATGAGATTGACTGCGGGGGCCCTTCCGCTCCTCCCCTTGGTTAGTGTGACTGACAGCGGGAGACCCCCTCCAGTCACTGACCAGTGTCGGTGTTGGCATGTGCCCCCCTGACTGAAGAGGCATCAGTCGCCTGTGAAGTTTACGTTCCATTTCTGGGTGCAGCCAGCAGTTAGTTCCACCCCTGATCCAGCTCGGATTAGCTGTGCTTTGGCAGTTGTGTGCCATTATAACGACCCTGGTTCTTTGGGGCTTAAGATCACCCGAAACACCCGCACACTCCTTTTACCTGAGGCTACGAATTATGCAGCTTTCAGACACTCCACCTGCTCAGTGTGAATCTGAATGTTACTAACCCTTGTGACACTTAGTACTTTTCTTAAATCCTCAGTTATTGGACTCAAGTGTTTTTTCTTGAGACACTCTGATTTTGGTGAAGAGCATTCTAACTCTCACTGTTTTGGAGAAAACTTGAAAAAGTGAAGTAAGATGATGCAAACAGCAGAAAGCAAACATGACAAATTTAATCCATTCAAAATTCCCCATTAAAAAAACCCAGGAAAACACACAAAAAACCAAACACCTCTCCTGATTTTTAAGTACATCTCATGATATTTTTATTTAGACAAATCTTGTGATTTTTGTGACCTCTCAAGATTCTTGAATACGAGGCCTTGGCAGGAAGATTCTTCAGGAACCAGCTTCACTGTCTTTTGAGGCAACACAAAGGATATGTTGGAAGGCCAACACTTCATCCATTTTGGCTATGTGCATTGTGTTAAAAAGAATGGCTCAATATGGATGTAGTATTAAAGAAGCATGCCTGCCAACAGTCATCTGCTGATGATGAAAGGAAACGTAGATAAAAAATACTTCCAAGGAATATTTTCCATGAAATGTCATTTTAACTTCTTTTTCCTCCCATTGGCAAACTCACATATTTCCTGAAAGAAAAAGAAGACTCTGAGAAAATCTAGGTTTATGTACATGCCAGATGCAAGTTCTGTTATACTATCTGCTACTTGTAAGTTGTCTTTCATAATTGTTATGTATTACCTTATTATTTGATAGCAATATAGATAAGCCTAGCACTTTACCACTCAGATGCAGAAGTCTCTCCTGCTCCTAAAAATGCCACCTTATGTGAGGAGTGCCCCTGAAGCCAATAGAAGTCTTCATGTGAATAAGGACCAGGCACTAATGGGAGAAAGAAATACATTTTGATAGACTACAGAAGTATGGAGGTGCAGGAGAAAGGAAGGATGGGGAAACAGACTATGTCAGTGTTCAGTGACCCCGATATTGTCTGGACAGTGGTCTTGATTCAGTGAAGTAATAAAGCTCAGGCCTAATGCTTGGCACAGGAGCAGTCCTATTAATTGTGTTGACCTTGGGCCTGTGGGATGGTTATGTCATCAGCAAACAATCCCCAGGGTAGCATATTGTAAACCTCTGCACAACAAGGTGTGGAGTAGTAATTATAGTTTTGTCTCTCAGAATCTGAAAAAATATGTTACTTTGGTCCAGAAAAATAAGCACTGTGATTCAAGGAAAGGCAAATCTCTTTCCTAAGTATCAGATTATTTCTGTAGAGTCAAGAAACTACTCTCATTCACAGTACTGGATCTTTGCCCAGGTAATTTTAGGAGGAAATGCTCACCTCTGATGGTTCAGACAGTGATCGCTTCCATAGCTAGGATGCAAGAGTTGTCCATTGCATTGGTATAACCAGTCACTGTCAATTCTATGCTCCAATCCTATTCATAACTTTTTAATCAGATATAGTAATTTTATCTTCAAGGTTTGTATCTTGTCCTCCCAGTTGTATTTCCAATCAAAAAGTCCAGCTAGATATCTAAGCCTATGAAGCTACTTTCCCCAATGCAACATGTCTTGCCTCTGGAAAGTGATGCTATTCTGCCCAGGCAGTTCACCTCTCATTCTCTCAATGGACAGCCTAAGGTGCCTTTAAAGCAAGAAGTCACCTATAGGCAACCAACAGCAAATAGCAGGCATGGAACCATTATGCCCTTCAGGCTTGTGTATTACTAGGAGGAGGAGGAGGCAGTGGTTGACCCCCATACTTCTTTCCTAGTAGCACACTGCAAGATTTGGGTTCCAGGTACTAGTCAGCCTGACATGGTTTCTATCCACTTCTTCCATTTGACTGAAAACTGCCAAATCACCAGGTTATAGACTAGGCAGGGCTAAGGACAACCTCCAGTCCTCCTGCAGAAGTTCAACTACTGAGAGAAAGATACAAAAGTAATGGTGCCAGAAGAAGACCAAGCAAGAGGGAATGTGAGGACTCCCCTGGGAGGGAGGAAATCCTAGGTTTTGGTCCTTGTTTCTAATGCTGCTAATGCATTGTGCATTGTGAACAGAATGCAGAGTACATTCCCACCCAGAAGGTGGAGAGCAACTATCACTGGACTACAGAGTCAGGCTTCATCTTATTAATTAGTGGTTAGGCACTTGTCAACCACTTATCAGCAGAGAGGCAGAAAAGGATCTTGGAGTCATTAATGATTCCAAAATGAACATGGGCTGCCAATGTGGAGATGTGGTCAGGAAGGCTAATTGCACCTTGTCATGCATCCACAGATGCATCACAAGCAGGTCCAACGAGGTAATCCTGCCCTTCTCTGCAACACCAATCAGGCCACAGTTGGAGTACTGCGTCTAGTTCTGGGTGCCACACTTCAGGAGGAATGTGGACAGCATTGAGACGGTCCGGAGGAGGGCCACTCGCATGATCAGGGGTCAGCAGGGCAGGCCCTAGGAGCAGAGGCTATGGGACCTGAACCTGTTCAGCCCTCACAAGAGAAGTCTGGGGGGTGAACGTCTATAAACTGGCCAAGGGAGACCGGCAGGCTATGGGAGAGTCCCTGTTCCCCTGAGTCCTATTGGGAGTAACAAGGAATAACAGTCATAAGTTGACTGAGAGTAGATTCAGGCTAGATATTAGGAGGCACTTCTTCACAGTCAGGGAGGCTAGGAGCAGAACCAACTTACAAGGGAAGTGATGTTCACTCCTACCCTGGGGGCCTTCAAAAGGAGGCTAAATAGACACCTAGCCGGGGTTGTTTGTCCCCAGCATTCTTTCCTGCCCAGGGCAGAGTGTTGGACTTGATGATCTACTTAGGTCCCTTCTGACCCTACCAACTATGAAGCTATGAAGCTTTTCCAGAAAGTGGGAGAGTTGGGTTCAAATCCTTTCTGGTTGAGTGGATCTAGAGCAGGGGTTGGCAGCTATTTGGGCTTGAGGGTCACAGGGAGCTTTGATGAACTGTTGTAGGTCAGGTCAGCACCCCCCCCCCCCCCACACACACGTGAGAACTCACCAAAATTCCCTATGGGGCTTTGAATGGATGGGGAAGGGGACAGGTGGGCAAGGCTGGGATCATGGAACCGGCTTGTAAGGCAGTGACAGCTTGAGTCTGGGCTGAACCACCATTTGCTCCCTGCATGCCCTGCCTTGTGGGGTGGAAGTGGGGGGATGTGTATGAGGGGATATGTGGGGTGTATGGTGGCCACATGTGCATGTGTGTGTGTGTGTGGGGGGGGGCTGCCTGGGCACTAGATCCTGGGAGCCAGCTGGGGGTAAAGAGAGGGAGAGGGAGGTGTGGGACTTGTGCAGTAGAGCTGGCAGTGCAGTACATGGCTGTCACTGTAGCACTCTGCATGGGGCTGAGCTCTGCCCAGAGCAGCCTGCATTGTGCTCCTGTGCACACCCACTGGCTTGGCCCCGTCCAGCATGCAGCTTCTTGTGGGGTATTCCTGGTGTGGCTGCAGCTACCCAGGTGCTGCTTTGCTTCCCCTTGACTCTAGCTGAAGCTGCCTGCTCCTGGAGCTTCCTCCCTGCCTACTTGGAGCAACACTTCAGGGGTAGGAGTAGGAGAAGGAGGAGGATCCACTGCCACTGGAGGTAGGAGAGTGGAATAGCATTTAGCCAGCTGCAGCTGCATCAGGATCAGCCCCACCAGAAGCTGCACATGCTGGCACGGGGATGGGGTGGTGGGGCTGTTTTGCTCCCCTCACCTTCAATGGAAGCTCCACCTCCTGCCCCTGCCCCTGCTGCACTGCTCTGGGTGGGGGGTGGGGGCAGGGAAGCTTCATCTGGGCAGCTCCTGCCCAAGTGCGTAGGGCTCTGGCTCTAGCTCCTGGCTGCCTTCCACCCCCTCTGCCTGCCCACAGGTAGTTGCTCATTTTGCTGGGTAGGCAGACTAGGTGGAAGGCACCTGGGAGCTGGAGCTGGAGCCCTGCATGCTGAAGCTCTCCACCGCATGGGGTTGGAGCAGTAGGAGGAGCCATAGCTGGAGGTGAGGGGAGCAGAATAGCCCCACCAGGTGGGGGTGGGGGGAAGCTTCATTTTGGCAGCTCTCACTGGAGGTGAGGGGAGCAGAGCAGCACCAAGAATAGTCCCCAGGAGAAGATTCATACACTGGTTGGGGCCCAGGCTTGCAGTGTGGATTGCTTTGGTGGAAGTTGGTGGGGCTTGGACTTCATCAGGAGTAGCCAGAGGCTGGGTCCACACAGTGGGCCAGATCTAGCCCACGGGATATATTTTGCCCACCCCAGGCTAGAACCTAGGTCCTCCACTTCCTGAGCAAGGCTGTATATAGGATAAAAAGTAGGTGGGCCTGTCTCTGCTTTCCCCCATTTTATGCAGGCACTTAAGATGACAGTGTGCTACAAGAGTAGACATATAAATATTTTTTTTAGGGACTCAAGCAGGGTGGAAGAGGATCATGCTTAAAGACTTACATTAGGGACAGAGATTATACATAACCTGGAATAAGTGATCAGAAACTGATCTGTAACATAACAGAAATTCAGTGCACAAATACAAGTTTCATAATAGCAGAATCAGGTTTAAGATAGACCTGGATGGATATAGTATCAGATTTCATCTGTTTGGGTACTGGTTTGTTGAACTTCTGTTCCACATCCCTTCCTAACTCAAGTTAGGTCACAGTCCCCCAGCACCCCAGGATGCTTTGTGCCTCCCACTAATCCCTCCCCCCTCCCTTGCAGGGTGGGCAGGCTAGCCTCTGCTAGTGCTCCTCTGCTTTGATTAAGTTGGGCTGGCCCCCTCCATTGGTTTCTGTCGCAGAGTTGAGACAGCAATGCCTCTGCTCTACAACCCAGGCCACATGGGGCATGGGGGAGCTGGCAAGCAGA
This sequence comes from Caiman crocodilus, assembly GCA_030014935.1. Taxonomy (NCBI): domain Eukaryota; kingdom Metazoa; phylum Chordata; order Crocodylia; family Alligatoridae; genus Caiman; species Caiman crocodilus. The sequence continues at coordinate 71,934,828 of JAGPOW010003648.1, forward strand.
AGAATGGAGCCCCCCCTGGTCCCTCCAGCTGAGGTTGCACAGCCCCACCCCAGCCCCATGCCAGACCTGGCCTCAGCCCCTCAGAGGCTGGGTCTGGAATGGGGGCAGGGCTGGGGTGATTGCCGAGCCAGGCTGTGGGGGGAAAAGCCCCTGCTGCAGGGGGGTTCCCTGCACTGTGCCCACCCCAGCTGGGGGAGGGGGCCAGGGCAGTGTTACTCCCACATACTATCCCATATGTGGCTGAGAGACCAGGTCTGGCATGGGGATGGGGCTAAAGTGATCGCCCAGCTGGGCTGTGAGGGAGGAAACTAAGCTGCAGTGGAGCCCCATGCACTGTGCAGACCAGCTGTGGGAGTTGGGGTGGGGGGCTCCATCCCCTTCCCCACTTGCCCTCCTGGGGCCACCATGGTGACCAGCTCTGGAAGTTTAGGGCTGGGCTTGTGGGCTTGGGGGAGGGTTTATGTTGACAGCAGGGGTTGGGGCAGGGTGTGTGTATGTGCCTGGCAGCTAATTGGAGATGGTCCTGCTTGGTTGCCTTCAGTAATGTCTGACCTGTTGGGATGCACGTAGAAGCACCTCCTGCCTTCTGGCCTGGCCAGTGCAGATATTTGCCTGTGTTGTCTGTCTGCACCCCGCCACCCTCCAATGTGAGCGCCCTTTGCTTTGAATCCAATCTTCGCAGCTTAGAGAAACCCGCAAAGGTTGGATCAATTATACCTTGGGCTTTTTTACTGTCTGCACTTTGCTTTAGATGCCTAAAAACTGCCTAATTGCCACTTAGATATCTTGGAGGTCAGAGTCTCACTGCTAACTCACTTGAAGATTCTTTTAAAGTGAACTTGCTTTTTATTCTGGATTGTTAGTTATTTCATCAAGACTCCAAATAGCTTACACAGAAGAGTAGTTCTAGACAGACTATTTTCATTTTTGAAATATTGAATTTATCTCCTGTCATCATTGCTTTTTCAAAAACCTTCCCAGAAGGAATGCTTCAATGTGAATGTGCTCAAGTAGTAATATGATGCAGAATTAAATATTTTACTCCCTGTTCTACTTCGGTGCTGGAAGTGGAAAGCTGAAGTTATTTTTCACTTTTGAAAACAGACTTTATTCCTCTATGCCTCAGTTTCCTCCTCTATGTTGCTAATAATACTTAGCAGTAAGACACTTGAGATTAATGGATAAAAACACTATTTATGAGCTAATTATTATTATTGTGCTAAAATCCACATTAAAACTCCACCATCTAATTGCCAAAGACCATCTAAGTGCTGAAAGACTTCTGGGAGAAACTTGATTCCAAGAAGTGCAAGGCCATAACACATTGCTATTCTCTGCATTATCAGATTGGGTTTTGTGCCACTTTTACTTCCTAGTTTGAAGTATTATGGGAGATGGGTTTCTTGTACAATGCATAAAAGCAATAACATTCAGAAACGAATGCCCTTGTAAATAGAAATGAACCTGCAGAAGGTACCAAAGATTAAAATACTTTCATATGAGTAAACACATTCAGTTAATATATTGTTCCCTGGGAAAAGTACTATTGTCAGAGCTAGTTATATAGAATCCTCCCCCAAATTTAATTTAGGGCAGTAATTTGTTTGTCATTTACAATATGAAAAGAATTATTCATTCAACACTGATGAACCGTCCATGAAACACAGCTGGGGCCCTGTAGTTAACTTTGTCTATATTTTTTGGGTGCATTTTGGAAGAGAAATTTTTAAAAAATGTAACATCAGTTTACACCCACTCTTGTATCATTGGCCAAATTCATTCCTTATGTAATTCCACTCAAGTCAATTAAATTATTACAGAGATAAATTTTACCCTGAATTTGCATCAGACAGCTGTCTTGCGTATAATCATGTATGCCTGTGGCCTCCTTCAGTTGTATATTTAATACTTTCTTCAACTGAAACGTGTCAGAGTTTTAAATTAAAGTGCGGGGGAATAGTGCCCAGAATGTTTTCTCACATTGGCTGTGCCGTTTGATTCCTTCTTTGGAAAGCATTTCAGTCCAAAGACAGGTCCCAGCCAATTTAAGCAGCTTGGTTGGTGATGTATTTGCAACATGGCCCATCTGGCTTTATGAGGAATTCCCCCTTTCCAAATCCTCTGAACTTCTAAGAGTTTGGGACACCCACACATAACAATGCAATCTCACTCAATTACTCTGAGCAGTTATAGAAAACAATTAGTGAATTAGCTGTTTACTATACACGACTGGAAATAACCCGTTTATAATGGACCCACATGTATTGTGTTATCCATGTGGCCTTCACTGATGACTGCAACGTTGGATGCTACAACATAACTAAGCCCAAAGTGAGTGCAGATATCCCAGAGCCCTTGTATTCATTAGCTGTGTTGGGGGGAAGCCATTGTTATAAACTATAGAGCTATAGCATATGGGGATAGATTAAGCCTTTCACAACCTATAAAATGCACCTAAAAATAGACCACATGGAAAGAGCTTCTACACAAAATTTCAGAGCCCTTTTTTGTTTTAGGGAACAGGACTCATAAAGTAGTGTTGAGAGGGCATTATACTGAGGAAGCAAGCACTAAATTTGTAGCCCTGCTTCTAACAGCTGGATTGGGAGGGACTAGTCATTAAAGTGCAGAAAGAGGAATGTGGGGGTGGGGAAGTCAAAGAAGGATTGTAATAACACTCATAATTAAAATGCTGCATTTGGACTGGTGAAGAGAACAGCGCTGCAGATTTCTGGGAGAAACTTGATTCCAAGAAGTTCAAGGGGCCATGAGTGAAAATTCTTTCATGAGCAGGAAGCCAGAGAGGGAATGATGAGGAAATATTTTGTTTATTTTGGACATAATTCTAAAAACCTGAAGTGAAAGCAAAGAGAAATGAAGACAGAATAGTGATAAACGATGTATAAAAAGTACCTAGAATTGCTGGACATTCTAAAATCTAATTTTGGATGCAAGTCATTTATTCATGTGTTATCCCAGAACTAATCAATACTTTGCACTTTATTAGGAATGGAAAATTTGCATTGTCTCTTTCAAACATACGGTAGTTAGCTGATTAATTGAGTGGTTTTGTTCAGTAGTATGACCAGCTGTTATAAATGTTTTAGTAATTTTTCTTTTGGCATTAAAAGTAAACAGGCCTTTTTAGTTTTTGGCTTGTCTGAATAGGAAAAAGCAGAGCCAATAAACCTAGATCTTGTTTCATATCCTGAATTTTGTTTTGAAACCACTATGCATAATAACCCTAAATGTGTTACTGTGTTCTAAGCAGTTGATTACAGCATGCAAAAATAAGTAGTTGCTTCAGTATGCTTACAAGTTTTTTTAATATTATGTTTTGTTTTACTAGTTTCTCTTCTCTTCTTGAAGCAAAGGTTTAAGGAGCATTTATCAGAGACCTTTGATTTGAGATCTGTTTTTCAAGGAACCTACCAAATATTTGGTAGCAGTCTTGGTCTCTGTTTGTGTTAGTAACAAAGATTCTAAATGCAGACAAATGGAGGAAAAATCAGTCTTTTAAGAATACCAAATTTCATACAAGTTTGAAAACTAGTTGTACTCATGAATAGCAATTTCTGTACTTGCCTTTCGAAATTTGTACCCTTTCGAGGAATACTGTAATTCAACTGTCAGTCGCTTCTCTTGGCTTGGATTTGGGGCATTTTAGCTGCTGACATTTGTGTTTAGTTCCTTGGTGATTTTAAGGATGCTGCTGGACTGCTCTTTATCTGAGCCTCAAAAGAATGTCATTGTGTAGTTTGCATTGCTGACTGTCACACTGCATATGTTTTGGGCCTGATCTAAGGTTTTGTTTGACATCATGACTTTCATAAAAAGCAAAACCAAAAATCATGTAAATGGAATCCATATGGCTTTGTTCACAGGCTGAAATAAAATCATGCTCACAGCCTTTACTGCAACTAAGGGATATTTGGTGGGAGTGGTTCTTTGATTAATATAAGTATAGCATTTAAATGTTGGAAATGTGGATATTATTAAGTACCTGCTCTGTGAGAATAACTCAAATACTGTCTTATTCCCAACCCACTTGGTTTGTTTGTGTGCATAAGAGTCAGATATAAGCTTGACATGAAGAATGAGCCCTGCAGCCTGGCATGGGCCCAGCTTCACTCGAACTCTGTTTTAGACATTATTGGGTTTTACCTGCATTTTGGCTTCTTTCAATCCAGAGCTGAACATTTGACATAATGTGTGGTAAGGGTTATTAGGATGCACAGAGGTGAGGTAATTCACATTATTTCTGCAGTGTAGGCAGGTTTGCCTGGCTGCTAGAGTGGTTAAAGCAGGAAGCTTCCTGCTGTGTTGAGATGCTGATTACTAAGGGTCAGGACTGCACTTACCATGACATCATAAAACACAACTGGGATCTGATTTATTTAAGAACTGTCATGTCACTTGTTTTGTCAGGAGAAAAATAAGTAGGAAAGATTGGGTAGAGGTAGGGGGAGCAAAGGCCTTGTATGGCTTTGGAATTGATATAAAGAAGAAACCATTGTTGTGCTCTTTGCCAGTGAAATAAGAAATATTTTGCTGGCTTTGAATGTGAGATGGACTCTTTTATAATTCCTCTAAGTCATTTTCCAAAATGAAGAAAACACTGTTATAGGAACTTAAAGTAAGCTGTACATGAAATAAGATATTGTAGCAAATCTCTGGCCACCTAGATCTCTGGCCACCTAGGTCTTGCTGTGCTGCAAACTGTGACAGCTGGGCTAGAACTTTTTCAAAGGACAGATTCCTGCTGAGTTAATACAAGAGAATTACATGCACACACACATTTAAAACTGGGTTAATAATATAAAAAAATTCTGCGTTTGATTTTCTGAATTAATGTTATAGACATTAATACTTCAGGAGCGAGGCAAGGGGCAAAAAAAGCAGAGAGGGCTGCTGTAATATAGATGATAGAAGCTCAGATTATGGATAACATTTTAGTGGGAGGGAGATTTCCAAGATGCACACATATTATGTTATAGGGCACTTATACACATGCAGGAAGCCTGCTTTGATGCACTGGAAATCCAGCGCGTCACAGCAGACTCAATTAATCTAGTCTTCTGAAGCATATACAATAACGTGCTGTGGCAGCTTTGCATGTCATGGGTATTAGCAACACAGTGTGTCTCTTTGAAATAAAACACATTTGATGTACTTTAGTTCAAAGCACCCTGCTACCATTTGCTTGCTGCTGATACATGTGACACACAGGCTCTTTTAATTAGCATGGCTCACTAATTATAAGTGCCCCGTGTCACATCAGGAACACATGTAAAAATGCCTGTAGATTCCACATATAACTTTTCAGATAAGCAGATATGGTAGTGCTGCCAGCTCACCCCTGAGCAACTGTTGCCATGATGGGTATTTTAAAGGGATGCCCAAGGTGGCATCTGGTTGGATCACCTTCCATGTAGTGGATTGGAATGGGAGGAGACCTGTTAGTTTCTCTGCAGTCATTGGGGGAAACAGCACAAGACAAAACTGTGACTGAGCAAGTAAATGCATAATATTTGTTCATGAAGAGAACTCATTTTATTCATTTGATGGTTATTAATATAATACTAAACTTAAAGACTTATATGGAAAGCTCATGTTCTTCAAAATAGAAGCCGTGGATGGATCATTGTTCATCTGCAGTATTATCTCAGAGCTCCATTTTGCAAACTGTGTCCTAAACACTTCTCTGAGATGGTTTAAACAGAGGTGTTCCTGCTTTCAGCGGGAGGATGGAGTAGATGACCTCTTGAAGCACCTCCTAGCCCTGTTTTTCTATGATGCTAAATTTTGTAGAACTTCGTCCTCTGAGTTTTGTAAGACAGTTTTGTAAGTACTACAAAGCATGAGCACAGGTGGCAGAACTGGCTTCTAAGTAAACCACTGAAGGAATGATCTATTATTTAATAGTTATATAAGTCATTCTAACAACATTTCTGTTTTTTGTTTCTATGATCAATGAGTCACATCATTCTATTGCTTTAAGGAAAATAATACCCTTCCACTTCAGAAAACAATAGAAATTTCCATTCAATAGAGACTGGAGCTTGAGCAAGGGAATACATTTATAAATGGATGATGTAAACCTCAATGGTGATAGAATATTTCAATTTTGCTATCCAGGTAGCTGTAAAAATATGCCGTAGATATGACTAACATCCCATTTTAAGGCTATATTCTTGACTTGATACATTACATTTTATCTGTAAAATTCCATTTTACGCAAACATCTTTTGCAGTATGTTGAAAACATAGAACCCCCTTGTTCTTAATTCAAAGAGCAGTCGGTGTTTTGTTTGATACCCTAACAATGATGTCATTTTGCACTTCTAGTTCTTCCTTTATTTGACTGTCTCAAAATATTTTTCCAAGTGGCCCCATGTAGACAAGGCCTAAGTCCATAGGCACATGAATGGGCTACATCATGGGAAACAGCCTGGTGTAAATCACATCATGGTTGCTGTGTACAAATCAGTGAGTTATTTTAATTTGCTGGAAAGGAGATCATATGCCTGGGATGTGGTTGCCATGAGTCATACCAGCAGTGGGGAGGTTGGTAACTCAGTAGTCTTTGTTCTGTTGCCTCTCCCTATTCATCCCCCTATACTTGCTCTAGTGAATGGTGGGACATTTGAGGAAGGGTAGCTAGAAGTTAACAAGTTCTACTTCTGGTGGTTAGCTGCAAAAAATCCCTAGATTCCTCTGGCAATCTCTGAGAAGGCAATCACTCCATTTTCAAACTGTAAGGGCAGCAGCATAGATGCGTAGATCCCTTCTCAATTTCCTTAGCCTGATAAATGGCAAGAATCACCAGATCACGATAAAGCACCTGGGGTCCCTCTGCAGAGCATACATCTTTTTGTGAGTCCTCTGCTGGATCTGTACACATTAAAAAATTTCATTCTGGCAGGAGCAGCAGCAGCAACAAAGAGATCAAATGGACGGTTCTGTTTCATGACAATTAATAAACTTGTGCAGCCTAGTCTTGCATGTGTGATGAGGGCTCCAGGCAGATAATGAGTATGGTTGGTTCTGAATGAGGGAGGCAAACTTGGACTAGTGAGAGAGGATTGTACTACAAACATGGAATGATCAGCAGTGGTGTGAGAACTTTAGGATGAGGAAAGCAACTTTTCTGGAAACTTGGCTGAAGCTAATCCCAGTGCTTCAAAGATGGAAAATCACATAGATTGTTCATCTATCTAGCTATCTAGAAGCTGACAACCTGCAACTACCATTGCAAACCACTTTGGCTCATCCATAATGGGCACCTAAGCTGCTCTGATGTACTGTAATTACAGTGTGTTGGAGCAGACTCAATCAAGGGGAAAATGAGGGTGGAGGAAGCCTTGGACCACTAAACCAAGTGACACCGACAAGAACAGTCCAGCCTAGACTGATGATGAGCAGAACAAATACCCAGGTAAGCAACAGGGGCATGGACAGTACCGAGGCGCTGAGGGACTGTAGGGTTGAGGACATGGGCGTTCACAAAGGGTGGGTGCTCCTTAAGGAGACGATCGTCCGTGCCCAAGGGGCGACCGTTCCTACCCAATACAAGAGGGGCAAAGGTGCCCGGAAGCCCCCGTGGCTTAATAGGGATATTCGGGGGGCCCTGAGGG
>JAGPOW010003648.1:71942564-71955113 GCA_030014935.1 Caiman crocodilus
ATGTCCGGGTAATTGAAATCACCCATGACAATGACATCCCTCGTCCTAGCCACCTCCTTGAGCTGGCCAGCAATTTGGAGGTCCAGCTCCTCCCTCTGGCTGGGTGGTCTGTAGCAGACACCCACCATTAAGTCCCTTTCCCCTCGTCCTCCTTTCAGGCTGACCCAAATCGATTCCACCTGGTCCTCAGTCGCCCCCAAGTTGACGCTCGATGCAGAGAAGCACTCTTTGACCTAGAGCACAACCCCTCCGCCTCTTTTCCCCACCCTGTCCTTCCTGAAATTCTTTGCTCCTTGTTTAGGTCTTGAATTTCAAGGGTTTTTCTAGGTCTATTTGGACACTGTGAGAGAATGGCAATAGTCTGGCTGAGGGTTGGTTAACAAAGACAGAAATAATGGGATTTTGAGCATTTTGAGCAGCCAGAGCACTGGTTGGTATACAGTGACAACTATCAGGGACATCTTGTTTAGGAGACATTGACCTACTTTGAAAAAGTGCAGGAGATACCTACTTGTTGCTTGGACTTTGTTATGGGGCTCCCTCACCATGACTAGTATTTGCATACAAAGTAACTGCTTACATCTTTTCTGCTCTAAGAATTCCCTTCTCTGTGACTCATTAGGTGTACTACATGGGCTTTCTATTCCTCAGTGCCTTGTAATGCAGTTGTACAGGGCTGTTTGGGCAGAAAGGGCTCATATGCACACACTGCTACCTGAAAGCTTGTCTATGTCTCTCCAAACTCTGTAGTTCATCCAGTATAAGATATCACTCACAAAAATCCTTGTGTCTTGCATTTTTCGTGGACCATCACACTACAGCATCACACCGATACATTTACTTTCTATGGATACTTTTGTCTTTTGTACTTTTCTTTATAAAATTTATTGATCAATCTTCCTTAGTAGATGGAATGTGTATCTGCTTTGCAGGTGTGCCTTTAAATTCCCAGCAGTGCAGATGTGTTTGGTTTGCCTAATTTACATGTTATTGGGGCACTGGCTGGAAATCTCTTTTATCCACTGACTTTAGTATTTGCTGGATGAAATGAATAAGAAATCTTTTGAATGACAGGAAAATCTTGGATTTAAGGATGTGAAAAACAGTCAGTGGAAAGGCTGACCGGAGGGGCAAGATAGAATAAGTGATACACTAGTGCAGGTAAAGTCACTAGTGCAGATTTGGCAGAGTAGGACCCTACAGTCTTTTGCTGAGTTCAGTGGAGGCAAGGGAGCAGGAGGGAAAGTGTCCTGCTTTTGCAATGGCAGAGTCTTCTGCGGCTAGAATGGTGAGGCATCAGGCTGGCATAAAGGTTTGAAGTGTAACACTTTTGCCAAGCACCAGATGACAGCAACAAGGGTCAAGTTCATCTTGGGAGGGTTTACACACATAGATTAGACTGGCTGGATTTAAAGGCATGAAAAAGTCAATGGGTAGGCAAAAGGGGGGGACAGGGTAGAGTCCCTTGTTTGAGCCCCCACCCAGGAACCTGGGAAAATAATTTCTGCCTGGGTGTTCCAATGTGAACAAACATCTCCACTTGCAAGCAATATCAACTATAACAGAGTTTATTCATGGGGGAAAGGGAGATGGGATGATAAACAGAGTGGAGAACTCCTTAATAATCAGTAGCCCACCCCAACCCACTGTTAACAGTTCAGCACAGTCAACAGATTCAGAGTTCTTGGTTTGTCACACGTAGTGGGATCAGTGTAGTCAGTCACTGGAGCTAGTGTAGCTCTTAGCCCAAGGTTGCCCTTGCTTCACCATCACTGGGGTGCTGCTCCTGGCCACTACTGGGGTGTTGCTTTCTGTTGCTCTGGGGGTGGAGATATTGCTTCTTGTCACTCCTCACTGCTGCTGGGGAGCATTGCTCATCTTTTGGTTAACCTACCTCTTTTAAATGCAAGCTTGGCTTTTTCAGAATCTGTCAGGTACACGCTTTTACCTGCTAGTATGCTAAGGATTTCAGTTTTTCAGGACTATGATGCAATAGCACTTGATGGCCGCTGTAGTACCTCCTAGTGGTCACCTTGATCCTGCCCAGCTCTCACTCCCGCCTCCTGGGGGTCTCACTCTGCTTCCTTTCCTGCCATGCCTTGTTGTTAAAAGTAATGGGGGGAGGCTGCTCTTGGATGTTGGTGAGCCTACGGTGCTCCCCATTCCCTCTCTCAGTATTTTCTCCCTCAGGCCCTATGTGCTAGATTTGTGGCATCCTTTCACTCCTGCAGCCATGCCCATTTCTCCAAGGTGTTACTCAGTTGCTAGTTATTTCCTGGTATATGTTTTGGCCTTCTTAGCCTCAGCCTATGGGTTACTGTGGCTGCATGCTGGTAGCTTGGGCCCATTGGCTTTAGCCTGGCTTTTCAGTTTAAGCCTTCTCTGGCCTGGGGCCATTGCAGTTTGTTTGGGCTCTTGACCCTTGCCCCTCTTGGCTCTGCTTCTGGCCCTCTTGATTTCTGGCTGCCTGTGCTGCCCATCTTGGGGATCTGGCTCTTCCCCCTTCAGCCTCAGGCTGAGGGCATTGCCCCTTTGGGCTCCAGCTCTGGTCCTCTCAACCCCTAGTCACCTGTACAACCCCTGTGTGAGTTCAGTCCTTGACTTCCTTGGCTTCAGCCTGTCTATGCCTTGCTCCCGTGCCCCTCAGGTACCCCTGTGGCCTCCTAATACCCCTTTATAGCCACATCCAGCCTGGTAGTTGTACAAGGAACATAAACAAACTTATACAAGTACAATTAAAATATCTGCATACTGCCTTCACAAATTTCACTTCCCATAAATTATAATTTCAGGGCTAGGCCCCTTCTCACCTTTCTGGATAGCATTTTTTTCTCTAGGTACTGCTTCCTGAAGTCTGCTTCCCTGTGGAAGTTCTTCTTCCTGCAGCCTGCTGGGCCTGACTGCCCACTTGGGCTCAGGAACTGGGCCTCTGTGCCTAGAAATCCCCTCTCCTTTCAATCACATGTTTTTCACTCTCTTAATTCAGGTGCAACCAATCTGTGTTTCTGCCACTCCGTCCTCTTAAAATGATAGTGATAGGATTCCTGGCTCCCTGATGCAGGCTTTCTCTGTCTGGCCTAGTTGCTTCAGACCCTGCTGCCCTCACAAAATATTTTCTCATAGTCCTCTCCTGGATGCTGTCTGCCAGAGCTCCCATTTACAGGCTCTGGGTGTGCTGACTGTGTCTTCATTCTCCTCCCTTGTGTCCAAGTAACAGGGTTCAAGTTGTTTGTTACAAGAACCAAGTAGGTAACAGGATCAGACCAAATCCACTAAAAAGGATTTATATATCACCAATACTTTTTTCTTCATGTTTGGATGGTGAAATACAGTGTCATTTCAATGGAAAAGCTCTAACCCAAAACTTTTTCTCACTCCTCTAGTGATTTCTGAGCTGGGGATCTCTTCATCTTAGACTTCTACAGAAGTCATGGTGAGCACTGATTTATCAGTATGTAGCTGTGTTTCTCAACTTTCTCTTACAACACCAGTCCCCTTGTGAACTTTACAAGTTTGGGTGAGGACACACAAGTCTGACTTTACTAACTTCTTATATTCAAAATGTTAAAAATAGTTAAAACATTCAAAAAAAGCACAGAAGAGTTTTTCACTCCCTCGTCTATGCATACCAACAGAGGATATGCAGATAGGAGAGTCTGTTCTCATAATCTGACCTTGTATAGCAATGGTAGTATGCAAATATGCACCACCAATTGGTTGTTACACAGATACAGTAGCAACAAGGTTACAGAAAGATTAAGGCAGTGGAGTTCCTGGATGATATGACAACCATAGGGGAGTTTTGGTTGGGTTTCCTGATGCTCATGTACTGCTAGTCCTAGTCCAATGTGTTCTCGAGAGGTTGCGGTACCAGAGGCAGATCGGGTGGTGTTGGCTGGCAAAGAGATTAGCAGTTCAGGCCATAGTCTTGGATGCCAACAACATAGATCATTTTGCCAGTATGTCATGCTACGACCTCTGCTCAAACATGTGTTACATTTCATTAGGTCCAGACTTTCATTTGGCTGCCTCAGGGTCTTCTCTGTCATTCTGTCCACCATCTCCTCACAGTGGTCCTAGTGTCATTCCACTACGTTGGATGCTTAGAGTTGACTAGCATGCACAGTATCTCCTCCTTGCTCTGTGTCTTTTAGTCCTTCAAATTAGCTATCAGTCAGCTGTTGTTATTGCCTGCACCCTTTAGAGTCTGGGAGCTGGAACTCTGAACTCTCCCTCCCACCTCCAGTGTGTGGGTTCTAGAGCCATGTATGGGTTCCAGAGCCTCCTCTCAGTCTTGGAAGATCCTCTTGTTGGTAAATCTTATTTTTGTCTACCACCCAGCACACATGTTAAGTAGCAGAATTTCAGGGAAGGGGAATCTGCTTTACTCTGCTGGCAGACCCAAGCTGCAATGGCTTACAGTCTACAAGGGTGATGAGATGGCATGAGTCCCAGCTACTTTATGAGGGAAGTACTTCAGCTGTGCTTCTTGTGTGAATGGGGCTGTAATTCATTCCATCTTGCTCTTTAAATAGTGCTCTGACAGGCAGATAGTTGGGAGATTGCTGGTGAAGAGAGGGAAGCGGGCTGCTGATCCCTTTAGTGCTTCTACAGGTAGTTCCAACTTCAGAGGTCATGACCTTGCTCCATGTAACAAAAAAGCAATGAAAGTACAATTTTGCAAATGCTGAGGCAGAAACGGCCATCCTAAGGCACTCATGCCACAAGTAGCATGTGTAGCTGCTTTGTATGACTTGCGACAATTCTAGCAGGGAGATAACAGCAGCTGATAGGGCAGACAGAAGAGAGTGGAGCAATGGACTGGGCGGGAGAAGGGGATCAGACAGTTATGGGCAGAGCTTACCTTCAGGCATGTCTATCAGAAAGAATGCGCCAGTCTGGTGAAAGATTATTTCATGTTGTGTCACGTGGTTCCATCCTATTTTAAATCTAAGTAAGTTGCTTTCTGATGGTTTAATCCTTTCATATGTCCGTGGCTAGAAGTAACAGAATGAACCAGCTTGGGCATAGACTATATTTATAATGATATTTCCTATTTCCGGTTGAGCTGTAGGTTGACCTTTAGCCAGTATCTGCCCACCATCTACACTGTGAATGCCTTAATTAATCTCCAACAGTGTCACAGCGGGGTCCTGCAGGAGGGCCGTGATCTCCTCAAGGCCCCCTTCCCATGCCAAGTTGGCCCAATGGCATCCTCAAATTCTCGACTGCCATGTCTTTGGTGTTCAAATATGTTAGGGAGGTTGCCTTCACATCTTCTTGGACACGGTTCAGCTGTACTCCGAGCCTTGTGGGCTCCTGGACCCCTTTGTGGTCCCCGTTCTATCGTAGGTGTTTCAGGGCACCCTAGCCTTATAGGCTATGCGTGGCTCCAACCACCCCTTTATGATGTTCAAGCCTCACAGCTGGAATAGATGTTGTTCGTTCTGGCTCTTCGCCCTCTCTCTGGTGCTTGGGCTCTCCGTGGACCTGTCTCTCTCTGCGCCTTCTTTCTGGTGTTTCTCCACAATGCTCTCGGGGCCTTCTCAGTAAAGATGCCCCTCTCTCAGGGCTCTTCCACAATGCTGCCCTCTCCCTGGTCCTTCTCACACATTGTCCCCTTCCCTGGGGCTCGCCACAATGCTGCCCCCTTTTCTGGGCCTTCTCAAGCGTGGCCTCCTTCTCCTGGGGCTCTTCCGTAATGCTGCCCCCTCTGCAGGGCCTTCCCAGTAATGCCGCCCTCCTTCAGGGGCTTTCTCAGTAATGCCACCCTCTCTCAGTGGCCTTCTCAGTAATGCCGCCCTCCTCTGGGGCCTTCTCAGTAACACCACCTTCTTTCAGGGGCCTTCTCAGTAATGGTACCCTCTCTTGGGGCCTTCTCAATAAAGCTGCCCCTCTCTCAGGGCTCTTCCACAATGCTGCCCTCTCCTTGGTCCTTCTTACACACTGTCCCCTTCCCTCGGGCTCGCCACAATGCTGCCTCCTTGTCCGGGGCTTACCAGGCCTGCACTGGGGATTCTCAGCAACACCCCCTTCTCTGGGGCTTCTCCGTAATGCTGCCCTCTCTCTGGGCTCACCGCACCTGCACTGGAGCTTCTCAGCAATGCCCCCTTCTGTGGGGCCTTTCAGCTGCCCCTTTCTGGGGCTGGGGTCTGTGCACCCCAAATGCTATGCTGTTGCTGGTGCTGGGGTTCCCACACTGCTGTGGGTCCTCTATAAGGCCTCCTCCAACCCCTAATAGCCTCACCCAAACCACCAGTCATAAATAGCAACACAAACACAAGTCCCTGGGCTATAATACAAACAGAAGCCACCTGGCTATAATCACGCTCAAGCCTACTGGGGTTTCTTCATCTTGCAGGAGAGTAAAACATTGTTCCTGCATCAGGCTTCTCCTCTGTAATGTGGCTGAGAGCTCCCTCCTCCTTGGCTGCTGGTAGGGAACTGCCTCTGGCCTCAGCCTCAATGGTTTATAAGGGAGCCAGGCCCTGCCCCTTTCAATCAGCTGACCGCTGGCAGGTGCGATCTCTTGCTAGCTCCAGTTGCCCTGGAAACCCCCAGCTGGGCTCTTTATTCAATGCTAGGACTCTTTCTCTAGCAGTTTTCCCCTCTTTAGGAGCAGGGCACCTCAGTGCTCTGCAACAAACAGCAGTACAGATTAATGCTATGTGTCTGGCCCATGCTTGCAGTGTTCTGTTAGCATGCCCTGCCTACCTGGGTGCCACCTTGGGGCATATTCTCCAGCCACAACTTGATGTTATTTGAGGTTACATGGAGGTGCTACTCAGTTTTTTTTTTTAACTTTTGACCCCAGTGCCTAAGCTGGTACTTCTTCTGTGGGCCTCCTCCTTCCCTGCACCCCACCCCTTTCCACTCAAGTGTGTCTGCTTCAGTCTTGATCAGTTCTGGAACAGGTGACTCTCCCACCACATGGTTCTCTGCAGGCATCCACTTAGGCCTCTTTACCTTGATGAATATATAACTTAACAATAATGGAACAAAAAGGGCTTGAACAGTGCAGGTGAGCAGGTCAACAATACTACCCACCTCTAGCCACTTCACTTTAGTGTGCTGTGCATAGTGGGATGTACTTTGCAGATACGCCCTGACTTGTTGGTACCTGGCCATGTACCACAATACTTCATGATACATTCCCTCTCACTCACTTGGGCCTTGTGAGGCTGCTACAGCCCTTGCAGGGATTTCTGAGTCTGTATTTGCTTACACATGGTGTACAGAGCCAAAGGGGTACCAAATGGGTTCTCTCTGCTGGTGAGTCCTGCAGGGCACTCCTGAACTGCTCTCCTTCCATCCTGGCTTCCCTTAGAGTACCTGTCAGCATCATGGTGTGTGAGTGGCTGTTTGGTCTGGCCCATGTCTTTCATCTCATTGGTTGCACCTGCCATGATGATACTCTACAGGTTTCTGGCCATTTGCGGCATCCTCCAGGGCCACTTGTCTGGAAGGATTCCTGGCTCTGGTGCCACAGGTAGGTGAGTTCCTAGACTCCACAGGGGAGTTCCTGCTGCAGTCTGGGCTTTAGAAGCCTTGCCTGGCAGCTAGCTCCAGTGACATGCTGGTTTTGCTATGGCTGCGGGATGGTCCCAGGCATCACTTCCGGTGATCTCTTTTTTCTTCCTCTCCAGAGCTACTGCCAAGGAGCATCATTTATCCCAGGAGCTCTCCAGGGCCAAACCACTCTGCAAGACCACTTCTGGTTGTGGGGTGCTGTCAATTTTCTTGCATACTGGCCACCAGGATGCCACACTGTGGTAAGTGTGTTGTGTATTTCCACATGCTGAATTCTCTGCTGAGCTACCAGTTATGAGTTTGGCTATGGTCTTTACTGCCTGTTGCTCACTGCTTTCTGAAGTATATTTGGAATTTTCCTGGGCATTGCAGGCCTCGAACACAGGAAATTAGCTAATTCATTGTTCTTGACTGCTGGCTCTTCTACACCCAATTTTCTTTCTCTACTGCCTGTAAGTAGATGTGAGGCTGAAAGGAGGCACAAGTATTTTAGAGTTATAAGGGCTTTGTTTCTAAGCAGTGCCATGTAGACAGCTTGGCTGCAGGCTATTAGGTATGATACAGATGGGGTAGGTTGGCTCACTGGTCTTGGGTTGATTGAGACTGACTGTCAAGACAGACCTTGTACATCAGTGTAGATATGCTTTTAGTGTTCACTAAAAGTGTCCACATGCTTGTAGCTAGTATGCTTATAACTTCACATTCTAGCTTACTCTGTGCTAACTATTCTATATAGATACATCCTAAGACAACCATTGGATCTAAAAGTAAAATAGGTTCTGGACAGACAAACTAGCACAGTGATGGTAAAGTAGGGCTGTAGAATTATCTATGCTCTAAGGAAAATAAAGACTTTTACTGTGCTGTTGGCTATTTAACCTTTTGAGGCCTGTTCCTTTTGCACTTTTTCTTAGATAATATTCTGGTTATTCATAAAATGCTCCTAGTGTTTTCATGTCTATTAGTGTATTCTCTTCAAATATTTAAAATTCTTTGCAGAACAAAATGCCATTTGTCTATCTGCTTTTCTTCTATATCTGTCCATCTATCTGTCTTTGACTAATGTTATCTAGCAGTATGAATAATTCACTTTTGCAACTGTGAACTGAAGCAATTATAATTGGTTGTGGCAGTAGCAACTACTTTGACTGGTTCTTTAAATAACCAGCTCCCTTGAGATCAATGTTTACATGCAGCCTGGCACCAGAGAGCTCCTAAATGCAATTCTTAGCAAGAGTAATATATACACATCTGCATTTCTGAATGTTTTAAAGATTGTTTGTTGGGAAGAAAGTGGTGGAAGCAAAGCAATGGTGAAGAGAGTGGAATACTCTAAAACCCTTCTTAAAACAGAATGGTAATTTGTGTGTGTGCATGCTGCCACACTCTCTTCACTGTTTGAACTATAGTTATGCTGGAAGGCTAAGAGCTGCCATGAAACATGTCCATTGGCAATAGATTAATAAAAAGCTTGGTTACAGTCATGAGGTGAACTCACCACATTTTATTCAGGGAAATGGAAAGAGTAATTAAATGCACTTTAAACAGCAATAAATGAAACAATGGGAAGTTACCACCCAAGGCAATGAGTTGTATGGCAAGGATGATCAAAAGCTAAACTGTATGGGCTAAGAGGTTTCTCTGGGAGCAGTTGCAAATGCTCAGACTAAGCATTTGATTGGTTACAGCTGTATGTATCTCTGTTAAAGATACAGAAAGTCAGCAGAAAAGAAAAGTGGTGATACTGTAGCCCTGCAGGAAGCTGAGATAGTACTTTTTGGGGGGGATACAGGACTCTGAGAGACAGATTTTGTCTCCAGGAAAGGAATCTGCTTGCTGCTGTTGGCTTCTGCTTTGTTCAGGGACCTAGGATTTTGTGTATATTCTTTGGAAATAAATGAGCTTGCATCAGGGAAATACCTGATTGCCACCAGTTTCTTCTTGTAACAAAAATCAACCCCTAAAGCCCTCAGTACTGGTTTGGTCACAAAAGAGGTCAACATTACATACTATTAGGGTCAGATTTCCAGAAATGCTGAGCTCCTGCAAGGCCCATATATTTCAGTTAGAGCTTTCCTGGCAAAACCACATCTCAAGTTAAGCTCGCATGTGGTCATGCAGGGTTGGTAATGGCTCTTAGTGATTTAGAGACTTTCTCAAGTATATAAAAACAAAGTAGTGCTCTGCCATTTATTTCTGATGCAAGAAATATGGAAAGCAATTTTTTTCCGAAAGCATGCCATTCAAGCAGAACAAGTGGGCCAAATTCTGGTTGCAAGTAGCAAAGATGGGACAGAATTTTCATAACAAAGCTGGCAGAATTGGGTCCTGCTTCAGCCACACCCTCTCCCACATTTGAAGGGACACTCTGGGGAAGGGAATGCCAGATAAAGACATTGTCAAAATTAGTGAACATTGTAAAGTGGTGTGCCACTATGGCAGGTAAAGAAAAAAACCAATATAACATGGCCTTACTAAAAATAGAACATAAATGGCAAAGCTTCACTGCGGAAGCTAAGACCTGTGATCACCAATCAACGCCCGGCCAGGGAAAAAGCCCGTGAAAGCTTTTCTCACGAGCACAAAAAAAACTCCTCACATTAATCCCTAGTATAAAAGAAAGCTCCTGCCCTGAAGGTGGGGAGTAACTCCGGGACCTTGCCACTAGTTGGACATGGGCTTGATCACCCTGCATGTCCCATACCCGTAAACCCGATATTTGTGAACCCGCTAACGACAACCCACCGCTGAAGCAATCTGCCCCTTGTGCTTAAGTTCCTGCTTTTCTTCCCTTGGCCGGCACCTCCACAGGACAACAGCCTGTGGAACAGCGTGGCCGCAACCGCCGCTGAAGCATCCACCCCCTCCTGCTTAAGTTCCTGCTTTTCTTCCCTCGGCCGGCAACTCCACAGGACAACAGCCTGTAGAGCAGCATGGCCTCAACCTGCCACTAAAGCATCCTCCTCTCCTTGCTTAAACTACTGCTTCTCTGCTTGGCCAGCACTTTGCTGGCCGAGTGTCTGTAAGTATATAATCAATAAAACGCCTTAAGATCAATCACCTGTCTCATTCTTAAGTCCCCAAGCATCCGAACCCAGTAATACCCCATGCTGACATGGCAGCACGAACAGGATGCTCTTGGGTCAACTCAGAGACAGCAGTCTGCCATTGTCCGTGGCGGCTTGGGACTAGACCCCCCACGAAAGATGGAGACGCACTGTGGCAACACATCGTCTACCATGGTGGGACAACCTCCACCGAACTGAGAGAAGGGGAAATAGCCGGAAGCCTTACCACGGGAGAGGCCGGGGGTCCGATATGGTATTGTCACTTATCAGCGGCAGTGCTGGGCTGCTGCCTAGGAGCTCCCAGTGTCCGATTCACCCCCCACCAAGCACCACCAGAGCATGCCGGGACAAACCCTCCCCAGGGCAACAGGGAAACGCCTGTGCAGGAATTTTCCGCGCTATTACGCCTCGCCAAAGCGGCGAGAGTGCCTATCCCAGCTGACAAGTACCAGTGCCCCCCTGTACCCCTCGAGGGCCCAGCCCACACTCTAGTAACTGGGCTCCAGCGTGAGCTAGAACAACTGCCAGAAAAGAAGGGCGGGCTAGGGAGGCGGGTGAGGGGGCTGGACAAAACAGCAGTACTAGGTACCTTAGTCCACCTGTTTGTACAAGCCACCAAAGAAGTAAATGATCTCAGTTATGCTTTACGAACCGCCCTCAAAGGGGCGGAAGAAACCACTGCATCAGATGATACCACACCAGGGGAGCAAATCAGAAAGGGAAGGGTGATAACCCACCCCCTTATCGGGAAGAAGGCGGGAACCAGACGCCCGCATCCCCAAGTGCCCCGCCCCCAGAGGCTAACGTTCCACCCCCAAGGGAGGGACAGATCTGATCGCTGTATCCCAGCCTCCCGACCACACCAACCACGCCTCTCATTTTACAACCACCTAAGCAGCTCCGTCCTGTCCAAGTGGTAAAAACCAACACTGATGAACAAGGCAATACCACCATGACAATTACCACTCATACTTGGACCAGAGCTGAACTAAAAGACCTCGCAATAACTACCGCCATTGAACTGGAGGAAACTCCCGTCATGTGGTTAGGTCGGCTAGTTCTTGAACACGCCTCAGAGTCCGTAAATGCTGAAGAGGCTCGGCATCTTATATGTAATGGCCACTGGAGTAATGGACATGCCACCGACATTTCAATCACCTCCGAGTGTAAAACCTGGCCAATCCCGGTGGCGGCCTTAATAGCTGGACTACTTTGCGAGAAGTCATACTCTGCACACGTGAACCTCCCGCTGAGCCCAACACCGACCCAGATACTACACGCACTGGTCGGAACCTCATACCTCGACTGGGACCCCTGCAAATGCCCCCTGGGCCCCGAGTCAAAGAGAAAGGTTCACGCTGGCTGAAAAAAGAAAGACTAAAGAGTCGCAAGGATTACCAAGAAGACTTCACCGGACCGCAAACCAGCAACGATATCGAACACCTTGGCAGCTGTTCCAGTGACGAGCCAGAAGAAGGAGAAAAGCTGTCTTGAGAGTGGCCCTAATGGTTATTAATGGACCCCGGAATGATACCTGTCACGGCATCAGCGGTCGCAGCGGTCACGGAGATTTACAGAACCAAGTGGGGTATGTTCCTCTTAACCCTCCTCCAAACGTGTTGGAGGGCCAATAGCCGATGTTTACAAAATACTACACCAGTTAAATCGGGAGGCCCAAGTGCAAGTTCAAACCCCAAGAGTGGCAGTAAATCAAGCCACCCAGCCGTTCATGACAGCCCCGTCAGGTGAATGAAGCGGAGGCCGCCCACCACCCCAGAGGTCGGCAGTCGAGAGGGTAATGTTCGGATACCTCCTCCACCAATCCAGCCTAGATAAAACCACCATAAGGAAGATGTCTGACGCAGAGCAAATGCAACTCGCAACGCGACTGGGATTTGACCCGACTAAAGTCAAGCCAAAAAACGAGTAGCGGTCGCCGAGGCTGATGCTC
>JAGPOW010003648.1:71955213-72012917 GCA_030014935.1 Caiman crocodilus
GCAATATAACATCAAATGGCACACACATACGCCATACCACCCCACGGCTAATGCGGTAGTAGAAAGACATATCGGCATTTTAAAAGAAAAGCTCCGCCTCGCGACAGGAGGATTGTACAAAAATTAAACAAAGTACCTATCAGAAGTGCTCATCCAACTTAACCAAACCAAGCCCTTGTGGCAGCCCACACCCACGAAGATGCCACCAGGCTAGAAAACAACTTACAAGGCCGATGAGTTAGTGTGGGTTGCAATACCAAGCCCGCAAGGAAGAAAAGGAATGATCCCGCCCAGATCCATTACTAAAGCGGGAGCCTATCCAAACACCTACCATGTCAACTGCCAAAGAGACAGTGACGAGACTCACAACCTCATATTAGCCCACCATAATTGGCTCAGCCGCCATGCCATATAAGCTTAAATCAATCTTCCCTCTTCTTCTCTCTTCTTTCTTTTTCCTTTTCTCTTCTTACAAATCACCCTAGGACCAGAGCCATGAAATTCGCAATCCGCCTAACTGCCCTACTGACTATGCTTCCGGTCATCGAAGCAACTCCATGACCAAATAACACCATACTTGCTGCGGTTCAGGAGTGGGTGAGAAACTTTGGCCTCTCTGATCCTGTCACCGCACGCCTCCCAGCTCCACCCAGTGTAGAGGAAGCCACCGTACTCATTTACCTAAGGGAAGTGAACATTACCCAAGCACACTGCGAACTTTCGCACGCTAATCACACTACCACCTTCCCAGTATTCCTAAAAAACCAAAATTCCAATCCAGACGGATTTATTTTCTAAAACTGGACTGCCCCCAATAAGACCTCCACTGCATGGTTCCAGCTGCATCGGAACATGACCCTTATGAAAAGTGCTGCAGGTTACGTAGCCTATAATAACATCCCGTGGAGGTGGACGACCCCCACAGCCAAAACCCAGACACACTCCTTTAGCATAGTTGAGTTTATCCCCCAACGTACCCTATGCTTACCCTATGGTTTCGGGAACATGTCCTGCCGCTCGTGGGTTAACGCCATGACCTACCCGAACCCTAACCTATAGTTTCCCATCTCAGTCCTTAAAAACCTGACTAATGTAACCTACAATCATTACAATACCCCCGTAATGAATTACCTGCGCCTTGCCTGCAATGAGACAAATGACCCCAAATACACCTACTATGGTGGCACCAGCAGATGACAACCCTGTCTGAAGCTACCCCCCAACCCTGTTCCCGCAAGGCCTGGATTACTCTGGGTGTGCGATGACAGAATACTCTGCACTCAAATACTAGCCTCACATACAGGCTGCTGCACGATAGTTCAAGCAACCTTCTGCCCAACCAAATACGCCAATACTACCCATTTTCCAAAGCCCCACGCAAAGCTTCATCCCCCGCTATAAGCGGAACCCCGAGGACCTTACTGGGGGACAACCTCTCTGGAGTGAACGTACGAAGAGCCAGCGCGTAAGTTTTTCCCTCAAATGGGGAGCATGAAGTCTTTTCCACTGGCCCTCTGCGATTGGGGAATTAGCAATCGAAAATCAAAAAATCATAGAATTCATAGCCAAGTTAGCAAACCGCACCAACGACGTGTTTACCCTAGTTAACAAACAACTCCAAGCGACCTCCCGAATGACCCTACAAAATCGGTTAGCCTTAGACCTCATCCTTCTCAAGGAAGGGAGGGCTTTGCGCTTACACTAATATCTCCCAAGCCGAATGTTGCCTTACGATTCCAAACATTACAGACGATCTCGAAAAAGAACTTGCAGAGATATGCAAAATTGCAATAGATGTAACCAAAATCTCACAAATTGATAACTCGTGGATTGGATACCTAGCAAATTGGTTCGGCTGGGACATCCCAGCCTAGCTAGAGCGCTTACTTGCCCCCTTGCTTTTGCTTATTCCCATTTGTGTCGTAGGCTTAATTGCAGGCTGTAAAGTTTGCTGCTTATTTAAAATCCTAAAAGAACGCTTCATCAAAAGCGTCAGCATGATCACAACCATCAATACCCGAATCGATCAGCTATACACGCAACTTTCTACACAACCAGACCCCAAAGACCTCCAAGATGACGACATAAAAGACAAAGTCGAACTACAAAAATTATATAACCCCTACCATTAGTAGCCATACCAAGAGGGCATGTCAAAATTAGTGAGCACTGTAAAGTGGTTTGCCACTATGGCAGGTAAAGAAAAAAACCAATATAACATGGCCTTACTAAAAATAGAACATAAACGGCAAAGCTTCACTGCGGAAGCTAAGACCTGTGATCACCAATCAACACCCGACCAGGGAAAAAGCCCATGAAAGCTTTTCTCGTGAGCACAAAAAAACTCCTCACATTAATCCCTAGTATAAAAGAAAGCTCCCGCCCTGAAGGCAGGGAGTAACTCCAGGACCTTGCCGCTAGTCGGGTGTGGGCTTGATCACCCCGCGTGTCCCATACCCGTAAACCCGATATTCGTAAACTTGCTAACAACAACCCGCCGCTGGAGCAATCCGCCCCTCCTGCTTAAGTTCCTGCTTTTCTTCCCTTGGCCAGCAACTCCACAGGACAACAGCCTGTGGAACAGCGCGGCCGCGACCACCGCTGAAGCATCCACTCCCTCCTGCTTAAGTTCCTGCTTTTCTTCCCTCAGCCGGCAACTCCACAGGACAACAGCCTGTAGAGCAGCACGGCCACAACCCGCCACTAAAGCATCCGCCTCTCCTTGCTTAAACTACTGGTTCTCCGCTCAGCCAGCACTTTGCTGGCCGAGTGTCTGTAAGTATATAACCAATAAAACGCCTTAAGATCAATCACCTGTCTCATTCTTAAGTCCCCAAGCATCTGAACCCAGTAATACCCCGTGCTCACAGACATGATAGAGTTCTGTTCCTCCTTTAAGGCTAAAAGTAAGAGTAGTCCCTCAGTGCAGTGCTCCTTTATCAGGACTCAGTTTCAGGGTTTTATTGAACCTGACCAGATGCTTTGTTGCTAAGGGTCCTTTAATATTTACTACTCTTTCTTAACTACAGAAGCATTATTACTTTTCTGGACTTTTATCAGGACCTCTCAGTCTCTTTTTTACTTTTTAAAGCCACTCTTGGTTCATTTGGACTACATTTAATTTTCAGAATGTAGTAGGACTTGCACCTTTCACACTCAGGCTGAAGGTGCAAAATGTTAGTTTTATAACACTTTGACAGAGCTCAGATTTAGCCTCAGCTCTGAGTACTTTGATGCAATGGATGGCTTCAGCCTTCCCATAGGCCCACAATGCATTGCCTAGTCCATAATGATTGAAGTAAAATAACTAGTGCTCACATAAATGATTAATGCCCGTAAGGTCTTACTCACTAAGACAAACCTTTGCAGCAAAACACTTTGACTAGAGAATGTGGTTTATTTCTCTGTGCCATGTGATATATTCCATATTCAAACATTCTGTGTTGACCTATGTGCTTGTAGGAGAGAGATGACATTATTTAAGACACAGTTTGACCCTTTGATCAAGCAGAACACTTGAAATGCTTTACAACTTACCTATGTGAAGAATTTCTCTAGCCACCACTGAACTGGTGCTGCTATTTAGTGGCATTAAACAACATAAGGCATCAGTTTAGTACAGAATAGGAAGAATGCATGTAAATAGGAATTTTAGGCAGGATGTAAGGTAATTACTCATACTGTAGTTTTAATATGGCACCAACACTAATTCCCTTTCTTTTCCAAAAAACACCATATGATTTTAATAATGACAAGAGAACAAGATTCTGCAGCACGGATGTCTCATCTACCTTTCATCTTTCAGATGAAAAGGTTTGAAAGACAAATGAGTTGTGATCCAACTTATGTGATGCTGCCTTTCACCATGTCCTACACAATCGGGCTGTTTCTGGGCTAATACAAAAGTGAAAAAAATATTTATACCTTTGCTACATCTGAAAAGGAAACACAAACCTTATGTGTTCAGTTTTTCCCTTGGCCAAATTGTCATTGCAAGTAATGTGGGACATGAAAAATAGATTTTGATATTTCCCAAATGGGTTGATTTAGATTTTTGTTCCTAAATACAGCATGCCTGGTTGGTATTCAGAAGTTAAAGGAAGAAAAAGTTCTCTGGCCCCTGTGGCATGTTAATGTCAGAAGATGTGATCACATAATCATCGTCAGAATAGTACTTTGTATTCCTGTAGTGCCTTACTTATTCACTTACTACCTAGGATGATGAGCTTTATGGAAAACCCAGTGACATAAACATGTCAACAGCCCTCTGAGGCAAGTTGGTAGGTAAATTTTATTATTTTTGTTGCAGATGGAGAAATGGAACCAAAGATGTAAAATGGGTTGCCCAAGGCCACAAGGTAAATCAACAGCACAGCTGGCATTAGAACTCAAGGTCTCCTGACTTCCTGTCTTTGTGCTTCTTTCTCTAGATCCAGGTGTCTCACCAAGAAAGAACCCTGGGGAATGTACCGTATATTACAATGACAACATGTAATCTTACCAAATGGTGCCCTTTTAGAGTAAAAAAAGGTGATACAATGGTGAACAGACTGCCCAGATGCACTCATCGTTTCCTGGAACCTATGTGTAAAGGCAAGGGCTTGTTCACTTTACATAAGTCCCAATTCTGTCCTATTAGTGGATTTGATCACAGGCTGTCCAAACCATCTGGGTGACAGACTGACATCATTGAAACAATGGCAAAACCCATTCTGATATAGTGGGGCTAGGATTTGGCCCTGAACAAGAGCAATGCTAATGAATCTCTGACTCCCAGTTTAGAAATTATTGGCATGTTGAGTGGAAAGGAGATGTTGTCAGTGATCCAGCTATCATCTGGATTCATTTCCAAAGATAAAATAGATTTGCTGTCTCTTCAAGGCAACTTTTGATCTGATTTGGGTTAGGCTGAGTACATAAGATCCAAGTAGAGAAAAGACAGGCACCAATCTCTATCATTTGGGACTCTTTCAACTAACCAAGACCTGATTCATTTACTGGGCTGGTCTTGAGAGGTCTTCATAGGTCAGTATAAAGGAAATCACATTTTAATAGACAAGGATGAAAAAATAATTATCTTTAGTTATTAATATTAGTTTAGTCTATGTTAACAATTCCAAGTGGAGTTTACATACAATTTGTAATATAATGTAGATTCTCAGTCTTTTTTTCAGGATTTTTTATTTGATAAGCCTTAAACATCTAATTTATTGCAATACATGTGTGATTGCACTACAGACAATTCTCCACTGTATATCAGCTGATTAATTCCTTTTGGGGTGATACCATCCATCATTACAATGATCTTGTCGGGTCCCAAACTTGGGTTTTGTTATTTTACACTGAATGCCAATGAGCCCTTAACAGTAAAAACGTGACATTTAGAAGAGATGTGTATTAGATATCTAAGACCTGACAAACTCAACAGATAATGATTTGACCTTGTTGTGACTGTTAGTTGCCTGAAATCAGAAGCCCAGAAATACAAGAAGACTTTTTTCAGTTTTGATCAATGGTGAGCATAAACTTTGTTTATTTAAATAACAGTACATAGTTTAATGTTGATAATTCAAAGTGAACTTTTTACAACTTTTTCCTCAAGTTTCATGCTTATTTTCAGACCTCACTGCTCAAATAAACTACATAGTTTGTTGCTCTTTACCTACCAGCAGTTTAAGTTCTAAAGCCACTCCTACTGACCTGAGCTCAGATAAGTACCCTCCTGGGAAGTTTTAAGTTATTTGCTGACACACATTTGGATTAGGAAGGGTACACTTTGTGCAAAAGCAGACAAAGTGGGGATGTTCCTTTCCATGAAAGATCTTTGACCCTTGGTCTTTGCCCTGGTTGAGCATGTGTTTGTATGAGATGTGAAAGTGGACTGTCAGCTTTCCTTTTACAGAGAAACAAAAAGAGCTTTAGATGCACTGTGCAGAGAGATGATGACCAAGAGCCCCCTGAAGTCAGTAGGAAAATTCTCACAGGTTTAAGGGGCCTTGGATGAGGGTCAGAAAGAAGAGCCGTTGTGTGGGACCATAGGTAGGAAACAGTTTGTCTTTAGGGCTAAGTACAGGCAGTCAAAAAGCCAGAGGTGGAATTGATTCAATCTGTGCGGGTTTCTCTAAACTGTGTAGATTGGATCGGGAGAGAACAGAACACACGTCTCCTTCTGTGGGAGGGAGGAAACATGCCTGCATTGGCCAAGACCAGAAGTTGGGGGTGGGAGGGCGCTCCTGCATACCTCTCTGCCTGCCAGATGTTCCTGAAGGCAGCAGAGCCTACTTGAGCTTGTGATTGCCTGCGGAGCACATGCCCCCAATCCCTTGTTGTCACTGTGGATCCTCCCCACACTGCACTAGGCTTGCAGAGCAGGTCTTGGCATGTTTGGCAGCTGGGTTGGGGCGGCACGGGGGAAGCTGGAGCTGGGTGTGGGAGGGAACTGAGGCTTCAGCTTTGTCAGACCACAGCCCCTCTGCTCAGCTTTGACTATGGCTGGAGCAGGCAGAGGTGAGGTGTAGGGAGCCAACATGGACCCCTCAGGGCCTGTGTAGTGCTGGGCCAGGACAAAGCCTGGAGCTGGCGGGGGGAAGAGGGGTGTGAGGGGAGCCAAGATGGACACTTCCCTGACTTCCCTCAGACCAGTTTAACCTAAATTAGTTAGGTGTGATATTACATCTAAGCAGGTTTATCTTAAATCGGGTTCAGCCATTTCAAAACCAATTTATGTGTGCTGAACTTGCTGTTCTGTTATAGGTTTAAATGTGCTTCCAATCACCTATACTGGTTTAAGTGTAATATCTGTCTCTAGCCCAGAGCCTGAGAATGTGCTTTGCTGTTCTAGAAGCCAACATAGAAGACTTTGGTAGTAAGGGTCGATCTCCTACTTCTAAAAGTTGGACTGTTCTTCTGGTCCCATTGTGGTATTGGTGACAGAGCTATAGCACTATGTTGATGGTCTGGAACTGAGAAAATTTCATTTTCAAAAATCAAAACATGTATTAAACAGCTCATCCCCTGACCAGGATGTGTGAACAGAAGATAATTCTGTAGCTGAATGTATACATGTTGCTATTAATTTGAATTAATACAGTCATATTTAACATTTTTATGAATGCTTAGCTGTTTTCCATTAACCAGAAGGCATATTTAGATAAATGCTTAAAGCTTTGTTACTGATTTCCTTTTTTTATTTGATGTCACATATATTTAAGTACCAGACTTATCAGTTCTCCATCTCTCTTGCTGGGAAATAAATTTGCCACCAATTATACTTATTTGAATTAAACCAAAGCACAAATGAAACTTATTACTATGTACATACAATGGAACCAAACCTTTGATCTCAGTTTCATCTTTGTAAACTGAGCAGCTTTAATAACTTCAGTGAAGTCACTCCATATTTACACCAGTATAACTTAAATCAGAATCTGGACAGTCATGTTTAGTCTGCGAAGCATTTTGAGACTTTTGATGATGAAAGGTACCATAAAAATGTAAGTTACAGTGATTATTTCTTTTCTATATCCCACTTCACACAGTATGGTTGACCATATGTCCCAGAGCAGTTTATCCCACACTTTTCCTTAATTTTACCTACTTAACTAGATGATTATAGCATGCCTATGTAGTAAGCTCTACAGTTAAGGTTGAGGAGTCATTTCCAATTGAAACTCTTCTTTTTTAGTAATGTATACAGTTTGTAGACACATCTTGGATAATATGAATGAAATCTATTCAGCCAGTTTTGAATTAGAAAAACCTGGGAGCAAATGTTTTCCTCACTTTTAAGTCACCCATTCTTCTTGCTAGAAAACTATTCAAAAACAACTTAATGTCTGAACTTCAAATGTAACACAGACTCCTAAATAATAGTACCATATGCATTATTAATAAAGTTCAAACAAGGCTGGATAACCATAGCATAAGCCTGGGTACTTAGTAAAGGAGGACCCTGGAATGGAAACAGAGGCCCTGGATGCTCCAGCTGTGTGGAATAGAGTGAAATCAGGAGTCCCTTTATCTGCCTCACTTTACTCCCAATGGAAGATGCTGCTTCAGGGGCGGGGGTTAAACCACCAACAGCCAGGTAACCCTTCTCTGCCCCTGTAGTTGTTGTGGAATTAAGGGCTTTGCATTGTTGTTGGGCATATACATTTGTGGGGTTGTATGCTGAGTTGGATTGACCAGGCTGTTGTGTTGGTCACACCCCTCCTGGTAACAGTGTGTAGCCTTTATTCTGTTTCACGCTGCTGAAGTCTCGAGGTGCCCTGCCTCCAATTCCTGAACCCCAGGGTTTAAACCCTATCAGGTAAGAGTCTGCTGACAAGGGTCAAAGGTCTATCAGTTACACCATTTCAACAAGGTGCAGGGTATAGAATCATAGAAAATGAGGGTTGGAAGGAACCTCAGGAGGTCATCTACTTCAACCCCCTGCTCAAAGCACAACCATCTCTGACTACATCATTCCAGCCAAGGCTTTGTTGAGCCCTCTACTGGACTCTCTCCAACTTCCCATATCCTTTCTATAGTGGGGAGGCCCAAAACTGGACACAGTACTCCAGGTGTGGCCTCACCAGTGCTGAATAGAGAGGAAGAATTACTTCCCTTGATCTGCTGGCAGTGCTTCTACTAATGCAGCCCAGTATCCTGTTATCCTTCTTGGCAATGAGGGCACTTATCTAGCATATTGTCCACTGTAACCCCAAGGTCCTTTTCTGCAGAGCTGATGTGTATCTTCTACTTCCCTCAGCTTGGTGTCATCTGCAAACTTGCTGAGGGTGCACTGTATGCCATCTTCCAGGTCACTGGTGAAGATATTAGATATCAAATAAAACTGGCCCTAGGTTTGACCCCTGGGGTGCTCCACTTGATACTGGCTGCCAGCAAGACACTAACCCATTGATCACTACCCAGTGAGCCCAATGATCCATTCAGCTTTCTATCCACCTTACAGTCCATTCATCCAGCCCTTAACTTGTTTGCAAGAATGCTGTGGGAGACCACATTAAAAGCCTTGTTAAAGTCAGGGTATATCATGTCCACTGCTTTTCCTGCATCCATAAATCTAGTCATCTCATCACAGGAGGCAATCAAGTTGGTTAGGCATGACTTGGCCTTGGTGAATCCAAGCTGACTGTTCCTGATCACTTTCTTCTCCTCCAAGTGATTATAAGTGGATTCCATGAGGACCTGCTCCTTGATTTTTCCAGGGACTGAGGTGAGACTGACTGGTCTGTAGTTTCCTATATTCTTTTTCTTGTCTTTCTTAAAGATGGGCAATATGTGTGCCCTTTTCCAGTAGTCTGGGACCTCCCCAATTGCCATGAGTTTTCAAAGATAATGCTCAGCAGCTCTGCAATCAGATCAGCCAAGCCCCTTAGCACCCTCAGATGCATTTCATCCTGCCCCATGGACTTGTATACATTCAACTTTTCTAAATCATCCCTAATATGTCCTTTCACCACTGAGGGCTGCTCAAAACTACATTGTCTGGTGTAGTAGTCTGGGAGCTGATCTTGCCTGTGATGCCCAAGGTAAAAAAGGCATTGAGTACTTTAGCCTTTTCCTCATCATCTGTCACCAGGTTGCTTCCCCCATTCAGTAAGGGACCCCGATATTCCTCTTGTTGCTGACATATTTGTAGAAAACCTCCTTGTTACCTTTCTTGTCCCTTGCTAGCTGCAACTCCAATTGAGCTTTGGCCGACCTGATTTTATCCTGCATGTGCGATTAATATTTTTATACTCTTCCCAGGATACTGGGAGTGGAGGAGCTGGTTGGTTAATATAATGATAAATATAGACAAAAACTTACACCACATCAACACATGCCTTTGCTAATACTGTTCAACCATAGAAGTAGGCTGGAATTTTCCTGCAGATTTCAGAAGCTTATATGATCAGATTCCTTGTCAAGGTCTGTCAGTTTCAAAACTGCTTGTCTAAAATGGTCTAACTTTTTCACAATCACAAAAAAGACAAACTAAAAACATAGTTATACAACTTGAGGGTGCCAGAAATGTATGTAAGATAGCCATATATAGTAAGGGTGTTATTTCAGAGACAAATAAACTGTGTATAATGGAAAATATAGTAAAATAATAAAATGTGTAAGAGTGCAATGGGTAAAGCTGAGAAGTAAACTGAGCAATAAAATACCAAAAGAAGCTACTGAGCCTAGTATTCCACAGGGCTAGTTTTCATACTCATTAGCACACGGGGACCTTTGATTTCCTAGTGCAAATGATTAGGTTGACCAGTTACAACCTTTGGCATGTGCCAAAAGCAGTGTTTGAACCCTGGAGTGTTTGAATCCTGGAGTTGTTTAAACCACTCTGCTAATGTATACCTGAATGAAGTAGATAAGTAGTAAACTTAAGTTTAAGTTGTCAGGAGCAAAAACCCAGAAAACTGACCATTGCCATATGAAGTTACAATGAAAAACCAACATCTGTAATACATAAGGGATGTTTCAGGTCACATTGAAGACCCTGAAGCCGGGGAAGGATCCAAGGCGGGGGCAGCAGCATTTCTATTCATATAGTACTGAGAGAGTCAATTGACTTTGTGGCTTGTTATCATCTCCCTTATTCCTCCTAATCTCTCTACACAGGTGTTAATGACTCTATCCTTTTTAATGATTTTGATGTTTCACTCTTCAAACTATCCTTTCTTCTGCAATGTTGCTATTTGTTAGCCATTCCTGGAAATGTCTCTCTTCTATTTTACAGCTTTGCAGACTGTTTTTAGCTCTAACTAAAAACATTAACTGAGGTGTCGTAACATTAACTCAGGCGAAGAAATGACTGACAGTACAGTATTGGAGACACTGTCAAGATCCTGAAGAAGACTAGATTTTGTTTTATGAATCTGAACAAGAGATTTATGTGTAACTATAATGACTACAAGACTAATAATATAATACCCTTTGATTATGTTTAATTTTTTGTGTTTTTAAAATCTTTATATATTCTCTAGCCAATTAGTGCACCCAATAATTAAATTTGTCTTTTGCTTTGATTGTAAACTAACTAATAGAGTGCTAACTCCCTACCATTTTAGTAAAGTTTCTAGCTTCTCTTTAACTGGAAAAAAGTATGTGCTGTGTTATATGTGATGATATGCCACACCATCTGCACCCCCTATTTCAAAATCCTAGATCTGTCTATGCCCAGAGTGACAGTCCGTTCACTCATTCTGATTTGTGGTCAGTTAGGGTGTCTTTACATATGTTCCAGTGGTGGTGGTGGGGCACTTTAATTAAAGCGCCCACAGCATCTCCTTTATTCAGCATCCCGTGCTTCAAAATGGTAGAGCTTTAGTTAAAGTAATCCCACTGCCATTTTGAAGTGAACGGTGCTGAATACATAGATGTGGAGGTTGACTTGAGCAAACTAATTACCATGCTCCAGCAGACCTGATTAATTGAGTTTGCTTTGATGTACTGTAATTACAGCGTGTCGAAGTAGGATCCCTGCATACCTAAGGCAACCTATGTTCTGATTCAGGAATGCTTTTAAGTGTGTGATTATATTTACTTGAACCCAAGATGAGGTTTTTCCCCCCATTCAACACGAAGAAAAAAACCCTCATCTTGGATCTGAATACCATGTGTGTGTGGGGGGAGGCGGGGTAGGGGGCAGTGTTGACTCCAATTCTGGCCCTGACCCAGACACAGGGTTGGAGTCAGAGCCACAGCAGTCACATGCCCCCTGCAGCTGTTCTATCCCTGCCCCCTACAACCTCCATCTGCTCCCCCCACAACCTCTGCACCTCTGCCCCGCCACTGCTTACCATTAGGCATGGTTCCAGCCCCATTTAGGCTGGGGGTACAAGCACAGGATAACTCTGTCCCAGCCTGGCCACTCAGCAGCACTTGTGGTGGCAGCAGCTCCAGCATCCACCTCCTATGCCTGATGATAAGTGGCAGGGGGATAAAGAGCAGCAGGGGCAGAGGCTTTTAGGGGGCAGAAGCTGTGGGGGTAGGAGGTGGGATGCAGGGGAAATAGGCTGTGGGTGACAGAGGCTGTGGGATTCAGGCAGCAAGGCGGACAAGCACCATGGGTGGGGGGCAGGAGCCCTGGGGGGCATAGGCACTGGGGGGCAGGTGGCAGGGGAGGCAAGCAGGGCATAGATGGCTGCTATGGCTCTGACCATTAGCCCAGGTCAGGGCTGGAATTGGAGCCACAGCAGTCCTCTGCCCCTCCCCTTGGTACTGAAATCCAAGATGAGGGACTTTTTCTCCCATGTTGAATGGAGAAGAAACCTCATCTTGGATTCAAGTAAATATGGTAATCACATACTTAGAAGTTTTTCAGAATCAGAACTAACTGACCTAAAATCAGAATGAATGGACTGAGCATCACACTAGGTATGGGGACATAGGATTTTGGAAAGCATGATGCAGATGGTGTGGCACATCATCAAATATAACACTTTTCTCCAGTTAAAGAGAAGCTAGAAACTTTACCACACCTGAGTTAACAAACCCTCCTGCCACCTGCCCCACTCTACTACTGCTGCTGCTTTCCCTGCTGTAGCGGTGTGTGGTGGGAGGAGAGGGAAGATTTAAAATTACCCTTTCATAATTAGATTTTATCCGTGGAAAATTAAAATATATTTATAATTTTTCCATGTCTACATTCTAATGAATGTATCGGGGGGTTGTCTTAAATTTGAAGTTGTCTCATACTCTGGTAAATATGGTAGTTTAAAGCACATGCCTACTTTCTTTGGCAATGAATGGGTCTGCTTTCCTGAACTAAGGCACATAAGTCTATGGAATTAGTCTCAGACTTAAGGTTTTGAGTTTTAATTATAAAAAAATAACTTGTTACTCAGAAACAGTTTTCATTGTTCAGAGACAGAAGTCAGTCTGCTGTCCCCTAAGTTGCTTTGTAAATATGAAAGGAGTGTTTAATAGCATTCTATAGCTTATAGCTTTTCCTGTGTTAAGTGAAAGAGTGGTCTCTGAATAAAAAATGGTGACTGGGTAGAAAAGGCCAACTAAGGATCAGATAAATACTTTGAATACAAATTATTTAAAATTATAACTGATAAAAAAATTATAATTAAAATTAGTCACAATTTCTATAAAAGAAGCACCAAATTTCAGAAAAAAAATAAACTGTAAAAATCAGAAAATGTGCATATTGATCTGTAGTTTAAGGATTCACAACAGCAGTTGCCCTGTAGTGGTATTATAGTTTAAAGCCTAATGGCAAAAAAGCAAACTGCAGTAGTACACATCGAAGAAAGGCACACACAGTATTTTTCACTAGTGATAAGCATATACAATTTTGTATCTTGGGCTGTGTGGTAGGTCTAGTAAATCAATGTGCCCAACTGAGTCTCTTTAAAAATAACAACATCCATTTATGATTGTGCCATAAAAATTGATATCCGAAATGCATTTATGACTTGTATATGCTTCACACATGGTCTTGTTTTATTTACAGCAGCTGTGATAAGAAACTTTCCTACTGACTGTTAATGGTGTAAGACAACTGCTCCACAGGCATCTGTCACTAGACCACATTGCAACCTTTCTTTGCTGCCACTGCTAGTCAGTTCAGACAGCATTTCAGTTTGTCTTTTTACATTGCTTACAAAGCGCACAACCATTTCTGCATTAGTAAGTGTCCAAATGAGTCTTTACTGCAAATCTTTCCCTGGCCTATAAATTTCCCCTAGGTTTTGCCCTGAAAAAGAGCTGTATTATGCAAACAGGAAATATATAGAAACTTGTTAATTGCTGCTTTATTTTTCCTTGTGCGGTAATGTACACTGCTTTTCTTATTGTCACCACTGGTATCAAGTTACATTATAATGCCCTGATACCTGAGAAGTCTTTAAATGGTACGCTGTTTCAGAGTGGGAAAATAATTACAGCTCAGTTCTATTGGTAGAATATTGCTGTTTTAACTTGCATGCAGATACTGACAAAAAGGGATAGCATTACTTTGCAAAATGATAAAGGTAGCTTGAGGGACTACTTTTCTGTGAGGAGACACTTAGTTGAGTCCTCCAAGTCTCTGTTTTGTCACTCCCTCTGTTCAGCATATATGTAAAGACAGATACTGAAATGATTTGAGCGTACTGGCATCCATATGTGCATGCCAACACTATCTCTTGCTGTCACTGGAGATGAATACTCTCCCAAGGCCTAGCTGAAATGGCAGCACAGTGGGGTGAGACTGAGTTGGCTGAAATTTAGTGCCAAAAAGATGGAGATGATGCTTTAGGGATAGGAAAAGATATGGATAGTTCCTACCATCAATTTTTGAGAGTTGCCTTTTCATTGTCCAAGAAGGTAAGTATTTGACAGGGATTGTGGAGTCTCAATTGGCATTGGAAGTCAATACCATACTATTTTGTTCTGTAACAAAGTATCCATAGCCTTTTTTGCATAAGGATCTTGTCACATTTATTCATAACTTTGTGACTTTTAGACTGGATTACTGCACGACACTATTTGGGCCTACAGTTTGTACTGTAAGGTAAAATGGTACAGAATGTAAAAACTTGTTTGCTAGATAATAGGAATTAAATACATGGGTTTTCAACTGCTACCTTGGCTTCCTGTGCACTTCCCAAAACCATTCAAAGTCCTGAACTGAATCTAATAAAGCATAGTTGACATAGGTCCAGGGTATCTGAGAGACTTTCTCTCACCATGATCTGCTACAGCTTTGAGGTCAGCTGCCAAGGTTGAGCTAATAGTTACTGGATTTAAATACCAGTGGGCCAATACTGGAATTTTCTATAGATGACCATAGAATATTTTGGCTCAATGGATTCTGCATTTGTTGACTTTCAGAACTCAGCGTGAAGCTCATTTCTTTTCTCAAACATTTCCTGAAGGGGATGAGGAATGTATGTTTCTGAGGGAGGTTGGTTCCCTTTTCTTTTTTTGCTGAGAAGAAGAAGTTTTGGGGTGATTTGCATGCATCCTCAACCACATGAAAAGAACATTTTATTAATCTAGCAAATAATGTACAAGTAATTGTCATAGTTTTATATATCATACTAAGAAACTTCGGTCATAACTGAAACTACATCTGTTGAGGGGGTGAGGATGTGCAAAGTGTGTCCAACAGGAGCAGCCATTTATTCTTGCTCTTTTGCACCTCTCTGAAAGTGGTTCTATCTCCACTTATTTTCTTTGGGAAACTCCCACCTTCCTCTCAAGTTTAATTCTAGTTTTAATACATACTGCTAGCAGTCAAGAGCTCTGACCACTGTGACTGTCTTATGTATATATCCCTGGGCCCATCTGTGAATATTTATTTTCCACTTTGCTATTAACAGCCTCTTTGGGCATACAGCAAAACATGACCTGACCCTTGCTGATGCCTTTAGGTACTAACAGCCAGATCCAATAAAGGATTTACATGCCTAAAAGTTAGGTATCTCATCACCTACATTTTAGGTGTCTGTGCCCCAGACTGGAATTCAAAACCCAGAGTTAAGTGCCTAGACTCCCCATACAATTCATGGAAAGAACTAGCTATCTTAGAAATGTGATCCAAAAGAATGAACACATGGAGTAGGCAAACACCTAGAGCTAGCCAATGGGAAAGGGCTCCAGACCATATTTTTCAAGGGAAATTTCTCCAGTTCAGCTGTGCAACAGGTATGAGAAACTTGCACCCCTGGTGGAGGAAGGACTGGTGGAGAAAGGACTGGAGGCACTTGATTCAGAGGAGAAAAGGAGGCAAGTTCCTGATCAGAAGAGGAGATGTAGGATGGTGGTAGTGGGCAATTCTCTTCTGAGGGGGATGGAGTGTGCCATCTGCTGACCAGATCCCTTTGCATGGGAGGTCTGCTGGCTTCCAGGGGCCTGTATCTGGGATGTGATGGAGAGGATTACAAAGCTCATCCAGTCCTCTGACTGCTACCCCTGCTGCTCATCCATGTGGGCATGAATGACTTGGCCAGGAACAACCCTGGGTGGGTCATGAATGACTACAAGGCTCTGATTTGGGGGCACAGGTGGTTTTCTCTTCCATCCTCCCAGCCAGAGGTCAGGGCCATAGTAAGGATTTTAGATTTTATGATCATGGAATTCTGTTCCAGGATAGAGGGTTGTTGGGAAGAGATGGCATTCACCTCACACCAAGGAAGAAGAAATTGTTTTCTTTCAGGATGCCTGGCTTGCAGAAGAGGGCTTTAAAAATAAGTGTGTTGGGGCATGGGTGTACAGATGGGAATGTAAGCTGGGGTACAGACAAGCAGAAAGGATGCAGAGAGCAGTCAGGAAGGTGTTGAAATGTTGGAATGACATTGGGACTGTGGGGAACTGGGTGTTGTCAAAGGGGGACTTAAGTGTCTATATACAAACTCTAGGAATATGGGGAATAAGCAGGAGGAACTGGCACTCCTGCTAACAAATAGGAAATGTAATCTTGTTGGAATAACGAAGACCCAGTGGGATGCCAGACTTGACTGGGCTGTATTCATGGAGGGCTCCAGGGAAGAAGGGAGGAGGTGTAGCTCTCTATGTAAAGGACCAGTATGCCTCCTCAGAGACCCAAACTGGTTCGACAGAAGGGCGACTTGAGTCCCTGTGGGTCAAGATCTGAGGGGGAGAGGGGAGAATGAGGAGAAGGGCACTTGATGGTAGTTGTCTACTACAGACTGCCACATGAGGAGGAGGAGCTGGATCTGGAATTTTCCAGAGAACCCATGGAGGCTGCATATTGAAGGGACATGGTTATCATGGGTCATCTCAATTACCCTGACATCTGCTAAAAGGAGCACTCGGCCAGATCTGACTGGTCACAAAGGATTTTGACCTGTGTGGAAGAATATTAAGTACAGGAGGTAAACAGGCAAACCAAGGGGAAGGCTTTGTCAGATTTGGATCTAGCCAAAGGGGACGACCTAGTGGGAGATTTGAGGATTCAAGGTAATCTGGGAGACAGTGATTATGAGATGATAGAATTCTCTATCTGTCATAGGGCAGGAAAGTCAGCCGGTAGGGAGGAGGCACTTCACTTTAGGATATCTGACTTCAATGAGCTTAGGAAAATAGTGGGAGAGACTCTATGGGGAGAGGAACTGGAGAGGAACTGGAGACGAAGGGAGTTCAGGGAGGGTGGTCGTTCCTCAAAGGAGCAATCCTCCGAGCGTAGAAAAGGTCCATTCCTGTATGCAGGAAATGTTCTCCCGTAAAGGGGCGAGGAGGATTTCTTGCCTTACCAGAGGAGTCAAGGACTGCTTAAAAAAGAAAAAGGAGGCTTACAGATAGTGGAAACAAGGGGTAGTCACCAAGAAGGAATATACAACTATAGCCTGTATTTGTAAGAAGAGGATAAGGAAGGTGGGGGCAGCAACTGAGATGAGGCTGGCCACCAAAATCAAGGACAATACAAAGTCATTCTTCAGGTATATAGGGAGCAGGAGGAAGACCAAGGGAAATGTGGGGACCTTGCAAAATGGGATGGGACAGCAGATAACAGACAGTCAGGAGAAAGCTGAACTCTTTAATGAATACTTTTTGTCAGTGTTCCTGCATAAAAATGGTGGTTGCCTGCCTAGTTGTATACTGGATGGATGTGGGGAAGAACAAGGGGTGCCAACCAATGGTCAGTGTTGAACTGATGAGAGACCACTTGGACCAGTTGAAAATCAAGTCAGCAGGACTGGATGGACTACACCTGAGAGTGATGAGGGAATTGGCTGGAATCATTGTGGGACCACTGGTGGAGGTATGTGAAGACTTATGATGCTTGGGAGATGTCCTGGAAGACTGGAAAAGGACCAATATCCAAGCATGGTTTCATTGTGTGCATGTCATGTACCAGTCCCATCTCCTTCTACGATCAAGTAACAAACCACTTAGATGTGGGAGACATGGTTGATGTTATATACTTGGACTTTAAAAGGCCTTTGATATGGTCTCCCATGCTGCTTTTATAAAAAAAACTGGGTGATTGTGGACTGGCAGAGTCCATGATCAGGTGGGGTGTGACCTGGCTAAGGGGTCAAACCCAGAGAATGTTAGTGGATAGGTCTATATCATCTTGGTGAGAGGTGGTTAGTGGTGTCCCACAGGGTTCAGTTCTTGGCCTCATGCTGTTCAACATGCTTATTAATAGCTAACATGATTTCGAAGAGGATGTGGACAGTGCGCTGGCTAAGTTTGCAGATGATACTAAGTTACAGGAAAAAGTGGTCACATTAGGGGATAGGATGCAGAGGACCTGAAGAAGCTGGAAAGGTAGGCAGAATGGAACTGGATGCAGTTCAGTAAGGATAAATACAGAATGCTTCATCTGGGGAGAAGCAACCACTGACATGAATATAGATGAAAGGAACCTTCGGATTATGGTTGATCACAGGATGAACATGATCCGCCAGTGCAATGCTGTAGCCAACAGAGCTAATAGCATATTGAGATGTATTAGCTGATGTGTCGTGAGCAGGGCTAAGGAAGTGATACTTCCTCTCTACTCGGTGCTGGTGAGACTCCAGCTGGAGTACTGTCCAGTTCTGGGTGCCACATTTCAAAAAAGACAGGGAGAATCTTGAAAGGGTCCAGAGAAAGGCCACAAGAATGATTAAGGTCTTGAAGGACAAACCTTACGAGGAAAGACTAAGGGATCTTGAACTGTTCAGCCTAAGGAAGAGAAGACTGAGGGAGGAAATGGTGGCTGTCTATTAGGGCTATGTGAAGTTTCAGTCCATGATTCAATTCACCCCGATTCAGTGACCAAATCTTTCAATCCAAATTAAATCAGGAGACATTTTAATGTCTCCAAATCAAATTGGAACCCTCCAAATTGATTCAGAGAGATGAAGAAAGATTTGGCGACTCGGACATAGACACAACTTTAAATGTTTTTTCTACATACCTCAAGGTACCAGGCAGCTCATGAATGCTGTGACGGCTGGGCTGGATGGAGTGAGCCACAGGAGCATGAGGGGCTCTGCAGTGTGCTTGATACTTCCAGTCCATTTCCAGGTCCTCTGAGGAGCACACTGGGAGGCCCCTAGAGACTCCAGCTCAGCAACTGGTGCCTCCTGAATCTGAGGGAGCACCCAGGGTCCCCCAGTGGCCAATTGCTGAGCCAGGGGGGCGTGGCTGCCCCCCCCCACCCCGTGTGGTGGACCCAAAAGTGGGCTGGAAGTATTTTTAGTTTACTTCCCGGTTTGCTGCCAAGCACATGGGCCCCAACCCCACCTGCAGTCCTGTGGGATGCTCCATCCACCCCAGCATCACAGCATTCACAAGCTGTGCCTGGTACCTCGAGGTACATAGAAAAAAACTTTTAAATCTGTGTCTATGGCCAAATCGCTAATTCTCCAAATCAGCATTGATCTTCAGATTCAGATTCACTGAATCAAATTGGAGACAGTGATCTGAATCAACAAGTGGAATCAATGTCCCCAATTTGGGCCTACTGTCTATAAGTATGTAAGGGGTGAATATCGGGAGCTGGGAGAAAAACTGTTCACTAGGCTGCCCCAGGGGAGGACACTGAGCAACGGTCATAAACTTTTAGAGGCTGGTTTCAGGTTGAATGTCAAGAACTTCTTTATGGTAAGGGTGACCAGAATCTGGAATATACTTCCCAATGAGGTGTTTTAAAATGTATTAAAAAGTCTAGTTAAGACACCAAAATTAAGACTTCATCCTCCTGTTTGAGCACCAGTCTTTTGCCTAGACGTTTTAATGCATCTTACATTAAACAGTCATTGGATAAATAACAGAAATAATCCTGAGAGCAGGGACTGGCATGCAGGACCTCCCCCTGTCATCTGATTGCCCTAGTTACTAGGTTATAGAATCAGGCTTCTTGCTTATTTTGCTTTTGGTCCTTGAATCTTGTATTCCTTTCTTGTGGCTCTTCTTCAATAGGCAGGGTGGATGATCTTTTTCTAGATTAGCCCATAGCCTGCTGGTTATCTCCTGGGTAGTGGAAGATGTGGGCTTGAATCCTCTTGAATTGAAGAGGAAAATAAATTCAGGTTCCCTACTTTCTGGGTGAGAG
This sequence comes from Caiman crocodilus, assembly GCA_030014935.1. NCBI lineage: Eukaryota > Metazoa > Chordata > Crocodylia > Alligatoridae > Caiman > Caiman crocodilus. The sequence goes on from JAGPOW010003648.1 coordinate 71,975,210, forward strand.
CACTAACTACTTGGATATTATAGAAAAGGTGGGTAGTAGCACATTCTCTGAATTTATTTTTGAATGAAAGTACCTGTGGCTTCTGTCATGGGCAACTGGTGCTGCCTTAGTCAGGGGGAAACGTGCCTCTGGCACTCTCAGAGGGTGCATGTGTACCTCTGTGCACCCTGTACATGTCACCACTGGCTTCTGTGCTTTGAGCTGAACTCAGTACTGCTCATATGAGTCAACCCTGCTAAGAGCATATCCATCAGAACATATGCCCCACAGGGGATTTAGGCATACCTCTATCTATGGGGTTGTTGCCCTGTACGGTCAGGCCAATTTTCAGGATCTCAATATTTTGCTGTTAGACAGGAGGGTGTGGTGTACAGTTGCACATGCACACACTCAAAAATCAATTAGGTGCATATACACACTCTAGGTGCATGCACCCCCACCAGACATGCACACACACACTACCAATTCAGGCAAATACACATCCAAAATTACCAGTTTAGGCAAATGCACACCTATCACCAATTCAAGCACCTACACACACTATACAGATCAAAAGAAATTAGACCAGAATCAATTATCAATACCTGCACACCAAATATATATACACAAATCACTGATTTGTATATCATGCACACAGTGGCATTCGTGTATATCAGTTCACATACATACCACTCACCTACACATACACACAGGTGAGTTCCTAACTTGGGTTGTGGTGTGTATGTATGTGCTTGGTGTACTTGGGATACCTGGGGGAAGGTTAAGGTAAGAAAGAGAGTGAAAGTGTAGGGGGTGAAAGTTGCTGGGACCAGGATTAGAACTGATAGACTAGGGAGAGCTAGGCTGAGGAGCTGAGGTTTGAACTTACTTTAGGTTACTGCTGGTGGAGACTGAGATGAAAGTTGCCAGTGCCAAGATTAGAACCGGCAGACTGGAGGGGAGTTAGGGTAACTTAAGGTTAATTGGTGTTAATTGAAAGCAGAAAGCTGACAGAGCAAAGGAATAATGCTAGAGAGAAGCCGGGAGGCTGGAGCTGGAGCAAAGAGGCTACAGGGGAGCCAAGAGGTACATGGGGAGAGGAAAACGGAGCGGGGCTGGGGGGCGGGGTAGGCTGGAGAACACAGAGAGAGAGTGAAAGTGTAGTCAGAGAGAGATAGGGAATGGGAAGAGGTGGCAAGAGGCAAAAAGTGGCGGGAACAGGGCTGAGAGTGAGAGTCTGCAGAAAGCAACAGGGCTAAAAGTCTGCAGAAAAGGGACAGAGAGGAGGCAAAAGATGGTGGGAAAAGGCCTGAGAGCTGAAAGAGAGAGGGAGACAGAGACTGGAATTTAAGATAGGGGAGGGACCGGGGCTCAGTAAAACGCAACTCAACTCGAGGTTACAAATGACAGTAGTTTTACTGAACAGGGGAGATGGTGACATGATATCTTATTGGTTCCTTCACACACATACCCACATCCACACCCAAAATGGCAGCAAAAAAATGGCAGCAGGGGTTAAAGAGGCTTGGTGCAGGGTCTGAAGTCCGGGGGCCAGAGGTAGAGTCCAAATTGGAGGAGGAAATATGCAGGTGATATCTACCTATCCCAGGCTGAAAGTGGGTCCTCAATGGCCAGTCGGGGTCTCCTTTGGCTTGGTGTTGTCCAGAAGGGGTTGCCGACAGTGCCTCTGGAGTGGATAGGTGGTGTGGCACGGTGCTGGTCCAGAGGGAAATGGCATTCCTAAGGAGTCAGTCTTCTCTTCGCTACACTTTTTTATAGGGCAATAAAATTGCCTCCTGATGAGGCAATCTTATGATCTCCTATGGGGAGGGCCTGTCCAGGCAAGGTCAGTCCTGTTCCAGAGGGTTTCCAGGTGTTCATACTGAGCACGTGCAGCCTGACACAATGGTGGGTTGCCTCATCTTTGACGAGCTTTAGTTCAAGTATCGCTACTGCCATTTTTAAGCATGGGGACCCTGATACACAAGACACAAGAGGCTGCTGGAGCACAGCAATTGCCACGCTACAGCAGACAAAATTAATCAAGTCTACTCTGACACACTGGAATTCCAGCTCATTGGAGCAGCCTCTGTGCTTGTGTATAGGAGCCCTTGATCTCAGTGGCAGGGTTAGGAGAGAACTAGATGTAAACATTAGGGTAGTTTGGGACATGTGCAGAGGGTAGAATTGCTGGTCCATAAAGAAATTCTTCCTTACATCCAACCTGAAACCATCCTCTAACAGTTTATGGCCATTGCTCAATGTCCTCCCTTGGGGCAGCCTAGTGAACAGTTTTTCTCCCAGCTCCCAATATTCACCCCTTTACATACTTACGGACCAGAAGCAGGCAATTATTTCAGGTGGAGGGCTGCTTATCCAGTTTTGGCAAGCTGTCAAGGGCCTCATGGGTAGCTCTGCCCCTTGACAGATGCCCTGCCCCTGGTCACCATCTTGGGACCAATGTTTCAGGGCCAGCACTGGTGGAGCCCAGAGCAGGGTGCAGGCTGGCCAGGGTCTGTGGAGCTGGGCTGGGCTGCACAGGGAGATGGGGGAGCTGGCTTGGCTCCATAGAGCCCCTACCTGCTAGGACCCTGCACTCCTGCTGCCCTGCTCTGGGCCCCAGTGGCACTGGCCCCAGGAAACCGGTGTGGGCCCCATGCAACTGCTCACTCCCAGTGCCCCCCTAGTCCCGTGGTACAGGCTGGGGCGGGCAGCAAGCAGCCCCAACACTCTGCTCCATGGCAGGGAATGAGCTGGTGCGGAGCGCAGGGAAATGCAGCCCCTCCCCTGCCCTACGGCCAGTGCTCCCTGTTGCAGCTGCTTGCAGCCCATGTGGGGCTGTCCTGAGCAGGCACAGGTGGGGACTGGGGTGAAGAAGCAGCAGATATTTGCAGCTGGTCCAGGTTGTGGGTAGCTGTTGACAGTTACAGAGCCTAGGTTAGGAGGCAGGGGCTTTGGGTTGGGGGCAAGGGGCAGCAGGGCTGGGGGGCAGCAGGCAGCAGGGCTGAGGGGCAGGAACCTTGGGAGGGGGGCAAGCAGGGCAGCCTGCCATGTACCCCTGCCCTCATTTTGTTTTGAGCAGGCACAGGCAGCCCCAGGCAAGCTGCAAGTGGCTGCAGTGTGGGGCACCAGGCACGGGGCAGATGAGGGGCTGTTTTTCCTGTGCTCAGCACCAGCTTGTAACCCACCCCCGTTACCAGCCTGGGCCTCGCACCAGCTCTGGGCCTGCCTATCAGGGCTGCACATGGTGGCAGCAGCTGTGGCCCCCTCGCTTGCTGCACCTGGCGGTGTTTGCCACTGATGCCTCTGGGTTGCCACACACACAAGCTCTGGGTGGGCAGCAGTAGCAAACACTGCCTGGCGCAGCAAATGGGGGGGTGTATCTGCTGCTGGTGTGGAGCATGGGGAAAAGTGGCCCCTCACCTGCCCGGTGGCCAGTGCCCTGCACTGCAGCCACTCACAGGCTGCCTGGGGCTGCTTGTGCTTGCTCAGGACAGCTCTGTGTGGGCTGCAAGTGGCTGCAGCAGGGAGCACCAATCATGGGGTGGGGAAGGGACTGCTTTTCCCTGGGCTCCTTCCCTGCCTCTCACTGCTGGGGCTTCTGGCTGGGGGGGTGGAGCCAGGTGGGCCCTGCTGTGCTTCTGGATATCTGAGTCCCTGTACAGACAAAATGTTTATGCTGGTGGACTTGGCATTGCACCAAGGTAAAATGAAGCAGGCAGATATAATCCAAACCACTAAACAGGGGTAACTTCACCCAGTTCTTTAGAGAATTACCCCTAAAAGAACTGGATGTAAACTCTTCCAGCATAAATGTTGTGTGTTTATGCCTATCTCAGGACTAACTGCTTACAAATCATAGAGGAGAAGGGCTGGGAGAGAGCTACAGCCAGAAATCATTTAATCCAACCTCCTGCCTGAGACTATTACCTGTTCCTCCACTGTCCAGCAGCGAGACACAAAAAACAGTGTGCCAATGTCTAGTGTGTGCAGCTACCCTGGGTTAGCTGCATGTCTATGCATACCTGATCCTGGGGTCATTTACATGTGTATACAAACACAGTATAGAGTACATTGGGAGTATATGTTTGTCTGTTTCTTGTCACACCTCCCAAGCAGCCTCACCCAAAGAGTGTGCCTTTTCCCATATGGGAAGGCCACCATCGAAGATGATTATTTTTAGAGGAAACCAACTCAGTGACTGTTTTCCTGCTTCTTTTTGAGAAAAAGTGTGAATGTATTTGCAACGTCAACAGCAGGAAGCTAGGCAGCACTAAAATATGAAAGGCATATTGTGTGATAAAACAGAGCTGAGTAGATTGAAAATTTAGTTTACAGAGATGCTTTCTTTCATCTTTACCATGAATAATCACTCTGAAATGTGGGAGCTATGCAGGAGATAAACAGAGATGCTTCCATAGCATCCAGAATAACAATTCCTGAATTCCTGTTCATTTCTGAAGTTCTAGTGGGTCAGTCACTGCTTCTTCAGGAAAACTGAGAGGAAGATAAAAACTCCACTCAAAAAAGTCTTCTCCTCCTCCCTGCGACCACCACCCCCCATGGCCCAGAGAGTATAATGAACAACTCATCAAACATCTTGAAAAGCAATCAGTAGGTGGTGGAATATTTTATTAGGTTGGTATTTCTGATCAGCTAAAATTATTGATATTACAAAACAGAAAACATCCTTGGAGGTCCGTATTTCTATTAAGATGGCAAATCCTTATGTTGAATTGCATGGTTTCCAGGTAACAAATACATTTTGCTTCTGTGCTGTAAGTTTATGTAGGGAGAAGCATCCTGTCAGGATGAAAAGGAACTAAAAAGGGACAGGAAGAAGAATGGCTATGACAGGACAAAATCAAATAGCAAGAAGTGTACAGAATGAGCTTTATTGCTACTCAGAGCCAAATCCTGTTTGCCTTCATCACAGGAATAGCCCCAGGGAAATGAATGAGGGAAATTTGTGTGAATAAGACAAAAGCAGGATTTACCTCTAAATCAGATCTATTTATCAAAGTACCTTAAAAGTTGAAAATCTATCAAGCTTCAATTAAAAACAGTTAAAACAACAGTAATTTATTTGCAGGCCTGCCAAATGTCTGCAGGCTTCAGGTGATTTATTGTAGAACCAATAAGCAATGAACTTAGAAGTCTGCCTTTCTGTCTTTCCATGCCTAACAGAAGAACCTTCACAAGACCTTGGCACTTGTCAGATTTAAATCCTTAGGGCAGTATTTCTCACCTCAGGTGCAAAATTCACCACTTCCTTGTGAAAATCAGTATGGCTGAGAATTAGGTGGACTGAGCAGAGTTCTGTGGCTCCTATTTATATTAGATTCTTTATGTGGGTTTGTGTTTGTGTTCAGCAGTGTCAGAGCTAAGGGAAACAGCTAATTCTTCTCTGTCCTGTTTTCAAATGAGCCTAATAATAACGGTGCATCATAGTGCGATCTGGACATGCGTAATCTTCATGCTACTTTTAAAAATAATTCTTTCACTCCTACACTTTCAGCTTCTTTGAAACATAATGAATTGAAATTAAATGTAAATGCCAGCAATATTTCAAAAGGAGACTAAAGCACAATGCCTTGTCTCTAATTAGTTTTCCAGTGTGTGGCCTGTAAACTTGATGATAAATGAAGCAATTAGCCATCAGTGGCTTCAATTAGAATGCAATAAAAGTGGTAACAAATAAAGACAGCAGTGAGGAAATTTGCTCGGAAAAGTGCTGCCTTTAGTTGGCTCCATCATTGCCCAATAGTTGTAGATAATTTACTCATGTGTTCATTGTTTATTGGGATAGATTTAAGTATTTAATTATTTGAGTAACTTTGAAAAGAAAGCAGTAAGACTAGATATGCTGGAATCAGCCCTACATTATTCCTTTCTGGTAACCCACTGTAGACCTCAATATTAAATAAATTACTTTTGACAATGTTTTTTTAAAGAATTGTAGCTATATTAAATCTCTGAGAAAAATGACACATGTTTTTATTACTTTTCCACTTTGGAACAGGAATTGATTATATCAGTTTGGATAATTTATTCCTTGGAATTGTGTAGTGTGGCAGGGAAACAGGGCGGGGGTGATTAACCCCTAGATTCGAACAGCCTGGGGACGAAAAGGTTATGGAACTTTGTTTCCTTTTTCCTCTACTTCTTCTCGTTCAAGAAAAATCCAAAAAGACAATGTAACAAATAAATGTTTTACTCACACTGTTGAAGTACACAGCGTAGGCACCTTCTGTAAAAGTTGCACCAGGTAGCACATAAATGCTCTATTCACACTTCCGCGCCTGCAGTTCCCCTTTACAACAACTCCAAAACGAAACCTACGGGGAACTTGTGAGCTCTTCGCACATCTGAATGATGTATTTAGCCATGATGGGGGCGTCCGGGGGGAAAGGGATGCCATGGATGCAGGATCTCCAGTGAGGGTGATCGGGCCTCTCCAATGCTGTGTGGGTCCCGCCTTCTTTTTCACGGGGTTTGCTTTTTATACTGCTGCAATAGCCAATAGGATTAAGACCTTTTTGGCGCACTAAGCGAATTACATGAGTTGGGAATTCTGTTGCATGCACTGATCGCGTGGCTATTAGGCTGCGTCTGCTACTTCCCCCACGCCGTGACCACAACTTGGTCTCATGTCTGGCGTTTGGCTTTTCTTTACCACATGTAGGACCTATCCTTTTTGAATGCCCAAGTACTTCACAGTTAAATTAAAAACGTTCACTTAACCTCCTATTTTAGTGGCTTTTTTCGATGAAAAAGCTGAGGTACAGGGACATGGCTTACCAACCCATAGTATAAATTAGCAGAAAAGCCAGAAAACAAAACTAGAATTTTTGATTTCCTGCCCCACATTCATGATCTCATTCCCTTCTAAAGATCTACCCTTCCAATCTTTACTTAGTCCTGTGTTTGGAGCATAACTACTTGATGCTGGTATATAAGGAAAAACAAACAGTAACTATTATAATGCCTCCTTGTATGCTTGTCTGTTTTGGCTAGGGGCATGGGAACACAAGGTACAGTCAGATAACTTGCTCTAGGTCAGCTACTCTCTAGAAATTGCCCATTGATGTACTCATGCCTGTTAATTCTTGCATGTATACTATGAATGTAAATATAAGGTAGCTTATATTAGTTTGATCGAGGGGAGTATACACAGGCAATTACTGCAAAATAGTTCATACCCAAAGGGCAAAGTTACATGTTACACTTAGACCATATTCAATCTGTGGGATGTTAGATGTTGTTAAAATTAGAATGTGCTGTGAGAAGTTGCACATTTAGAGTTAATACCATTTCTTGCTTGCGCAACTCTGACTTGCCACTAGAGGGCTGGTGAGCAGGGGCATGGCTAGAAGCCAGGACACCTGGGCTCTATCCTTGTTCCATGGAGAGGGGAGGGGGGCTGGGTGTGATGCATTGTGGGATGCTGGAGGACTGCACATTGCTTGTTTTATCTCTGTGGAGCGGATAGAAATTACACTAACATGATATAAGTATCACCACCCAAAATTAACCCTTGCCTAAAGTGATGTAACTTTGAGACACTCAGCATTAGTTAGCAAGTGTTAACAGGAGGACTTCTGGAGTTTAAATATCCTTAGTGTGGTCTAAGTGTAACATGTAACTTCATCATTAGCTTACCTTGCTGTTACTACATACTTATGTTGTAGTACTTCATTTGAAAATACTCCCATTGACAAATAAACTACCAGTCCATGTTTGTAAAGGTTTGAAGCCTTTGTCACATACACAAACCCTCTGCTTGTGCTGCCACATGCATTCTATCTGTTAGTAAAATCTTGTTTATTTATTTTACCAAAATAAATTAATTTAGTCTCTTTCATAAATAATTTGGAAAACTGTTGAAGTACAGGGTTATAATTAAGATAAAATGATGTGTTAAAACACAAGGGATTTACAAATTAGGGTTTAAATGTCTAATTAGGTGAGTTTGTTATTGAAAACAAGAAGCCAGTTTGCCATAACCATAGAATAATTTGTCTTCACCTTTGTATGCCAGTGCAAAACAATGCATCCTGTTCATTCCATAGTGCCTGATGGGGGTACAATGAGAAAAGTATTATAATTCAGTTCTCCAAACTGAGTCTCCTTTAGAGATTGATAGCAGTGCTACCCTCAGTGAATAAATTGCTTGTTTCATTCCAGCAGCCATGAAATCCTATGACACATATGAGGAGCAGTAGAGGAAACAAAATTGCTCTGCATTCCTTCACTGAAAAGAAATATTGTTGTGAAAATAGTGGTAGTGTGATTCAGAACTGGATTTGAAAGAGTTGGTAGAGAACCCCATTAAAATAATATCTGTGTTGATTGTTTCATATTTAGAGATAGGGAAAAAACAGCCCATTTATTTCTTAGAAAACTGTCTTTTATGCATTTGCTTTCCTAAGTTCTATTGTGACAGTCTAGGGAATCTGTCTATACAACTAATGAGCTCTGGTTGATATTCTGAAATTGTATCACTCAGTGCCTTTGGCTGTGTGTAGCCACCATGGGCTGGAAAGTCCAGATTCTTCAGTTCTGGGCTAAAGACTGCAGTTGGTCATTAAATCTTAATGGGTGCATCTACACAAGATGCTTTCTGTGGAGTTGCCTAATTAGCTTTGCTAATTAGGAGCTCATTAGTCTCACTGGGTGTGTCTACAAAAGACACTGACTGCACAGTAACCTAATATTACTGCGCATCAGCATGTCACAGCACTAAGTGCTAATACACTACTGTGCAGTAGTATTAGGCTAATGCACATGAATGTCACTTAAAAGACATTTGCCAGTGCTACTGCACAGTAACTCTGATTACTGCACATTGATTTTGTACTTGCTTATACAAATACTAAATAAATGTGCAGTAACCATTGAGCAGACGCTTCTTGTGTAGATGCTCCCACTGTCTACGTGAACAGTGCTATTAAATCAGAGAAAACTTATTATCTCTGCCATAGGATAGTACTAACCACCACAAGTACTATTTTAAAGCTAGCCCAGCAAGGTAGCACCCTCATGCCCCAGCGAGCCCATCGGTAGCACATAGAGCTGGGAGGGAACAGCTCCAGGATGGCAGGCTGACCCCCTAGGTCCTCTGCCAGCTGGGGCTACACAGCCCCAGCAAAATATGCTATGGTCCTGGGCACAAGTGTAAATGCTGGACCCGGGAACAATATACTCTGGTGTGAACTGTGGCAGCATTTCTTGCATCACATTGATATCATATATAGATGCACCCAAAGAAATGGAAACAGCTTGGAACATTGGTTTAGATTAGGAGGGTAAATCTCGCTTCTCCTTATGAGCTAAATCTGGACCACAAGGCTCTTTGTGGGCTTGATACTGAAACAGTGGCAGAACAAGTGGTGGTGGCCATTAGGGTCAATGCAGCTGTCGCTTACCCCCAACCACTGACATGCAACTCCAACAAGGATCCATATCTGGGATTTTGGTGTTGGGTCACACCTACACTTGTCATGTCCCCAAATTCCTGGCTTCTCTGGGAGCTCTGCGGGGGACAGATAACATGGTTCCATGGGTTGGATCCAGCTCCTGGGCTGTATGTTTTGATACATACAGGCTAAATGCAGTGAGTTAGGGGCAGCTTGTTTGAAAGAGTGGAGTTTGGAACTGTGCAAAATTGCTGTCAACAGGATAAAGAAACAGATGTAAAAAAGAAGAGTTTGAAAAGGTCTTGCAGATGGAAGAGAGGGAGAGACATCCAAGAAATTGCAGGAAGGAAAGTACTTCTGTTTCCTTTTGAAGCAGAAGAGCCTGACATAGCTGTGAGTTCAGAGAAGACATATTATATAGAATAAGGCACACTCTTTGTAAATGTGGTTAGACAAGGAAAGACTTTGAAGGGAGAGATGAGCTAGGCTTTGTGCCATTTTCCTAATAATCTGTGATCTTCTTGTGGTTTTCTTTTAAGTAAAAAGTAATAGTGCATTTAGAAACTGTGCAAAGTCTTTATGTCTGTGTTCAACTAGTGTGTGTCTGGAAAAGCTGAACTGTAAACAAGATAGCTCCAGAATTTGGTGAGATTCTGTTTAAGCTCAAGAGGACAGAGTTTGAGTCAGTATAGTACTCTTAGGACAGAACATTTGGACTGTAGGCTCCAACTCTTAGGAGGTAGCACTGGATAGAGTATTCCAAGAGTCTCCAGAGTGGAAAGGCAATATTTTTACTTTGCACTAGCCGTGTCTACGTGAGATGCTGACTGCACAGTTGTTACTGTACAGTCATTTAGTACTTGCATACCCAAGTACTAAATGACTGCACGGTAACTGGTATTACCACACAGTAGTGCTCCCGCACAACTTCCTGGTGATGTTGACTGTGCAGCTCATTACTATTGCACAGTAGCTCATTACTACTGTGCAGTTGCATTGTGTCATGTTGCATGCCACACGATGCTACCATGCAGTAGGAACAAGCTGATGCACATGGAGTATCTCATGTAGATGCGGTTACTGAGTCCAAAACCTCAACATACCTAGGGATTCAGTAATCAAATTCCCTGGGAGTACCCTTTGGCCAGATGCTACCACAGATAACTATGAATTTGAAACTCTTTTTCTTTACTGTGGTTATAATGGTCTCCCTTAAAAATATCTTTGCGGTAAAATGGTAGAGTTAGCTCAATATTTGAAGCACTCTTTTAATATTTTCTATTCTTTCTTTAGCGGAGATTTAAAACTCTATTGAGAAAAAGTTAAAATTATAGCTTTGTAGAGTTGGAAGACAATACAGGCCCCTGTGCATAGTGGCTACATACATATGTAGTTGGTCTATGTTAACACAATCTAAGACATGCAATTAATCATGCAGACTATGTTAGGCTTGGGATAAAGTGGTTAGGAAGTTTTAAAGAAACACCATGGAAAGAAGAGAGATAAGACCCCACCCTGGTTGGAAACAAGACTTCTGTCCTCTTACTGTTGCTCTTGGTGGTGGTCTTTGATAATGGTCTTCATGCTGCGGATGGCCTGTAATGTGCTTGATGAGGATGTTGCTTGACCATTTGATAATATTGAATACTATGAGCAGAGTACTCTGCAGCAGAGTAGCAGCAGAGTACTCTGCAGGCTTGCAGGATGCTCCATTGTTCAGGTCCCCTGCTCCAAGTGCCCCAGTGATCAGTGCCTGTATTGTCACGTTGTAGCTCTTCTCCCTCAAGGTATAAGCTAGTGGCCTGTAGTCTAAAAGCTTTCACTCCTGGGCTTTCGAAAAAGCCCGTAACTTATTCTTGAACAGGATGATCAGATTGATAATCAGGATCTTTTTATTATCCTTGTCTGTTACTGTACGATGATGCCCACCTGCAGCTTGCTATTGCAGCTGGGAGTGGCACAGTACACAGATACAATCCTACAAGCTAGTTCTCTACAATGTAGTGGTGGAGCTGTCATGCTCTTGCATGGGGTTTGCAGCAAAACAGGATGTAGAGCAGGTTCCTGCTCTCATAGCTGCACCTCTGGCACCTTTTGTGTTAGTGGTTGTAACAGATGGTTCCGTTGAGCAGGTTTTAGTTGAGATGGGCCTAATGGATGAAATGCCAGTCTGTGAACCATGAAGTTCCCATGGGCCATGAGCTGGTTGCTGACATCCCACTCTGAGGTGATCTTGAAGACTTCATCCTGGTCAGATTTTGCCTTGAGGTCACCAATGTACTTGGCCCACATGGTGTCCTTCAGGAGCCTCTCCAGGCATGTCCTGACTCAGGAGGTGATGGTGAGCCCATTGGCAGTTGGTACTGGGAGCAGGAAGACCTCACTTCTTGTCATACCTTGTACCATGACCAGCAGCAGTCTTTGTAGTTCCCAAGGCTCTGTGTGGTAGTACCACCTCCACAGTGAGGCAAAAAAATTGTTCAAACTTACCTTTCAGCTACCAACTCAGGAAGGTGGCCAGGTACTCATTGGCCATATTTAAATCTGCTGTTTTTGCTTCCCAGCCAATCTGCAGTGAGCAGCGAGGTCAACAGAGCCCCTCTGTCAATCAGTGGCAGGAGGAGCTTGGGGAAAAAAGAGCAAGATCAAAGGAGCTGCTGCACAGCACATTTCTACTGTAATTTAGATAGGCCCCTAGGTATGAGTGAATATGGCAATATTGCCAAGTTCTCCCATGCAGGGGATACTGGCAACTCCCTGCTAGTAGGGGATGTGCAGGATCTCATTTCTAGCCTGTAGTGGAAAGGTCATCCACTTTTTTTAGGAGCTGCTTGATTTCACTGTCTACTTTCTTGAGCAAACTGCTGAGCCTCTCAGGATGAATGAGATATGGGAGATGAGGAAGATGTTCAGGGCAGCAACCTTCTGCCAGGAACAAAGAATCAAGTTTGTGGATGTCCTGACCGATTCCTTAGATGGTCTCCTCTCACCCAGTGGTGAGGGGGTATGCTCAGGTGGAGGTAGCTCTTGCTCTCTTTCTTCAGTTACCTCATGGGCTCATCCTGGATCTCGATGGTGCTGGCCAGGACAGTTTATTTTCCTGCAGTCAATATATAGGGAGGCACATCTGGAAGCATTGAAGCAGAACCCTGTGCATCCAGCTGTCTTGAAGCTGATGTCCAGCATCCTCTGGAATATATAGGGCCAGACCAAAGCGTACTTAAGTTAATGGAAAGGCTCATACTGAGGTGGTCTTCAGTTAGCAAATTAGATGCTTAAACAGTGCTTTCTTAGTCTTACCTCACTTCACTCGCTCATAGTGTGCTCCCTGAGAAAACCCTAAAGCAGGGGCGGGCTATTATTTTGGACAGAGGGCTGCTTACTGAGTTTTGGCAAGCCATCAAGGGCTGCATGACAGGGAGCCAGGGGCAGATAAATATTAATTTTTTAATTTTTTTAGGGTCCCTGCAGGCCAGATAGAATAGCCTGGTGGGCTGCATCTGGCCCACAGGCATTTTGCTCACCCTTGCCCTAAAGAATGTTTTTCCAAGATGTAAATTGGGATACTCTTAATAAATGAAGTCTAATATTCTGAAGTGAAAGAGACTAATTGTATTGTGGTCTCCATATACTAAAATGACATACATTTCAATTAAATATGTTCCAAATGATAAACATAAAAATGCCATAGTAGTAGCAATGTTCCATGCAGGAAGGAATACCAAAGGAATAGTGGAAATATTGAGGAAATAGTATTCATTGAAGGGCAAAATAAGTTTTTAAGGATTACCATGTCTGAAAAACAAGTATGTTAAAAAAAAAAAAAATTCTAATCCTGTTTCCACAGTGTACTGAGCGGGCAACATAGCGGGGGTTCAGATACAAATAGTGGCATTTCAAGGATTGATTTACCATTGTATTTTTACTCAGCAAAGTTTGAACTGAAACATTGAAAATTCCTGGTTGGCATGTAAGATTTTAACTAAAAGCTTTTTTTTTTTTTTTTTTGCAGAGTAGAGAGAAATTACCTAAGATGGATTGTGTCCCCTGCTAATTGTGGTTGCTATCAACATAAATGTGCAGCCAGCAAAATGCTGTCTTGGATGGCTTAGTCAGTGAGCTCAAAATACTTTAATACTTTGTTCTTCAGTTCAGAACTTCCATATGATGAAAAATAACACTGCTGTTTAAACAGGAGGGGGTGTTATGCATGTGCATAATGCTCTTTAGTTAATGTGCATTAAATCCAGTACCTCCCCATTTTGAGGTACTAAGAAAATGCTCATTACCTTGTCTGAATGTGCATTAACTAAAAAGCACGGGGAATTTATACACATATACTTGTCTGCTCCGATGTGCTGGGACATCTGGGAAATCCAGAGTGTTCGAGCAGACTCAATTAGTTGAGTCTATCCTACAGAGAGGCTGACGGGCCTGGTGCTGCATCGCGTACATTTCTTTAAACAGGGAAATGCGCGGCAGCTCTGAGAAAATGGTGGCAGTGTGCTTTTGAACTAAAATACCTTCAATGTGTTTTAGTTCTGTCACCGCCACCATTTTCTCAGTGCTTACACACATTTCCCCATTTATACAAATGCACATGCTGCAGCTCTGGGAGCTTTTAAAAGCACCTGGTGCTGCTGTGCAAGCATGTGTACAAATGCCCACAGTTTTTAAGTGACATGTAATGTGCATTAACCTATTTTAATCTGTATTAGCCAAATAACCTGTTTTTTTTAGTGACGCTTTAATGCATTAAAATAGGCTAATGCACATTAAAATGTACTTGTAGATGTGCCCAGGCTGGTTAAAAAAATGAAACATGTAAAAATATTGTAGCATTTTTATTTAGATGTTCTTGCTGTGTCCTTAATAAAACTAAAGAGAATACACTGTGTGTGTGTGTGTGTGTGTGTAAAATGAAGTTTTTGCGTTTGTTTTTTATTAGTGAATTACATACAACAGTTGCATGCACTGTGGGCCAAAAATTTCTACTCTATTAAACGTGTGTAATTCCACTGACTGAAGAGGGGGTTATTCGGCCTATCCTTTCAACTGAGAAGGGCTTAGCATGATATTAGACTAAGCAAGGAGAGTCAACAGGAAATAGGGGATTTGGATCTGAATAGTAAAATTAGTATTGAAGCATGTCATTTGCACAATGGCAATTCTTGGCTTTTGTGCTAAAATGTGAATTTATTATGAAAACATCCTCAATTTAGAGAATGTGTGGTGGGTTTGAAAGGGTCTGAGCTTTCTGCTTGAATGATACCATTGAGACTGGAGGGCAGATGAAAACTGTAATCACTTCCAGTCATCTGCTTTGTATGGTTCAACAGGAACTGAATAAGTTACAGAGCAATACAGCGAGAAACATCAACATGTGAGGCATTTTGAAATGCTGGTATATGACGCTGGTTGAATATAAGTATTACTTAACTGAAAATGTGGTTGTGATCTTATTGGTATTTATGTTCTGGAGCAATGACTCAGTCCACCCTTTGAAAAAGTAACTGGGTGCAAAATTTTGTTATCTAGAAGACTGTGTTCTTTGGTTTGCTGCAGAAGCAAACAGAACAAATACAGAGCCTTTTCACAGTGCTGTACATACTCCAATAGTGTTTAGACTTGAAGGGCACATCCAGATAAACATGGCCGTGTGGTATGTGGTGTTACAAACATGTCTGCAGTGCCACATACTACCTGCACAGTCAGGTGTTCTCCATGCTGCAAGGGCATGCTGCGCATGCATGAGCTGCTCTGTTTTATTTTCCTTGGGTTATTTTGACCCCTGGATATCCAGTCTGCCCCAAGCCAGCTCTGGCCAGGAGGATTATTATTACTGCAGCCCTGGGACGCCCCCAGGACCCCAGATAAATTAGTAGGGGCCAGCACAGTGCTGGCACAACCCTTTGCTACAACCCCTGAGGTAACTTGCTGTGCACCAAAGAGCACGTAGCACAGGTGTTCCCCAGGGACAAGTAGTTGTGGTGCAAGCTGCACTGTTGCTACTTGTCCCCAGGTAACCAAATGTCCG
Source organism: Caiman crocodilus (assembly GCA_030014935.1). Classification (NCBI taxonomy): domain Eukaryota; kingdom Metazoa; phylum Chordata; order Crocodylia; family Alligatoridae; genus Caiman; species Caiman crocodilus. The sequence goes on from JAGPOW010003648.1 coordinate 71,990,645, forward strand.
TGTTTGTCTGGACATGGCCCGAGGGCACGTCTACACGAGATGTTTACTTCAGAGTAGACTAAATAGCTCCACGGGAAATGTTTTGCATCTACACATGCAGCCTTATTAGGCTGCAGGAAATGAATTGACTTTGCAGAAGGATAGTAATTATAAATACAAATACTATCCCGCTGCAAAGTTTTTCTCATGTGTAGACACTGACATGGCTGGCTTGGGCATGAAAGTGCTTCAGTATGGGGGCTGCCTGCCAGCTAGCCCCTCACTGGAGTACTCTCATTCCCCAGCCATTTCCTCTGTAGCACATTGAGCTGGGTTGGAGGAGCCCTGGGCTGGCAGGCTGGCCTCTGGGCCCTCTTCCAGTGGGGCTGCTCTGACCTGGTTCAACATGTCCCAGGCACATATGTAAATGTGGTGCCTGGAAGCAATAAGCTCCAGCATGATAAGCACTGGCATTTATTGCTTTGCCTTAATAGTACATGTAGATGTGCCCCAATAGTGTTACTCCAGTGTAATCAGTAGGATTACAACCTATTGATTACACTGGAGTTACTTAGTGGATGCATCTACACATGCCCCCCATAGCACAGTTGTTATTGCACTGTCATTTAGTACTTGCTTTAGAAAGTACTAATTGATGGCACAGTAACAGCTGTTACTCCACCATCCTGGTGGCACATGGTTATTTTTAGCTACCATAGCAACCCACTATAGTGAGGTAGCTTGTTGCTATAGTGATGTAGTGTTGGCACCATGGTTTGTGCCTGCCAGTGCTATGTCACCATAGTACATCATTAAGGTGATGTAGCATCACGTGTGGATGCACCCAGCATGAGTGAGCATAGAATCAAATCTGATAAAGCTAGGGTATGAGATACAGACATGGAATACTACAGTATGTTAACAGTCTCAAAAGGGGCTGTGTCTGGGATGGAAATAAAGTATTTAATCACAGCCATAATGATGATTATATGAATGCTGTGTAGACATCAAAATGAGAGATTTTCTGTTCAAAGTACTTTTAAATATGCAGAAAGCAAATTAGATGCCCCTTTAAGGATGAAAGAAATAACCTGGGGCTAGATTGTGCTGGTTTTTCAGAGAGATGCATGGTGCAGGTGAAAGAACAAAGAAGCCTCTCCCTTGCTTCCTACTCCTCTGGGGATGCATGGACCCAGCCCTCTTCAGTCTGGCCACAGAGCAGGATTAGGCAGAAGAGAAGTAAGCTTCAGCTCACGTAGTGGCAAGCCAGCTGCCCCTCTGCGTTTGGGGAGAAGGTGAAATGACCTTCTGACGGTCCCATTGTGGCAAATTGTTCTGCTCCCCTTACTACTGCTTTGCCTCAGAGATCTTACTGAACATTGCTCTGTCACCCCTATTGTAGCTTTCTCTGTGAGTAAAGCCACTGAAATCATAGAGCGGGGCCATCCAACTTGTGGCCCATGTGCTACTTGCAGCCCCTGGAGAGTTAATTTGTAGTCTGTGGGCTCCTGTCCAGCTGCCACTCTTCCCCTCCTGCTGTTGCTCCTGTGGTGGCAGCCAGGTTCTTCAGACACCCCTACCCTTCTCCAGCTTCTACTTCTTCCCCACTCCTGGGTTTCCCATGCTGTGCATGTGGGGAAGAGGGGCAGGCTACCCATGCTGCATGCAAAGAAGGAAGGAACCAGGCTCCCTCACTGCAGGTGCAGGTGAGCGTGTGTGCCTGGGAGCCAAGAGGAGTTTTGTACATGTGATGGGAGGGGAGGCTGCCTATGCTGCAGGGCGAGGGCCAGGAAGTGGGGAGAACTAGGATGCCTGCACTGCGCACATGGCTGGAAGGCCAGGGTGGTGGGCTGCCTGCAGGGCATTGGAAAAACCTAGGGCTGGAGGCTGCCGTCCAGGATACGAACAGCCCCTGGCTCTCAGGCCTGTGCCTTGGGTGGCCTCCAGGACTGCAGCCTGCACCTATGTGGCTCCCAGCTGCCAGGAAGTTGGACAGCCCTGCCAACAACATGAGAGAAGTTAATGAAGAGTGAAAATGGAAAACAGTGCCTGCTGGCTGCCACACTGTCCCCCTACCCATGCACGACTGGTGGCTGAGGAATACTTCCCAGTCTTTTAACTAGTCCTGTTTTAAAAGACTCAAGCAATGAAGCTTCAATCAATTTCCTCATGGCACTGTTTCATAATGTATTAGATCTTGCCCTTAAGGAATTTTTGCTGATATTCTGACTACATCCACCATTTTATCATTTGATTTCTCTACTCCTGGGGAACATTGAAAACAGTATTTCTTACAAATGAAATACAAGTAGTAAATAATATTAATAAAATAGCAGGCAGTAAAATTAATAATAAATTTCATAAACTGTACTGAAAGTAAAACTTTGCTTTAATGAGTTTCATATAAATATGGTAGGTTACTGCTTTATATAACTTTATATTACTTAAAAATTATAAATGTAAGCCAGAATTTCCCATAGGGAAAGAGTTCTCTGCTCTCTGTTGATGGAAAGTGAAAAGCTCTGCAATAGAGAGCTTCATTTTCTTGAGCTGCTTATCCACTGTTCCTCTGGTAATACTTGGGAGGTGATCATAACATGGTGTAAACTTGGGTTTTGGGGAAAGTGAGTTCCTAGTAAGGGTCAAGAGAAAGTCAAGTGTTGTGAACTTACTCAAGTAGCCATGAGTAGGAGATATTACTGAGGACAGTAACAGATCTTACTACACATGAATGAGAGAGGCTACCTAACAAATGAACAAAGCAGAACTAGAAACTAGGCTGGGTGATGATGCCTTCAGGAGGAATCAGTCTAGCACCTACAAAGAGATGTTTGGACTGCTCCTATTTGCTCAGTGGTGTGGTCACTAGCGAGACATTCTGACCAGTAGGTGTGAAAGGAGTTAGCCTGGCTACTACTGAAGTGTTCCTGGAAAAAGATGATATGTTTGTATATATATCTTGTTGCTACATTTCTCCAAGTTGATGACTGTGTTCTTTTTTCCTTAAATAACAAATTCTTTGTTTGCACATAGTCTAAGGTTTTCCCAAATGGGAAATTTCTGGTGGTTGAGACAGAGTGCAGTTAGTTTTCTTATGTTTCTGGATAGGTGCTCAAGCAGATTTAGTGATCTGTCAAGAGAGGACCTAGATTTATTCAAGTTGGCCTTCCTTGCTGTAATTAACCACTTGGCAGAAGGGTTACATTTTGGGATTCATCTGAGGTTAGTGCCCCTTGCAAGCACAGCACAAGCCATTCATGCATTGTGAGAAGCAAAATATTTTTGTTGTATATATATCACTTGCATAATGGTAGTATATATGCTAAAGGATGGATGCAAGAGGCCCGAAGAGCTCTAGGTTGGCAACAAGGATATCTGAAGCATACAATGAATGCTCAATTGAGATTGGCTTGCAGGCAGCCACAGGTGTAGGGCACAGGGACACATATTGAGGAGGGAGGATGAGCCCTATGGGAACTAAACCCTGTCAGAATTAGTAATGAAGAGAGGCAGCTTACACTAGAAGGTGGCCTTTGAAACCAAGTGTTCATCACCCTCCAGTTCATAAGATCAATTGTTAGAGAAAATCTTAGCCTTAATGTAACCCTTTTGCCAGGCACTGGTTGGCAGCAACAAGGATTGGGTTCAATTTTGGGGTCTAAATATATTTTACCTTGGCTCAAGCTTGCATCCAGACCACCTGGAAAACACTAAATAAATTACTAAGATGTCCCACATTAGCACCCCTCCCCTCTTTGCAAGCAGTATGAACACAGAGAACAAATTTATTACTGAAGACAAAGGCAAAGAAAACAAAGGAAACACTAAATACAATTTAAAACACTACCAGCTACAAGGCATAGTTCATAGGTTGCACCCTTTTGAGGAGGCTTCACCCATGCTGAGGCAGTCTAGGACCTGGATCTCACACAAAAGGCAGATCCAGGGGCTTATACCCATGTACCTGCCCTTCAGCAATAGGCTGGAGAGGGGGTTTCACTGGGGATTCCTCTACACTGCTCCTTGTGTTCACTGGGCTGCGGGAAGCTGCTAGCGAAAGTGGGTCCTTCTTCATTGCAAGGGGCCCCACATTGCTCTGTGCAATCCTGTAGGGCAATTCCCACTTCCATGTGATGGACTTGAGGAGTTAACTGTTAACTGTATGCTGCACCCTTAAATTCCTAGTCCCAATTCTAAATCTGCTGGGCAGTAACTACAAAAAGAAAACTTCAGAGAGGCCAGACCTACCTCACTGGGCCTGAACTAGGCAGCAATAGCTGGCCAGGTCTATATTGCACTGAGGCCTGAACATATAGCTGGGGCTCAGCCACACAGCTAGGCTGAAACCCCATAGCTGTAGAAACAGCAGGAAAAAAAACTGACCAGGTCTACGGTTGAGGCCTGGACATCCAGTCTCAGCTATGTCACATGCTGAGACAATGCAATTACAAATCAGAGTGGGGCAGGCCCCTGTCACCAGTAACTGCCAGTACCCATTCCTGGGCAGTTTGGTCCAATGATTAACACGCCCATGGCATTAACTCACTTAAGAAAAAAAGAGAAGAAGGGAAGAGGAAATTTAATAGAATTCATAGACTTTGGGGCTGGAAGGGACCTCGTGAGATCATTGGGTCCAGATGCCTGCCCAAAGGGCAGGAAGTCAACTGGGGTCAGATCACCCCAGCAAGATAAACATCCAAACATTTCTTAAAGGTATCCAGAATAGGTTCTTGCACCACTTCTGAGCGGAGTCTATTCCAAACTATGATGAGTCCCATGTCTCTCAACCTCTCTTCATAAGACCTGTTTTTTTGACCTCTGATCATGTGTGTGGCTCTTCTCTGAACTCTCTCAAGTTTCTCTACATCCTTTCTAAAGTGTGGAGCCCATATTTGGATGCAGTACTCCAGCTGCAACTTCACCAAGGCCAAGCAAAGTAGGAAAAGGACTTTTTGGGTCTTGCTTAAGATGCATTGGTAGATACAAGCCAAAGTTGTATTTACTTTGCCAGCTGCAGCATCACATTTGTGGCTCATGTTCATCTTGCGGTCCATCTGCCTACCTTGTGAACCTGTCCAAGTTGGCCTGAATTGCCAGCCTATTCTCTAGCTTCCCCATTCCCCATAATTTGGTGTCATTTACAAACTTAGCCAGTCTGCTTCTGACACCCAAATCAAGATTATTTATGAATATATTGAAGAGTACTGGTCCAAGTACTGAGACCTGGGGGTGCCACTGTTCATCATACACCATGTTTACTTAGCTCCATCAAATATCACTCTCAAACTCTAAAACAGACTTTCTCTTCTTCTACCTGAGGCTTTCCATTCCATTCAAATAGTGTTTGCATCCCTCTCCAGTGAAGACAGGGGAACCCCCCCGACCTGGGGTAACTTGCCATGTGCCAGGGGGCGTGCGGCACAGGCGTTCCCCGGGGACAACTCATAGTGGCACAAATTGTGCTGCTGCTAGCTGTTCCTAGGGAACCAAATGTCCATGCCACATGTGGATGTGGCCTGACGGTCCATAACCCCAGTGTTAGAGGAAGTAGTTTTTATGGGCACTTATACATTTAGAACTGTGGAGCATGCTGAAAACTTCATTTCCAACAATCAGTAATGCCAACAATCAGGGGGCGAGAAGCTTTATACCTACATCTAGAGACTGGAAAAATTGCTACCAAGAGCAGTAGTAAAAACAGCATATTCTAAAAGAACAGGCTTTATAAAGAAACTAGCCAATTGCCCGCCAAGAATGATGGGGGCAGAGCAGGAGGGGATGAAGCCCCGTATGCCCCCCATCTGGGCTCGCTCCCCACCCTCCCCATGACAGTGGCAGTGGGGAATCAGCAGGCCTGGTGTCGATGGGATGGGAGAAGCAGGCTCGTGGCCGATGTGGGGGAGAAGTGGGCCTGGGCCTGAGATGGGGAGGAAGCTTGCACCCCACCACCCACTACTGTTGCACCAGGCCTGCTGCTCCCCCTGACCCAGGCTCACTCCTCCCCCCCTGTGTTGGGCCCGGGTCCACTCCTTCCCTCCCTATTGCACTGCCACCATGTCAGCCCCACTCATCCCCCACCCACCACTGTGTTGGCCCTGCAGGCAGAGATGATAGAAGAGGGGAGGGGAGACCCAAGGCCAGAGCTGGCTGCCTGACCCTGCTCCCCCCATGCCACTTCTGTCACCTCCAAGGAGTGGGGGTAGGGGAGCCAGCTTGGATGGCCTTGCCTCTCCCCACCAGTTCCTTTGTTGCTCCCTGCAGGGAGCAGAGGGGGCGGGCAGGCCAGCTGTACCCTTGCTCTGTCCCCTGGGTCTCTGCCATCATGGCAGCGCTCTGCCACACACTGTCACCATTATTCTAATATTATAAAAGCTGTCTGTCTGTCTGTCTGTCCATCCACACCGTTACCTCTGTCCAAACTTTTATTCAAACTCTGACTGGCTGTCTGTCAGCCAATCACAGCAGAATAAAGTGTTGTGGACAAACAGACATACAGATGATCCTAACCACATTTGGCTAAGGGAGTCCAAGAGAGTCCTCAGTTTAACCTAGCAGAAAGAAGAAGTTGAAGAACTAGAAAGACAATCTAGCTTGAAGGACACCGATAGTGAAGGGACTGACACAAGAAGTCCAGAGACTAACATAAAGTTGTTGAGCTGCAAATAGAGCAATAGCTTCCAAGACTTAAGGTGCAGGGACCTGCAAGCTTCAGCAGTTAGAAAGATAGCAGTCAGAACAGTTGCCCTGAAAGATCAAGACAAGGGAGAGGATAAATCAACTTTTACTATGGGGTGTAGCCAAGGTGGACATATTACTGTGAAGTGTGAGGAAAAAAGAAAGGTCTGTCTTTGTGATTTGGAAAGTAAAGTCCAACAAAAAACTGAAGAAACAGAACAAAGTCAAGGTAAGAGCCAGAAAGATGGATTTGAAGTGAAATGCTATTTCATTAGGATCAATGATCTGTCCTGTCATGAGTACAAGGACAGAATGTAAAATTGCACTTAACCAAAACAGCTGCTTCTTCTACTACTAGAGATGTTTAATTGTTTGCAGTCTCTGTGTGGCCATGCAAAAGATGAATATTCCTGCCAAGGATATGTTATTGTGCACTTAGGAATATACTGAATGGATTATTGGAAAAGAGTTGAACACTGCAGTACTAATTTGTCCTGACGTGTCTGTGTTGATGGGGACCTTTTGCGCGAACCTTCTAATTACTGTAAACTAGAAGGGATGCCATACCTGAACACACTGATAATCCATTCACTGTGTGCAGCCTATAAAAAAATATAGGAAGTACAAAGAAAATACCTGAATTGCCAATGGAGTTAATAAGGTATACTGGCAAAACACCACTGTTGGTACCTGCTAGAGCTGAATAAAAATGGTTATTCACAAGTACTTGTCTAAAAAGTACAAATGACAGTGCAACCATTGGAAGAAACCTGCACCCCCTCTCCCTGCAAGAGAATCATAGCCTTATGTGCAACAGAAAACCTCCTCCAACCTTCTTCACTGTTTGAACAGTGAGGCAGTGGACTAGATTGTCTAGCAAAAAGTTGTAGAATTTCAGTCATTAGAGGTGTTCAAGAAGAGGTTAGATATGCATTAGTCAGAGATGATCTGGGAGTAACTATGCCTATGATCTACTGTTGGTATTTCGCATGCTTCTAGGCTTTCTGGTTTCCACAAGGGGTTGTTATAGATTTTCTTCCCCCTGCCCCTGGTCCCTTTGCTACACATGTCAGTGTCTTTTTTTGCCTTCCCTTAGAAGCATAGGGTGTTGGTTGTGGTCAAGGCCAAGGTTTTGACTGGGGTGTGCCAGTGCTCCTGTTGGGACTAAAACATGGAGGTTCCTACCTAAAGAGTCTTGCCCTTGTGCTCAGGAGTAGATCAATCTCCATATTTTGGGTCAGGAAGGAATTTCACCCCATGGTCAGACTGGTACAGACTATGAGGGAGAGGTGAGGTTGCCTTCCTTTGTAGCAGGGGGCATGGCCGTCTTTCTGAGCATATTTTAAGAACCCTTGCAGCAGCTGTCATTGTCCTCCTCATTTACCTGTGGCAGGGTAGGGCACTACATCTTGTGTCCTATTTGTCAGGATTGTCTGTGGAGTTTTACTGTAATTGTTTAGACAAGGATTAGATAGGATGTTTTGGATGATTACTGCCTTTTGGGGTGGATTAGATGACCTCCAGAGGTCGCTTCCAGCCCTATTTTTTCTGATTCAATGAAAAATTGGCTATACTGATCACTAACATGACAATTCATGACACTAGTAAGAAAAGCTCAGAGGTTAGCCGCTCTCTTTGAGATGGAGAACATTTATAAAAGTCCAATGTGAGTCTCAGGCCTCATCAGGGGACACGTCAAAGTTTTTCTTTGGAAACTTGTGGATGGAGAAATGAATTGTCCGAGAAAAATATTCTGGCAAAGGTGATATCACTATAGGAGTGAGAATTGTAAAGAAATAGAGCATGATATTGACTAGAACAGCATGTCTCAACCAGTGGGTCACGACCAAAAATTGGGTCGCAAGAATATTTGAAACGGTTGCAAGGAGGTCCCCAGAAAAACCCATGAAAGCATGGGTGTCCCCTCGTAGGTTGGCAATGTTCCAGCCTTAAGCAGCTGCTTGGGATAATTGGAGGCAGTGGGTGCATGTGAGTCTGTGCACACAGACACATGTGGGCCAGCGTAGAGTGAGGCCAGGTCATGGGAGAAGCTCCAGCCGCTGGACGCAGGTAAGTATGGGGAGTGGAGGATGGAGGTCCAGAGGACTGTTCAGAGGGTTGGCGGGGACGTGTGCGCATGTGTGTGTGCGTGCGTGCTCGCACGTGCATACACATGCCTGCCTGCCTGCACTGGGGACAGTGGACACTGGGGACTGTGGCCAGGAACAAAGCTGTGGTAGGACAGGAAGAGCTGGGGGAGAAGGCATAGGGGGCCCTTCAGAGGGGAAGGAGGCAGGGGTGCTCCTTTACAGTGGGGAGCTGTGTATCTGGGCCGCAGCATGGGGCTGGAGCCCATACATGCAGGGGCCTGCACTCGCTGCTTGTGCTCTGGCCTAAGTGGGGTGGGGGGGACGCAGGGAACTGCAGATTGGGAGTGGGGGCACCAGCATGGCCTGTGGTGCAGAAGGATGTGGCTTGAGGGTGAGGGGTGCCAGGGGGACAGGGGTTTGTGGGTTGGGCACTTGCAGAGCGTGGGAGTGGGGGGAAGGGTCAGAATAAGCCATCGATCTTGGAAAATGGGTCTTAGGATGAAAAAGGTTGAGAACCACTGGACTAGAACATCCATGACCTTTTAGGGAGCAGTGTCAGAAAATGTCTCTGTCTATGGTGGAGGATGTCCAACATCATATCCAGGAAATGCTTGAAAACATTATATATTGCTGAATGGTGCAGCCTGCATATCTCCTCTATAGCAGTGCTTAGGAAGATAAATGGAAAGACAAACATCTGTGTAGACTATTCTGGAACTTAACAAATACACTGTAGTTTTTCAATTAACTGTGATTTGTGTGGAGGATGCCTTGGGCTACTGGCTAAGGAGCAGTGAATTTTTCGTCCTAGTCCCAGCCCTTCACATTGGATATTGCAAGATCCTGCTGGCTCAGGATGATAAAAAGAAGATAACTTTCATCTTCCCTTTGGGCTTCTGTCAGTTCAAATGCCTACCCCTAGGCATCTGCAACTTTTCAGCATCTTATGGAGAAATTGTGGGAGACATGAATTTACAGGTATCTGTCTGTTTGTATGACCTAATGGTATTAGGGTCTGAAGAAGCACGTTGGAAAAAAAATCCTGTTCACATTAAACTTGCTAGAAGCCTAGAGACAGAAGTTACCAGTTGATAAATACTAGTTCTGTAGAACAATCAAATATGTGGGAACATTGTATCACAGAAAAGTTTAAATACAGATCCTCAAAAATTGGAGGCTCTTAGTACATGATTCTTCCCACAATATTACAGAAAGCCAAGAACTTTCTGATTTAGGGAACATACCTCAAATTCATGAAAAATGATGTCAGTTCAGAAGAAGAAAAAGAAATGTAAGACAAAACCAAAAGGTCTTCAAAACTTTACACTGTAATCCATTGAAATCCGATGGGAATTGATAGGATGAGAGGCAAGACCTCTGGGAAATCATTAGATCAACTCAAGTTTTTCTGGGAAATCATTAATTGCCTGACTCATACCCTGTTTTAACCTTTGATCAAAGCAAATTTTTGTTCTATAAACAGATGCCAATTTGGATAACTTAAGAGAAATATTATACCCAGAAGGCAAAAGAAGCCCTCTGTATTTTGCCAGATGAGTAGTCTTTCCAAAAGTGTGACATAAATAGGAATTCTTGTCCTTATGATGGGTGTCACTGAGAAATTTTGAGCATGTTTGTATGGTGCTCAGTTCCAGGAACGGACAAATAAGAATGCACTGATTTGCGAGAGGCAAAGATTAGTGTGGGTGATATCTGTTATTGGACCAATTGCATTGTTGGAATAGATTTAGTAGGCAAGCTTTTAAATGCAGGCATTCTTCTCCAGAAGACCTTCAGAAAGATGTCCTGCCAAAGCTTGCCCAAATCTATTGCAATCAGGCAGGTAGTCCAATAAAAGCTATCACACACAAAAATCTTTGTCTCTCATATTTCCTGCACTTTCACAATTACAACATCACTCCAACACTATCAGTGCATTGATTTGCATTTTCATTTGCCAAGGAAAAGATGCACTGGCTATAAGCTCAGCATTCAGAATCTTTTGGAAAGAAGCAATACAGTGCTGATGCACTAACCTGTCATCCATGAACTCCAAACTTGACTATTATTCCTGTGGATGGAGCAAACACTATTTTCAGTGCAAGTTGCCTATGATCACTATTTCAGAACAACCCTCAAGGGCATGTAAGAGACTTTGGAGTGATCCCTTAACAGTGGACCTATCTCATAACTATATTACACTGTATTAGTCCCCATTATTCAAGCTCAATGCTGCTGACAGATCTAAGGTCCAGTTGTAAATTAATGGTCATCCTCACACATGTTTTGTTATAAAGTTATGATACAGTCTAGCTGGGATTATTGCATTTTCCCAAGAGGTGTGGCAGTTGTTAGGAGAATGGAATAGTCTGAAGCTGTTTAAGGGGAAGTTGTGTTGAGTACCAACAGAGCAGCTACCAAATCAGCAAATTCAGTGTTTCTAAGAAAGTACAGAGAACTTGCCCTGAAAGGTGATGGGTTTGGACCTTTGGTGAAGGAAAGAACCTTGGAAATCATTCTGAGCTGGTTCCAGGTGCGCCAAATGGTTGAGAATCTTTGCAGGAAATATGAGACACCCTTGCAGAGTTCAAAAGACAAGCTTTATTCACCATATCTATGTCTGGAAAACGTTACCAACAGCAAACCCTTGCAACTGCTCTTCCTTTATTACTTCTGTAGAGTTGGACCACAAGAATGTGACTGGCCATCAATAGAGCCCATCCACTGTTATATTCCTAGTGTATGGATTTCCAGTTTGGATGTACTTGGACCAAAGGAATAAGAGGATCAGCAATCTAATTAATTGATTCTCCAGTTTGACAGTTATGCTCCTGTCTCTTTCATGCCCTTTTCATGAGGATGACTCTCTGGGCATGAGCCAGAGTGGAAGCAAATAGTTTCTGTGCTCTCCCAAGCATTAAGGAAGTAGTGGATGTGGGTGTTGTAGTAACCTGCAGAAAAGAGGGCAGGCTTTTATGTTATTACTTAGTGTATAGTTTATGAAAAAAGAAGCCCTTTTGCATGGCTGTTGCATGCCAATGCAAGGCTGTGACACAGTTTGGTCTTTACTTACATAGATGGGCTTATACAGCAGTAAATAGCATCACCAAGCTATGGAAATGATTTGTCCTGTAGAATAATGTATGTTTATCTTGCTTGAACTACAGTGCACACAGCTCTAAGGAAGACTGCCAGATTTGCTTTTACATGCATAGTTTCTCCAGCCAGATGAAAGTTATTTACTCTGAACTGGCAGGTCCTAATAGGGTGTTGTACCAGTGGGTTACATCCAGAGGTGAAGGACTTTTCCACAAAGCCTGTGTGAATTTTTGAAGTGCACTGTGGTCAGAAGAATCAACATTTCTCATAACTGTTTGTTATCTGAAGGCCGTGTGTCATTCTGTCTGTCATTCCTCAGGGTAGATTCTGGAGCAGGCTGGAAATCTTGTTTCAGAACAAGACTAAAATGCTTGTATATATACTGTTTTTTAAATTAGTTGCTTTTGGTTCTTTCCACAGTAAATTAATCTGGGTCCCTGTGTTATTGTGCTTTTTACAACAAGATTCAGAGGAAATTAAGTTAATCTTTTGTGTCTTGTACATTTTTATCTTATTATTTGGATTACAGGAAAGAGAAATGCGTAGAATCCCAAACCCAAATCCCAGGCCCATTGTTCTGGATGCTACAAAAACTTATGGTCCTGCCATCAGGATTTTCCAGCCAATACAGAACAAGTTTGGAAGGGAAACAGAGGCATAAAGGGCTCTATCTCAGATCAGCAAATCAATCTGTGAGGCAGAAAAAATGCAGATTTCCTAAATTTTCAGCTGTAACAGGGGTCCTCAGCACTGCTACTGGGAAGCAGGTGAATGTAAGGCCATAAACTGCAGAGCCAAGGGCTTCAGAGCAAAGTGGCTAGTCTGGCCCAGGCTGTGCTCATGGAAGAACTGAGAGACTGCTGACAGAAAAGAGCCTGAGGAGAGATCAACCAGGAGAGGACAAAATGTAGTTGTTTTTTTGCTGATTTGGGATGAAGATGCTGTAAGGCACAGGATCGTAGAATCATAGAAAATTGGGGCTGAAAGAGACCTTGGGATGTCATCTAGTCCAACCCCCGGCTAAAAGCTGGACCATCACCAATCATATCATCCCAGCCAAGACTGTGTATACTTAAGTCTTAAAAACTTGTAAAGATGGAGATTCTCCCACTTCTCTGGGAGCCTGTTCCAGTGCTTTATGACCTTCCTAGTGAGAAAGTTTTCCTAATATCTATCCTAAACTTCCCTTGCTGCAACTTGCTCCTTCTTCTGTCATCTGCCACTACTGAGAACAGTTTAACTCCATCCTTTTTGTAACCACCCTTCAGGTAGTTGAAGGCTGTTATTAAATCCCCTCTCAGTCTTCTCTTCCCCAGATTAAATAAGCCCAATTCTCTCAGCCTCTCCTCAAGTCATGTGTCCCAGACCCCTAACCATTTTTGTTGCCCTCCACTGGAATCTTTCCAATTTGTCTATACCCTTTCTGTAGTGGGGGGCCCCAAAATTGAACACAGTACTCCGGATGTGGTCTCACCAGTGCTGAATAGAGGGGAAAAATCACTTCTCTGGATCTGCTGGCAAAGCTCCTACTAATGTAGCTAAGTATGCCATTAGCCTTCTTGGTAACAAGGGCACACTGCCAGTATGGACTCTGCAGTAAACGTTTCTCATCTACGTGTGCAGTAGGTCTGGGCGGAGTGGCAAGTATTCGCTTTGGATTTGGATTCAGCCAATTCAGAGGAATGGTGATTCTATTCAGAGATTTGAATAACTGTCCTGATTTGATTAGGCCAAATCAGATCTGAAGATCTGGCACCGCTTTGAAGATTGGCCATAGACTAAACGGGCAGCAGTCCTCACCATACTGGACACAGCTGCCTCCAGCTGGTAAGTCTGTTGTAGTGGCAAAGGGGGGTAGAGGTAAGGCACGTGAGGGTGGGAGGGATTAGGGCTGGGACAAGCTGCCCAGCTGGAGTGGGAGGCACAGGACTTGGGGAGGGGGGCAGGGGGTTTGGGTGTGGTACCCACAGTATCATGTGTATTCACTGTCCTGTGCTTCAAAATGGCAGGGGGGCGGGTGGTGGCATTTTAAGTAAAGCTTGTTTGATTCACTAATTAGTACATGTTGAAGCAGAAATCCAACTCTTATATAGGTGCAATTAAATACAGAGTTAGTGGGGGTGGTTTAGTCAGGGACAATCTTGTTCTGATTAGGTGGCTAGATTTGATGGCCTCATGAAGCCCCTTGCAACTACTTTCCTATGATCTGAAGACAAATAAAATAAGCCAAGTTTATTGGGGCCAAGTTTATTTATATAAGACAATTATTGAACTAAGGAGGGCAGGCAGGGCACATAAATACTTTCCCTAAATCCTCATAATTCTGGACCTTAAATATTTAACAGTATGCATGTGAGTGAAGATGGAAGATGTCTGGCAATCTAGATTTGCCTACAGTGGGTCAACTTAATTGTTTAAGTTGAAGACCAATCAAATGCTGTGCAAGTTGTTATCTTTGATACAGAACTGAAAAATTGAGAATTCACTGTTGTGCTTGCCATTTTGTCTTACCCTTTTTTGTTGTAAAATTTACACCGCTGAACAAGATTAATTTACATGATGGTTACAGGCTCCAGGCTCCTGCCAGTGCTATCACAAGAGCAGCTGAACTGATGGTACCATAGGTGATAGTTATTTCCTTATTGTGTCTAAGGCTTAAGGTAGCCATGGGAAAACTGAATAACTTTGAATAATTCTGAACACCTGGCTGTTGTTCATCATGAATACTGGAGCTATGAGCAGCTAGAAAATCAAGAACTTTTCTCCCTCTTAAGAACCAATAAACTTCCAGTTTTTAGGTTTGGTGTATATATTTTGATTCCGTCTGGCTTACTATCTTGTTACTTCCTCTTAGACTTGTGGAATAGTTATATTGTTTCTTTGAGTCATAAATCTCTCCTGAGCTCATCAGCACATCCAGACCATCTGTATACCAGGAGTTGTGCTTTACCAGTACAACCAAACTCTTAATTAGGAAATACACCAAGTTACAATAGCAAAGCTATCTTTGTTTATTAGAAGATAGGTTAAATAGCTCCTGCTAAGTACCCTCTTAGCATCAGTTAACGCCTATTGTGGCTGCCAGACAAACTTTACTGATTGGATTTTGAAGTAGTAGTGGCTTTTATTTGAACTAGTAATTCATGTTTTGCATGAAAACAAAATGCAAATCTGAAGTGAGCAGCACACCTTTTAACTCACTGGACCACTTCCAAGTACTTGTGGAAGAGTTTGCCCCGGATTCATACCCATTGTTTCTGGTTCTGATTTTTCCTTGCCACCACTGGATTGATCCCTTAAGGCAGTAATTCTCAACCAGGATGCAAACACCCACACATGATTGACAAGACAAAGCCAGAGATTTCAAATAAGAATCCATGTTGTCAACAACATTCTGACTTGTTGTGGTCTTTCTGAGTTTTTTGCAACAAAAAGTGCTCTAATATTTTTCCACAGTTTAAAAACAAATGAAAGCTAAAAACAGGCATTTTCCATAAGGTGCATTGAGTCTAATTAGGGGTGCTTTGAGTCTAACAAGGGGTCCTTGCAAGATTTGGGGCTGCCCTGGTGGCACTCTGCATGGGGCCAAGCCTTGCCCGAGCAGCCTGCACTGCGCTTCTGTTTGTACCTGCCAGCCCCGTTCCCAGTCCTGGCCTGTGTCCCAGCCAGCGCACAGCTTCTGGTGGAGCTGTTCCTGGTGTGGCTGCATCTGGCCATGTGCTGCTTTGCTCCCCTTGCCCCCTGTTGGAAGCTTCTCCCCCCGGCACCTGCCCAGAGTGACACATCAGGGGCAGGAGTGGGAGGAAGAGCTGCCACTGGAGGTGAGGGGAGCAGAGCAGCACCTGGCCAGCTGCAGCCTCACTGGGAACAGCCCCACTGAAAGCTGCAAATGCTGGCCAGGGCTGATGGGGCTGTTCTGCTCTCCTTGCTTCCAGCTGCAGCTCCTGCCCCTGCCCCTTCTACACTACTCTGGGTGGGCAAGTGGGTAGAGGGAAGCTTTAGCAGGGTGGCTTCTGCCTGCTGGGCTCGTGCTCCAGCTCCCAGCCACCTTCCACCCATTCCACCCTCTCACAGGTGGCTGCTCATCACACTGGGCAAGTGGAGCAGGTGGAAGGCAGCTAGGAGTTGGAGTTCTGCATGTTGGGGCAGGAGCTACCCCCCACCCCAATCTGGAGCAGTGCAGTAGGGGCAAGAGGAGGAGACACAGCTGGAGTTGAGGGTAGCAGAAGCCTCACGGGCCTGGGCCCTGGCCAGTGTGCACAGACCCTGGTGGGGCTGTTCCTGGTGAAACTGCAGCTGGCCAGGGGCTGCTCTGCTCTTCACCTCCACCAGCAGCTCCTCCTCTCACTCCTGTCCCTGCTGCCCTGCTCCAGGTGAGTTTGTTGGGGTGAGAGATGTCAGCCATGCTGCTCCTGCTGAAGGTAAGGGAAGCACAGCATCCCCCAGCCGGCTACAGCTGCCCGGGGAACAGCCCCATCAGGAGCTGCATGTTGGCTGGGGCCCAAGCTGGTGGGTGCTAGTGGGGGGGCAGTATGGGCTACGCTGGTAGGAGCAGTTGGGTCTTGGCCCCATGAGAAGTGTTGTGGGGGCAGCTGCTGGCTAAATTTAGTCATTTGGCAAGCTGGCTCTGCCCCACGGGCTGTATTTTGACCACCCCTTATTTAGGGTCTAGTGTGAAGGATGGCTGATCGTAGTGGAGGCCTGTTGGCATTAATGTAATATAAACAAAGTCAAAGAGTCATAAGTGCATAACAATAAATAATAAGTAACAAATAACATACTTCCATTACATATTAAATTAATATTAATTTTAAGCTGGAATTCATAGAAATTTTGGCTTATCTAGAAATTGTCCAGACAGAAGGATGAGTGCCCCACAATTAATAGTAGACTAGAGTTTTTTATTTATGAAAATTGGAACTAATGTCTTGGCTGCTCTGAAGGTGAATTAGATGATTGCATTGCCTGAAGGTTTTTTAATGGGCACTTAAAATAGGATACATGCAGCATGGTATATTAGTAGCCAAATGTGCCCTACACTACTTAACCCCTTGGAGTTTGCCCCTGGGGGTTTTGTAGTTGGAGGGAGCATAAGAAGGATGATTCTGCTTTCAGAGTGATTTGGGGAACCCGTGTTCTGAATCTGTTCACTTTATCCCTGTCTATGGAGATCAGAATGGGGCCCAGAGAATATACTTAATATTTCTAATGTCATTCCACAACAGTCCTTCTGCCTTGTGCAAGCATGGCCGGCAGTTTCTTGTCTGCTGATTTGTCCTGTGACAGCTACAAGAGTCTAATGAAAAATGAGAAGAATGTGTTAGAGATCTCAGCAGCCATATTTCACAGCGTGGTTTTGAAACTGTTTGTTTTCTTAGCTTCCTGAGGTCAATGGTTATGAGAGATGGATGTCACCACGTGTGCTCGTTTGAAAGAAAAGATGGTTAGGTAAGCTTACAGATCTATGGAAAAATAAAGAATCATGAAAAATTCTTGTTCATTTAATTTAGGGAATGATCAAGACTTCAGAAATCCTTGTTTAGAAAATAAGACAAAATTCATGATCTTTTTTAGGTAAGTTACTGATTTTTTTCCACGTTATTCCTCAAAATCACGATGAACGACATATTAACATTAACCGATATGCATGAATTTTCTTGAATAACATGAACTTGTATCTGATTGAACAGAAAAACTCCTATTGCTTCCAGTGGGCTTTGGATTTGATTTGTAATAAAAAATCTTTGTTCATTATTTATTTAGTATTAAGGGGTTCACTAATATTTAAGTCAGTTAAATAACAGTAAGCAGACATTTGAGAACTTATCAATTATTAGAACCGTGGTATTATGCCATAAAGAATTTAAAAGTATTTAAATCTAACAAAAGGCTTACCTTTTACTTAAACTCAGTAGAGCATTCTATGGGAAGTTAGAATGCAATTTATGTAGTCTATATGTAATATTTTCATTGTAGATCTCAGACAGATTGACCAATATGCACAGATATCCTCATTTTACAGATGGGGGAACCTGACATGCAGAAGGAGAATAAGAAAATGACTAGTTACAGAGCTAGTCATTAGCAGACCTGGGATGAGACTGCTGGCTTTCAGATTCCTGGTCTACTGCCAAATTCACTGGTCCAAAATATCTTTACATTGACACTAAAGCAGCAGACTTACCAGCTTTGCAACTATCCTTGTCCCCACCTTCCAAGCAGTTGTCTATACAAGTTGGGGGACACGCTCAGGGAGACCAGCAGGTGCACGGCACCATGGGTCACCTCGATGTTTCACTTCTTAGTGTTCCCAGATGCTTCTAGCCAATAGGAACATAGTAGCCCATAGGGTTCTAATTAACTCACAGTCTAAGCTTCAGAATAGTTTTTAACTCTTTGGTTGCTAGATTGAAATATCATTAAGCACCCTTATCAAATTCCGTGCCCTCTAAGGTTACATATTTGTAACAAGCTATGAAGTTTTATTGTTGTTAGCATTTTGGTGTAACCAGCAGAGACAAGAAGAGGGGCCTCAAGAGCAGATATTGAAGCTGGAAAAATACCATTTTACCTGTGTTTAATTCACAGTGCTAGATTTTGTGACCATTATGCCTCATAGGCAGACACTCACTCCTATTACCAGGGTTTGTACTCTCAGCTCACTATTCAGGGATTTGTCACACAACACCCATTAGCATTCATGGGAGCTATGCATGGCCAGTCCTCTGGGTACAGAGTTGAAAATATACTGCTTCTGGCTATAATAAAGTGCAAGGTGAAGCTCCCTGTATTACTGCAGTTTCCTGACTTTGTGGTACAATACATTTGTATGATCCTTGGTGCTGGCTAAAGAAGAAAAAGAAATTAAATGGTAGGAAAGAGCATGATGAAGCAAATAGTATAGTATAATAGAAACTAGTTACAAGGCATCAGATGCAGCTATCAAACAGTTCAGTTTTAAAATGAACAGATGTCACAGGACAATGCAAAGACTGTGTAGAATAACCCTGAGGCATAATGAAAAATTGTTAGAGGTGTGGGAATGTGGCAAGTTTTTCCAAACAGATCTTTTGGGATTGCTTATATACTCAAACATGCTGGCAAAAGGGAGACTAATTGGAACTAATAGTTGAGCAGGTGACACCAGCATGGTGAAGTTTCTTGACAAACAGTTTTTTCTTGTTTTCCACAAATCAGAAAGTGCTATTTGATATAAAATGTACTTGCTAATTTGGCAAATAGCCTTATGTAACAAATGCATGAAAATTTGCAGTTCCAGTGTGCAACAAATCAGTTCTCACTTATTACATTAAACACTAGTTTTTAAAACATAATGATCACATGAAGCATAGATCTCTTGGATACGTATTAGGCAAAAATCTTCCGTGGATTTTTTTTGTGGGAAATGTTTGTGTTTTAATGAAATTCTTCAGGTTTTCATAAAAGAGGAAGTGAGAGCTGAAAATGTGATTTTCAGTGGCCAAAACCAAAACATTCTTTGTGTCAGTAATCCAGAGAAAAATCTTTCCATGGGGAAATTTTTTCCCTGGTGAGTTAACTGTAGTACCCACCTACTGGAGTACGTGATTGGTAGCAGATATCTAGTATCATGTCAGAATGTCCTACTATTACATATATGAAACTTCCAGAGGCACATATAAGCTATACATCTTGTTGACATACTTTTAATATTAAATTTAAAAATCTTCCTTTGTAAAACAAAGTACCCTGAATATTAAGTGCCTGATCCTGAAGGACTGCAGGAGTGGATCAGACTGTCAAAAGTCTGAAATGATGTGGCTTCTAAATCTTACCTTCCTTGAGCACATGGACTAGAGATGGATGCAGTCTGCTGCATTGCATCTGGAACTGGATTCAGTGCATGCAGATGCTTGGCAAAAGCAGTTGATAATCTAAGGACTTGGCTCTGCATATTATAAAGCTGCAAAATTTGGATCCAGCTTCGGGTTTCAAAGAGTCCAGAGCTTGAGGTAGTTTGGCTGTGGTGCACTTGTTTAATTCATCTCTGTTTTTTATGCATTTAAAATATCTCGAGTTACTGTTTATTGAATGTTACATCAAAATAATCCTATTGTTTTCATTGGTGAGTATAGTCTATATTAATATAGTAGAGTTAGGTCCAGGGTCTTAACAGGCTATGTCATGTTACTCATGTTATGTTTTCTTGTTTTTTCTTCTTTAAAATTTAAATCTTACATTTCTCTTGTGTTTCCTTGAAAGCAATTATGAATTAAGACAAGAAACTATATGGCATTCCTGATTGTCACAACCCCATTCTTATCGCAGTAAACCCACAGAGAGCCCCTTTCAGAAAGCTCTCCCAAAGTTCCTAGCCTTTTGACATGTGATATATTGGTTCTCCTCCTCCCTTTGTTACAGTAGGTCAATTACACACAGAGCCAATGACAGTCTCCCTGTAGGAAGCGTCCACATTTAGCATTGCTTTCCTATCAGAGGGTGGGTGGCCAGGGGGTACAAATGCCATCAGTGATATCTGACAGACAGATGAGGAAATCAGTGGGACATCCCCTTGTATCATGCCTTTTTTTCTAGCACTGTCAGGCACCCTGCTTACAGTGTTGCTCAACTATGCTTCTGATATCCCCTGAAAATGAAAAACAACCCATGTACCATTTTTTCAGAGGGCAAAAATATTCCAGTAAAATGAAAGATAAAGGATAAACAGAAACAAAAGTGTGGGAGAGTCGGAGGGGGAGGGTGGAGACTTGAAATGAAGCATTAATGAGCTCACTCAGAGCACTATTCTTGAAGACCTTTAAAAAAAAAAAGATTCCTGAGGAAAGATGAAAGTGTTCTTTAATTTCCTTCGAGAAAGGAAAGAAAATACACAGCATGCTGTGGAGAATACAGTTGGGAAGGAAGGACAGTATAGTAATATGCTATCTTAAATTCCTGGTTACTCTCACTGCAGTCAGAGCAGAGGCCTTCTTTACATTGATTCAGAGGGAGCTGAAGGAGGCCCAGAAAAAAAAGCGGGGGGAGGGAGAAAATTAAACACTTGGATCTGATTTTATTAACAGGAGTCTTACCACTGCTAATAATAGGATTAGTCTGATGTAAAATCATTGTGAGAAGATGTCATTTTGATAATGATGTATGCTTTAAATCACTGAATGGTACAGCATTCAATATACTCTTTCAGTTAAATTAACAAAACAAAACTGTACTAAAAAGTAAACGTCATAAAATAAATAGCAGTGCATCCTAAAATGGTATGTACCCAGACATTAGCCCTGAACCACTACAAAAGGTTACACTTGCTTAGCTTTATGTATGCCGAGTAGTCCCATAAGACGATGCAAAAAAGTGAAGCACATGTGTGAGTTTTGCAAGATTGGATCCACGAAGTTTTAAAGGTGTCAGACACTTGCTTTACAAGAGACTATCAAATCTGTCTCATTTTCTGTTATTTATGATGTATGAAAATACATAAGAGTATTTCCCTGTCTTTCAACAGTTTTATTTATTTTTAACACAAAGATAATTACTGAAAAATAGCCCAAGGTGGTACTTCATTAAAAGGCACTGTCATTTTTTCTAGCAAATGTTTGTGTATTCTCTACAGAGAGAGGAAGCCAAGGCAGAAGCCCCCTCCAGTGTGTAGTAGTACAGAGTTCAGTCTGTCACCTTGTTATACAAGTTGTCTCGTTGAAGCCAGCAAGGTGACTTGCATGAATAAAAACAACTTACGTAAGTGGTGTGCAATTCAGAAATACGGTACTGAAGTTGCTAATTTTGTCCAAGGCGCTCTGCAAATTGTTGTTGCAGCCATATAAACTCTTTACAGATATTTGAGTATAATAGCCTTCAAAGGAAAAATAAAATGCTTTTCTGGGATTTTTAACAAAATGACAAAGTCCTGTTTTCAAAAGTGTCTTAGGCTATGTCAATACCTTCTTGCTTTTGCCAGCAGGACTGGTGGGAGATAGCAGCAACCCTACCAAATGAACAGACCGTGTACACATTCAAATGTTTCCAGTGGCTCTGCACAGCTCCACTTAGGAGTTAAGGTTCCAGAACATGAAGTGCATTTTGGGAAGGCACCAGCTGCTCAGTGGACATTACCATAGTATCATAGTATCTAGGGTCAGAAGGGGCCTAAAGCAGGCCATCTAGTCTGACCCCCTGCCAGTGGCAGGAACGAGTGCTGGGGTCATAGGACCTCAGCCAAGTACCTATCCAATCTACTCTTAAAGAAGCCCAAGGTAGGAGCAAGAACAATTTCCCTAGGAAGCTGGTTGCACGTCCTAGCCACCCTAACTGTGAAGTAGTGCCTCCTAACGTCCAACCTAAACCTGCTCTCCAGTAACTTGGGACCATTGGTCCTAGTTACCCCTGGTGGTGCCCGGGAAAAAAGAGCCTGCCCTATTTCCTGCTGATCACCCCTC